>OY751533.1:2787400-3085944 GCA_963570955.1 Caenorhabditis afra
GTGGAAACTCGTCAAAGAAGATAGAAATAGGACTACGGTAGAAACGGATGTCGTAACAACATCATTAATCACCAACCCACGCATTTTACACCGGACAAGCGACGCATTTTACACCGGACAAGAAGAAAACTCCTACGCACGAGTAGGGAGGCCAACCAGCACCGAGGCACGCTGCCGATGGAAGAGATCAAGAAGAGTATTACACAAAAAAACGGCAGCGGCCCACACAAACTCCGGGAAAGCGACGCGGAAAAACAGGAGTTGGAAAACGACACATGCGCAGAAATTCTCAGAAACGACCCCGGAAAACAACAGGAAAACGAGAAACAGATGCCCAATTGCAACACGAAACGCCTGTTACAACGATAAAATCCGGGGGCGGCAAGAATTCGGAGAAGAAAGAGATGTAGAAAACAAGAGGCAAGGATGACACAACCCCGAGTGTAACAACTGCACATGAGTGTAAAAACTCAAGGGGCGGAGCATCGTGCCGAGTATAAAAGGGGCAGGGCAACAAGAGGAAAGCCATGACAACTCAAGCTTATTGTCACTTCAACCTCATGCCCTGACCACCCCTTTACTTTCTGCGTTACAGAACTTGGATAAAGCGAAAGAAAAGAGTCAATCACTACTTCCACAGCTTGCCAAAGGAACTGAAGAAGTTCAAATCGAGCTGTGAAGGAAGCTGACAAGCTGGACAAGACGGAAGAAACCTCCGACCGTCCAATCACGAGCCGCGCAAAGCGCCTAATCAACAGAAACAAGAAGAAGGAGGCCAACGAGAAGCGAAGCGCCGAGGCAGAAGAAGGCAGCGAGTCCGAAGAGTACGAAGACCAACCAACCTCGAGGGAAGGATCACCAAGTGAAGAGCCGAAGGAGCAGGAGGAGGTCAGCCCCATCCCATCGCCAGCGGAGACACCAGAACTTCGGCTAGCGACACCAGTGCCGACAACCCCACAGGAGCCACTGACGAAGTCAGAGACGCCAGCCAAGAAAGTCAGTGAGTCTCCAGAAGAAAAGTTCTATTCGGCCAAAAAGACCACGCCGAAAGGAAAACCAATCAAGGTGGCCAGATCCTGGTCCACTTGGGGATACCTGAAAGGACTAATCCCCCCGAGACTACCTGCCCAGACGCCAGCACTGAAGCCGAAAACCCCCCACCGAGTCACCATGGAGAACGTGAAAAAGGAAGAGGAAGAACTGATTCCGACACGTCTGCAGTGGCGAGCAGGAACACCGAAGACCGAGCACGAAGACGCTCGGAACATCCTGCGCACGCTCCAAGGACAGGTGCGGAAGTTCGGAGAAGGCAAGACCCCGGATCTCCATCGATGGCTGGAGGAATATGGTGACACCATGTTCCGAATGGGAGTGAAGCAAGCCATCGGAAATCGGCTACTTCCACTCTTCCTCGAAGGAACCGCGAGGGCCCGGTACAACAACCTCAAGGACACCCAGACGTCCACATGGGCAGCGACGGTCGAGAACCTGACAAAGGCCTACTACGTCCCAGGAGACCGAGAGGTGGCACAGGAGGAGTTGTCAGGACTCTGCCAAGGGCACCTCACCATCGCGGAATACGGCCGGAAACTGCGAACGCTCGGTGAGTTCGCTTACGAACAAATGGAAGAGGCCACACGAGAAGCTCTCATGGCGTCGCATTTCATGCACCACGCCCGAGCACCCCTGCGAAGGAAACTTCTGGGAATGGAAACGATTCCAAAAACGCTGGAAGAAATGATCCGAAAAGCGGAGCGGTTCCATCGAATCCAACAACAATCGCGGAGGAAGGAAGCAGGCCCAAGACGTCCTCACGGAGGTCGGTTCGCAGTTCAAAATCCACAAGGACAAGGCCGCCGAAACCCTGATGTCCATCAAGGCGAGCGCCCTGAAACAAGTCGTGACGACAATCAAAGGAGTCGCCAGAGAACTTTTTATCATGTCAGTGGTGCTCGTCGTACCCATCCTGGTGATCGTTCTCATCATGACCGCGATCTTCTGCGTCCTACGCTACAAGCTGGCGCAATCGGCTCGTACCGTGGCGTCTCAAGCCGTGGAGCTCTCGCAAGGCCGCCTGCTGCGAATCAACAACGTCAGGAATGACGTCGAGACAATGGCAGCAAACAGCACGGAGGAGTACCCGGTCCACCGAGTCTACGCGTTGACAGCAAACAACAATCGCGGAGGATTGCCGCTGATCAGAATCAAAATCGGAAGGAGATCACAGCGGGAAGTCACGGCCCTCGTCGATTCGGGAGCTATCTGCAGCTACATCCCAAAGTCCCTCCTACGTGAAGGAGAACTGTGGGAGACCACCGACAGAGCAATGACGGCAGACGGAGGAGAATTCCAGTTCTTAGGACGAACCCGGCAACACCTGTCAATCGGGAACAAGAAATTCGTCCATATCCTACGAGTGTCGGAGGACAACCAGTGTCCTACGGACGTTCTCCTGGGAGCCGACTTCATTCGACACGTCAACAAGGAGGGCTATCCTGTCGCAATCGACATGCTCAACGGCGAGGTCATCATCGGAAAGATGGCCTTACCGATCTGCCACATCACCCTTTCCGAGCCGGAACCTGAACTGGAAGTGGTGAGCGGGCACAATGTGACCATTGATCCACACTCCGAGAGCATCGTGCCAGCACGACTTCCCCACTGGACCGACAAGGATGGACAAACTTTCCTGGTCGAAGCGACAGCGGAGGCTGAATCGGGCAACCCAATCGAAATTCCCCGCACCGTTATTGAAGTCGATGCAGAAGGAAGGGGAACCCTTCCCCTCAAGAACACCTCGGACGAAACCGTGAGGCTGCCTGCGGGACATCGAGTCGCGATCGCAAGACGAATGGACCCGTTGGTCAGCAAGTTCGAGCAACATGTTCCGGAAGAGGCTGACTGGGAGGCAGAAATGCCGTCAATGCCGAGAGAAGCGCCCCAGGACTACCAAGTCACGGACGAGATCGACCTGTCGCGATCATCCTTCTCGCCTCACCTCGTCGAAGAAGTGAAGAAGGTGATCCAGAAGCACAAGAAGGCGTTCGTGGGTCCGGACGGAGACCTGGGCCACTACCGAGGCCCGGAACGGCACGAGATCCCGCTCACAGAAGGAGCACTCCCGCCGCCACCTCGGAACTACCGAGTTCCGTTGGAAAAGCAGGCGGAGGTCCGGAAGCAGATCGCCGAAATGGAACGGCAGGGCATCATCAGGCCCTCCGACAGCCCATTCGCGGCGCCGATCGTGCTGGTCCGGAAAGCCGACCAGAAGTCATGGAGGTTCTGTGTGGACTACCGCGCACTGAATGGCATCACGGCCATGGTGCAAAGCATTCTACCCAACCTGCACGACATTCTGGACCGCACGGCGGGAAAAACCGTGTTCACCGTCCTCGACCTGGCGGCTGGATTCCACCAGATCCCGATGAAGGAAGAGCATGTGCACAGGACAGCCTTCGCCACGTTCATGGGAACATACGAGTTCCTGCGGATGCCGATGGGACTCAAAGGAGCCCCCGGCACATTCCAACGAATAATGAACAAATTGCTCAACAACTGCAAGGCGGAGGTGCTCTGTTACATCGACGACATCATCATCGCATCGGAATCCGAAGACCAACACCTCCGGGACATCGAGGAAGTCCTGGCGATCCTCGAAACCAATGGCCTCAAACTGAAGCCCCAGAAAGCGAAACTTGGCCAACGGAAGGTCAAATTTCTGGGATACGAGGTCTCGGCAGAAGGAATCCACACGGATCCCAAGAAGATCGAGGCGTTTGCTCGATACCCGCAACCGAAAAACGCCACCGAAGTGCGTCGATTCCTGGGCGCGGCCTCATTCTACCGTCGGTTCGTCGCAAATTTCTCCATCCTGGCGAAACCACTATTCGCCTTGACCAAGAAGGGAACATCATTTGAATGGACCGACAAACATGAGAAAGCCTTCGACTTACTACGCGTGGCCCTCACAACGAGTCCAGTGCTAGCGGCTCCGATCCTGGGCAGTCCGTTCGAAATCGAAACGGACGCATCGAAAGAAGGAATCGCCGCAGTACTCTTCCAAAAGCGACCGGATGACACACGACGCGTCATCGCATACGCCTCACGAGTATGCTCGGCGGTGGAATCACGGTACGTGGCATTGGAACTCGAGGCCATGGCAGTCGTCTTCGCAGTGCGAAAGTTCCGTCCATACATTGAGGGCGCATTGACAACGATCATCACGGACCACTCGCCACTGACCACCCTCATGTACCGACCGGATCTGCAGGGACGACTGGCCAGATACCAGATCGCCATCCAGGGCGCCAACATTCGCATCATTTACCGCCCCGGACGAGCAAACGCGGTAGCGGACGCGCTTTCGCGCCACCATCCGATCATGGAATCGCCAGCCATTATCGCAGTCGTCTTGCCGAAATGGATCGATTTCGACCGAGTCCGAGAAGAACAAGACCACTCACCAGATATCCAGACCATCAAGCGCAACATGGACAAAAACTTTGTCCGGGATGGCATTCTGTACTCGACGGAGCTGGGAGTTCCACGGATTGTGTTACCAATGAAATCACGGTACGGAGAAGAACTGGCCGAGACCATCCACAGCTCAGCAGAAGAAGGAGCGCATCTCGGACGTGACAAGACAATCCACCGAGTCCAAGAAGTGGCGCTGTGGCCGGGACAAATGGCCACGATCGGAAAAGTAGTCGACCGCTGCAAAAAGTGCCAAGTCAATAAAGACCCATCAAAGAAGCGCACAAAGGGACTACTTCACCGATTCCCGGAAACTATCCAACCGTTCCAACGAGTCCACATCGACGTTGTCGGACCACTTCCGGCAACGGCGGAAGAGAACAAGTACATCCTCGTCATGGTGTGTGCCTTCTCGAAGTTCATCATTGCGGAGCCCATGAAGGACCAAAAGACGCCAACAGTTCTGCAAGTGATGAAAGACCGGCTGTTCGGAAGGTTCGGAACGCCGCAGTCCATCGTCACCGACTGTGGAACAAACTTCGTTTCGGAGCCATTCAAGGAGGAAATGGAACGCCGCAACGTACGACACACCACGAGCGCGCCATACCACCACGCGGGAAACGGTCAAGTCGAACGAGCAAACCAGACACTGGAGCAGATGCTGCGCATCTTCCACGACGAAACTGATTTCCCCAAATGGGACAAGGAGCTGCAAACTGTTGTACACGCTTACAACACATCGAAGCAAGCGTCCACAACCTACACACCGTTCCTTGTCGTCCACGCATTCGACCCCAGCACGCCAATCAAAAACTCGCTACGTGAGCGAGTCGGAGCGGAAGCAACGGAGCCAGATGCGAAAGGATCAAAAGCGGCCATCGTGACAGTTCACCAGAACGTGAGCAAGAAGATCGCCGCTGCTGCGAAAAGAAACGAGGAACGACATGCCAGGAAGCCGGGAATCAGCGACACGCAATTCAAGCAAGGAGATCTGGTCCTCCTGCGGAAGCAGAAGGGAAAACTCGGTCCGCAATGGATCGGACCATTCCGCGTGAAGCGAGTCACCGACCCACACGTTCTGCTCGACCAGAAGTCGTCATCACGAGTAGGAAGGAAGCTCTGGTCAAAAGTCCACAAGGACTTCGTCAAACTCTTCACGCCAACGGACAAACACCCCAAGGATTCGAATTAAATCATCTCCTGTATCCCACCCTCTCTCCCACTAGATATCGTGTGCACCATATAGCTAAAACGAATAAACCATAAAGTGAAACAGTGCTCAACAGGACGACTTTAGGTCGCACGGAACAAGAACGGACAACAAAATCAACAGAGGAGAGAAGGACAGGAATAACAAGAACGAGCAGGAATGCAATAATGGAAGGAAGGGGAAACGGGAAGAAGAAAACGAACAGGCGCGGAACGGACTGGTGTAACGAGATTCAACACTTGACCAGGACCAAAGAGTTATTTTCTTCCTCCCGATTACATAGTTAAGGGAAAGAAAGCGAGGAGGAAAAAGTGATTCTGGCAGTAATGAGTAAATAGTGAGTACAAGTAAAAAGAGAGAACCACTAGATAAATGAGAAGAGAGAGTTAAAAAGTCAAGAAAACGAGAGATCATGAGAGAAAAGAAGGCAGGGATAACAACGGCTACGGGCCACAAGACGAGACAACAGAGGCCACCGTCGGAAGTTGACCGGCGGAACGCTTCATCTGCTGAAGGGACGTCGGACGCGCGGGATGGAGAGCTGGAAGACGTCCACCAGGAATAACGAAGCGCCAGATGCAACGGAGCGACGAGAGAATCCAAAGCCAGATTGAAGCAACCCAACGGCCGCTGGCTGCAAGCAGGTCCCAAGAAGTCGAGAAGACCGGACGACACGAACGGCCACAAAGGCACCAAAGCACCGCACCGATCACGACAACCGACACAAGAGCCACGAAGCCTGAAAAGAGAAATGCAAGAATAAGAAACGGAAAAATCATACCAAGAAGAACGACGGAGGAATCCGAGGTTGATTCGGCAGGAGCGGAAGTCGAAACGGCAAGAACGGCGCGCGAACAGTCGATACCGGACCAGGAACGACGACAGACGCACGCGGGCTGACCGGCGACACGGAAACAGCCTCCGTGTCCGGAGCAACGGGACGGACAGAAACTGAGGAGAAGACGTTCCATCACGAGCGGCAAGCGGGAAAGCAGAAAGAAGGAAACGTCGGAAAAGGAAGCAAACAACAAGCGTAAACAAACAACAACAAAGTTGTAAACAAGGCAGTGGAGCGCACTTGCAACAGCTGGTTGCGCGGCAATTTGAAAAACGCTGGAGTGTTACACTGCACACGCGCAGCAGCTGACACGAAGAAAGAAGATGGTGACAGGAACAAGAAATAGGAGGAAAAACGGATCACACGGGAATAATTAATGATCGCCGGGATAGCGGGAAATCGAGGATTACACAACGCAATCAAGATCCGCTGCCGTGTTACACCATGCACGAGGGCAACGCAACAATGGCTCATTCAGTGCATTTTTGCTCGGCCGATCCACCCCACTCACATTAACCTCCCAATTTCCAGTACCAAGGATGCCGGAAACACCCGAATATCCACACGAATGGCGACCTTTCTGGATGGAGCCGATGTCGGACTCGGAACCAGAGGAGGAGACGCCCACAACACCATCCCCACCACCACCACCAGCATCCCCGATCTACCACCGTACCGCAGCCCAAGACAAACGGTTTCGAGAAGTGTTGATGGCCAGCCGCGAAAAGAGGAAGCGACGAGCAGAGGAAGACGAACAACGAGCACGGGACGAGGAAGAAGATAACGCCAGGCGAATCGCAGAGATCGAGCGCGAGCGACGTGAGTTCCTGAAGCGCGTAGAACGCGATCAAGAGGCGCGTGAAGAGGTCCTGAGCGGCAGACAGAAGGAAAAAGAAGACCGGAAATTTCTGACCGCACCGCCCGGGAAAAGAATTCCGCTGGAGAGGAGGCTGCACAACAAAAGCTTGTACGTGCGCCCAATACACCGACAACGCGCCTTCAACGAGGGAATCCAGCAGGTCGTGGACCTATTCCACACCCCGGGATACAGTCTGGTCGCCTCGATGTATGCCGTCGAGGACGAGGACGACCTCACCCAGCTGCTCACAAGGAAGTTGCGCTCAGTACGGGAGCGAAAAGGAGCAGCGGAATGGACGTCGCTAGCACAGTGGCTCGACAGGTTCGCAATCGAGTTCATCGAAATACTCCATCAGATGAGCGACCTGCCCGAGTCCGCCGAGCTGCGACTGGCGAAAAAGGAGGAACCATTCCGCTGGCTCCGCGAACTGGTCGAACGCAACAAGGTGTGGGACGACGTGCGAAAGGAGGAGTATCTTCTTCCATAAAGGCAAGTGTCGTAAAAAGGGGACGTAATCTGCATCACTACAGCTGTCGACTCGAAAGGGAACGGCCCACCAACACGCCTCCAAGTCGACAGCGCAGGACGACAACACCCCTACGCCACACAACACGTCACCAGTCCCGATCGTCTAACCTCTACCACTCGTTCCATCTTCCCATCTCTCCACGCGTATTCCCATAAGCAATATTAGCATTATCAGTAGTCTAGTTCATGTTCCCACATAATAACGAATTTAGTTAATCCCCATAGACAACCCAATTATCCACCATTCATTTTATTGTAAAAGCCTCCTTCTGTCGGAAACGGGGACCGTTTCTTCGGGGGAGGGGGATGTCAGAGCAGCAGAGGTCATTAGGGCTCTGCTCCACTGAGATCTTTCCCTCCTCTCTGGTCACGAGACCGAGAGAAGGAGACAGCAGGAGACTTTGACTCTCGACAAGAGAGGCGGAGCCTCCTGAACCACGGGGAAGTCAGTCAGGCTAGCGACGACTCACGGGATGGACGCCTCGCCTTGCCTCTCGATCTAAGCAAGGCTCGGCATCCATCTCCCCTCTCACCATAATCAGTCTGCACCTTATTCACCTATTATATCCACCAATAAATCCTTATAAGCATCCGGAACATTCCTTGAAAGGCTTGATACAAACCGATAGGATGCAGGGAGCCTATCACAGGGTATTTGAAGGCGTCAAAAGGTTGAATTCCTCAGAAATTAATCAAATTCTATCCATTTTTCGATTTGAATCTTAAAAAGTGAGCCGTGCCTGTCCCTTTTCAGCATTTTTCCGGAGCAGGGCCCGAAAAATCGATAATCCGCTACTGTATTTCCTAAGAGAGCGCTGCGCCCCAATAGCTTGACTTTCAGCGGCCATATCTTGAAAACTAGAAGAGCTAGATAAAAGTTGTCAACTAACAAAATGTTTCTTAATTTGTCTGCTTTATTTCGGTAATTGACAACTTTTCCCTAGCTCTTCTAGTTTTCAAGATACGCGTGCTGAAAGACAATCCATGTGGGGTGCCACCCTATTACAAAAAATACATACTTTTCACCTCTTTCCAGACGAATTTCAGGCTAAAAATAGGTTGAAAACGGCAAAAAACCAGTGTCTAAACATGTTTCAATTCTCAATTTTCCTTTTTCCTTTTCAATTCCCATGTTTTTTGTGTGTGTGTGCGCGCATTTTCGATTACATTTTTCAATTCGCTCCGCTCTTTTCTCGTCCGTTTTCTTATTTTCTTATTTATTTATTTATATGTATTCATTTATTTACTCCTCTCGTCGCCGCAACATTGGAAAAATCCAATCGCAGAAACGAGTATTTGAAGCGAGCGGGGGCTCTTTCGGAGAGCTCCCTGGAGACCTGCCGTGCCGTTTTTTTTTTTCGAAATTAAGTTTTGTTTTGTTCCAGCCTTCTTCACTTGCTCTTGCTCATCGCCGAGCACGTCTTCTTGCTCTTCTTGCTCTTTCCGGGAGCTCTTTTCGTGTTTTCGGTAAGTGTTTGCTCTTTTCCTCGAAACAATTAGTTATTCCCCCCATTTCTCGGTCCCCCGGATCAGAATACATTTAAAGTTTATCGGGGGGGGAGAAAACGGAGAGAAGGGAGGGAGCACACGGTTGAATAATTGAGTTATGCAAGAAGAAGAAGAAGGAGAGCAATGTTGTGTTGGAAGAGACAATTCGATTGGTGTTTGGTGGCGGTGGAGTTTGTGATCGGGCTCCCTCCCTCTAGAGGGGGGGCGGTCCGAGGGAACCATCCGGAAACTGATTTCATTTCAACGCCATCGCAAGTATAAAACGGAGGGCTCCCCGGTTCTCCATAGTTTTCCCTTTCTCGCTTAGAAGACGTTGTTCTGGACGCGACTTCTAGATCTTTGATTCAACAAATGCACTTCTGACCACGATTCTATAGAATCTCATTTTTGTAGCCCTCACTTTTCTCGTAAGAACTACTAGAAGAGATAGAAGTTGCCAACTGAAAAGTCGTCGTTCACGGCCAGAACTGTCGGCTTGTAGGCCATCCATCCCACTGCTGCGTTCGCAGTTTTCACAACTCTTTGAATTCGACAGTCGATAATCGCCTTATTTTCGGTGAGCTACCATATTTACACCTAAAACCGAAAAGCGTAAGCGTCCCCCTGTGGCCTTTTTTCCAATTTGTTTTCCTGAAATTGGAGCTCTGAGAGTGGAACTTCTTGCAGTTCGAAAATCGTTCCAAAAGTGTTAGTAGTATATTTCTTATTAATAAAAACCGTGAGGGGGGGGGGGGCTGAGTCGCATTATGTGGAGCATTGTAGTATTGAAATCGTGCTTCCAGGCCACCAGTTTCCTAGATTAACAGTGTCTCAAATTGTGAATCAGCTTGGCTTTTAAACTTCCACTCGGCTCTTTTTGGTCTTTGGCTCAACCACTTTTCTAGAGCTCTCTCCAAATCCCAAAAATCCTCGTTAGTCGGATTCTATTTCGAGAGTGTCTTGGAGGCTGAAATCCTCAAGAATTCCAGCACTAAACCCGAGGCGTGTTTCAGCCTGTGATTCGATTATGGAAATGAACGCCTAATTGACTCGGAGCCCCTCTTCTTCTTTTTGTTTCCTCTAAGTCTAACCTGATCAACCATCAATCTTCCTTGCCCTTTTCCTCTATTGGCCCCCTACTAAACTACAAAACGAGTTGTTGGTGTGGTGTTAAAGGGGAGGGGGTCTTCTGGAAAGAGAGCCGAGCACATGCGTGTTCTCGTGTGCTTGTGCTTTGATTTGATTCAAATCAAAACTGGCACCTTTCAAATTCTCTGAGCAATGAAGGGAGGAAGAGAATTTGTAGTTTGGAACCCTAGTCCCTTCTTCCCGCCCTCACAACGTCACTTCCATGGGATACTTACTTAGGATCCTTAGTCGAACCGTTCTCCGCAGACTGCGCGGATCACAGCTCGCCAGTGCTCTCGGTCTTTTGCTCGGGCTGGTGTCCAAGGGGCAGAGATGGACGGAATTCCGACTCCCATCAAAAATACGTTGTTTTTTTTAACGAAATTTAATTTTTCACTACAACGCTCCGGAATGACGGCGCAGCGCGTTGTTTATCGTAAATCTACACCAACTTTCTTTCTTCAAATTTTCCTTCGAGAGCCGTTTTCCAGTTCTATTCCGTCTTATTTCTTTCGACTTTCGACTTCCGCCCATCTCTGCCAAGGGAAGATCGTCCAGGTTTGTTCTTTTCGTGATATCCTTTCTCAATTTGGTCGCTCCATCTGATGCGCGGTCTTCCTCGAAGGGTCTTCTCCTGTTCCACGGGCACCAGCCTTCCATCATCCTTAGCGCCACGTGGCCTAGAGAGTTCTTCAGCTGTGCTTTGATTCGGTTCAAATCAAAATTGACACCTACCTCTCGAACTCTCTCCCCGAGACCAAGGGGGAGGGGGGCAATAAGGAAGGCAGGGGTTTCGTAGTTTGGAACCCTAGGGACCACACTCGGTGAAAAGAGAGAGAGATGGGGATTACGCAAGGTGTTGACCTCTTCTTCCACTCTCCATCGTCGCATCGTCGCCCTGTGGGGGTCATTCTGTGGTGGCCGGGAGGGTCCCTTCTCTCTTTCTCTCTATCGACCCTCCTTCTCCTCCAACTGTTCTGGCAGACTGTCAGCAAGGCAACTTGCGTGATCTCAGAGTTTCGCTCCAAAGTACACGTGTGCGCGCGCGCGCACATCAGATATAGTTTCGCCAATTTGGCTAATTCGAGTAACCTCTCCCCATGTCTTTTACATTTTAATCTCCGCGCCAAGATCTTTCTTCGCTTCTTTTGCATCGAACCGCCCATGTTTTTCCCCTATTTCCTCCCCCCTTTCCGGGCGGAAAAAGTGTATCAGATCGGAGGGTTTCGATCAAAGATTCGTTCGCCAAACTTTCGGCCTGATTCTTCGGATCTTCGCGAGGATCTTTGCATTCTGAAGGTTCCCCGTGTGGAATCTATGCCTGGAGACTGTAAAGAAGCAGTGAGAAGCGCAACTTTTGCCTCTCTTTGCCTTCAGATCAGAAGCCTGTAAGCCTTCACAGCAGCAGCAGCAGCAAGTTCTCTCTCGCTCTCTGCGTCTCTCACTCTCACCGCACTGTCTCGCCCGTTTCTCTCACCACCCTCTCGTCGCCGCACACTCTCTCGCCTCTAGGTTGTTGCCGTTTTTTACGCGAGCGAGCGCGCGCGCGCGCGCATCTCTCTCGAGGTCTCTCGTCGGTCGTCGAGTTTTTGCGATGTGTGTGTGTATGTCAGACCGCAATAGGGAAAAGAAGTGAGAAGAAGAGAAGCGAGGGGGAAAAACTGGCGAGAGAAACAGACAGAGAGACAGAGAGTCACCCACCATTTTTCAATGCTTTTTCTCTTCGCTTTCTTCTTTTTTTTTCGTCTTTCTTTGCACCCGTGAATGTGTTTTTTTTCTATCTGGACGTCTTCTTCTTTTCCTTCTTATTTCTCTTCCAAACGTTCACTCTCTTCGCCCGACGGCCATTTGTTTTATGAGCCTTCACTTTTGAAAGCGAGAAAGAGAAAGAGACGTTGAAGGAAAACGAGAAGAAGAAGAACAAGGAAATGAACGTTTTCGCGGACGAATAGAGAGTTGTCCCACGGGAGCAATGTGACAATGTGACAATCCAATGACAATTGAGAACGCGTTTTGTTGACGACAGCCACTGTTTTTTGTCACAAATTTGGTCAGTCACGGGTTGTTATGAGTGTTAATTTGAACTCTCTCTGACTGATAAGGCTCCAAAACAGACTGATTCGAGAGCCCGAAAAGCCCAATCGGAGCTCCACTAACCGCAACTACAACTTCTTCTGATCCCGCGATCTTCGGGATGATCCGGCTGATACCGGCTAGCCGGTGTCGATTGACAGAAAATAGGAAATGTCAACGCCAAACTGACACTTTCTCTCTCTCGGGGGCTAGAATCCGAAAATAGTCACCTAAATCTATGTGTCACACCGTCCCGAGTGTCACGCTTCAAGAACAACTCAAAGTGTACCCAAGCGGGGGTCTTCTGCACGACGGACGGACTGACGGACGGACGAAGAAGTAGATAAGAAGCATAAGTCACATGAGAGAAGGGGGTCGGAGGAAAGAAGAAGAAGAAGACCCCCTCGCAGCATTCTTCTTCCCCTTCTTCGTCTTCATACAAGTGATAAGCCCGATGTCTCCCCCCTTTTGACAAGAGATTGTAAGATTGTGTACCAAAGTGTGTACAGACGGACACAAACACCTTCTCCTTCGCCTTCTCGTTCCCTCGTATCAGTGTGTAGTAGACTGTTCTCTCCTTCCACCAGTACCAGAATCACTAGGGATCCATCTTCCTTCGTCCTCATCGTCGTCGTCAAATTCCAATTTCTGATCATTTCTCTCACTGTGTGTGTGATAAGAAAAGTAGGAAAAGAAGAAGAAAAAAGGAGGTGTATTTCGTATTTCCTTCCACCACCACCGCCTGAACCATAAAACGGGGCGCGCGCGCACGCGTCCTCCGATACTCTCTACTCTTTTTATTATCAGAGAAAGGAAGGGAGAATTTGTAGATTATCAAGGAGAGCGAGTACTAATTGTTTTTCAGCCCCCTTTTTCTATCGCCCGCCGATTTTGTTCCATAAGAAGAAGATAGGGAATCAATCTGATTTCTGCCTTCTCTGTCTCCCCTCTCGTGTCGTGGTGTTTTCCGTTGATTCCTGAGTCTAGTTTAGTTTCGTCCCGTTTCTCACCTTGTCCGATAGACCTCCCTCCCGACTTATCAAACGTTTGGCCCTTTGACTTTCGTGGGCTTCGGGCCCCAACTAAGCTTTTTCAAAAGTTTTGAGCAGCAGGGGATCTGGCCTATAGTTTTGGGGTTTCAGGCTTTGATAGGCCTGCTGATCCTTAAATTTAGGCCCCCACTAACTTCATCTTCAGTTTTCAACAGTAGTTAGGCTGGCTTGTAATCTTGGGCCTTGAGAGGCTTAAGGTCTTGACGGCGTTAACAGATCTTCAAGGTTAAGTTTAGGCCCCTACTCCAAACTTTTAGGCCTTCATTTTGTATCCACTATTCTATCGGATCTTAAGTCCCATACTAAGCTTCGTCTACGGTTTTGAACGCCTGACCTGTAGTTTTGGCCTTTAGGCTTCGATAGGCGAGCTGATCCACAAGTTTAGTCCCATCTTCCAAACTTTGTTTGCCGGCCCATTCCGTTGACTTTCGAGGTGTTCGGCCCCCCCTTCGGCCCAGTGGATCTGGCCTAGGTATAGTTTTGGACCTCGAGGCTTGATAGGCCTGCTGATGCTCAAGTTTAGGCCCGTTTTCGAAACCCTGTTTGCCTTATTCTTTACGGTTATCAGTGGAGCATCTTTGCACGTCCTTATCTCGCCTGGAACATTCCTCTTCTTCTCTTTTCCTCTCTCTTTTCCAGTTCCAGACTGAAATTTGGAGAGAAAGCAAAGAGAAGGAGAGAGTGAACGAAACGAAAAACGGAAGCAGCGCCCGGGGTGTGTGTGTGGGGACCAGGAAAAACAGACGGAGCCCTTCTTCTTTTCCTCCCTCTGGAGCTCCCGACGGGCCGTTGCCTTTGCTCTTTCTCTCTCTCTCCCTTCACAAACAAGCTTCCTCCGCTGCTGCTCTGGAGGAGCAAGAGAAGGAGGGGTGGAAAGAGACAACGAAGAACGTGACAATGGACATGTGATTGTCATTGGACACTTTTGGACGCGGAGGGGGGAGGGTGTTGCCAACTTGCTCGTGTTGCTCCGCGAGCTCCTCTTGCTCCCCGTTCGTTCGCAGTTCTTCTATCTATTTGGAAGGAATAGATCAGTCGGTTCAGGTGTCGATGTCCTTCTCTCTCTGCTGTCTCTCTCTCTCTTCCTCGTTTTCCGACGATGTCCTTCCGATTCCGATGAGACATCCGGTTTCTCCCATCTCTGCAGCGGCAGAGAGAGAAACTGTCCGAATCACAAAGTTCAGCTTCACAATTCGCTCTCTTCGCGACGACGCCGTCTCCGCTACCAAGTGAGAGACTGGCCACCCCCTCTTTTAATTGTCCCTCGCGCCATCCACTGGCAACAATTTGTGGCGTGAACCATTCTATGGAATAGCTACAGTACCCCCCGAAACATCCCTTCTCGAAGTTGTGACATCTTCTGTGCTTCTGCTTCTTCTGCTTCGTCTTCTTCTTCTTCTTCAGTAGTGCTTCACACAAAAGGCTTCACAGCGTAACCTTGAAAGCATTGCCGCCTTTCTCAATATCTCCCAATCGTTCTTTTGAGACTGACTGACTGTGCTTCTACAGTAACATACTCGCCAAAAGGTTATGGACCGATCAATCTGAAAATGTGACCTTACCACACAACCTTGAAAAGGAAGAAGTATCACAGGATAGAACGATGCTCCCAGTGAGCTCATTTTCATTAGTTTTTAGTTTGTTCTTTAGTTGTTCCGACTTACGACTTCCGACTTCCGTATTCTCAAAATCTACTTCCGGCCAACGCTGATTGGAATCGTCTTCCCACTCTACAGATTCGGAAACGTTTCGAAAAATGACCAAAATGGCCAGTACTGTACTTATTTTGTGCGCTATAACGAATCAATTCGAACTCGCACTGTCTGCGTCTCTTCTCTCTCTTGCAGAAGATCCGAAATAGGATCCACTTGATCTTCTAATCAATCCCAAAACCCAGAACCAAACACATTCAGTTTCGACTCTCTTCTCTCCCCCCGTTTCTACATATAATCTTCTTTTGTTTGTCATCACCTCCTCTCTCTCTGTTCTCTCCATTCTCTTCTCTTTTCTGCCCATTGTTGTATTATTCCATCGAAATTCCAGCACCACCACCACCACCGTCAAAACTTCTCATTTTCAGCCCCTCTCTTTCCGTGTCTACTATCGATCTTTTTCGACAGTATTCGCCGGCGCCCGGATGTGATTTTTCACGCAACTCGCACCGCCCCGCCCGATGCACAAAAACAATTCGAAGAAGTCGTCGAAGAAGATGTCGTCGTCGTCGTCCGGTAAAAAGCAAGTGCATATGGATATTTCCAACGATGTGAGTCTTCTTTCTTTCCATTTCTTCCAGTCACTCGACGAGATGAATTAGTACAAATTTAAAAATGCGCGCGCGTGCTCGCACAAACGCCCGTTTGTCTTTGCGGATGCCTCTCGAAACGAGATATATTAGACGTCTTCAAAAAGTGACAAGGGGTGGGGGCTCGGCGAGCAGCGGCAGCAGCGGAAGCAAAAAATGAGTGAGCCCGAGAGAAACGTCTTCATTCTTCCCCTTCTTCCTTTCTTCTTCCTCTCTCCCCCAAATTCTCGTGGCACCTATGGAGAAGTTGGCTGAAATTCTCATCGCGTTCCTCTGCACGTTTCGCCGATTCCGACGAGTGAGTGCGGGGTTACTGTACTTTGGTTTGACCTACTTATGAAACGAGAGAACAACCTTCAAAAGGCGCATAATTACCGCCACCACAGAGCGAGGGGCGACGAGATTAAAGCGATTATGTAAAGTTGGGAATGGGTGAAACATTTCATAACCATCATCTTCACTACGACGCCTTCAGGTATGTCCACTTCCATTGCCGCCACGTGGCGCTCCGCCGCCGGCCGTCTACCATACGACACGCATGGCAGCCGCCACGTCGACGAGCGGATCGTTCGAGAAGAACGCGGTAATTTGAATTTGAATTTGAAATATGACGAAAGAAATGAGATGGTTTCAGACGCCCGCTGGAAACGCGAGAAAGCTGCACGTGGTGATAGTGATCGATCAGAAGGTGCAGAAGAACCTGCGAGTTCGCGAGATGGCGTTGAAGGATGTGCAGAAGGTGGCCGACACGTTGAACGTCAATCTGACGGTATGTATTCTCAACGACGACGACGTCTTCCAATCTTCTATTATTGTTTCAGCGAATCGACTTTGATAAGCTGGACTTTGGCGAGACGGAGACTCTCGATCTGTTCTACAACGCTGACGTGGCACTTGTTGACGTGACGGTGACACATCAGCAGCCGAGTCTGTGCTATCACATCGGTGTCCGCGAGAGTATGGGACAGTCGTACAACATGATTCTGACCTACTTGGCACCGGATCTCGAGTATCATATAATGGACGCGCTGAAAAAGACGCACGCGCATCTGCCGATGATCGTCTACATCAACAACAATCCGGACTCGAACGTGCTCATGAGCTACGACAAGAGCGCCGCCGAGGACGACACAAAACCGCCGTTCTCGCGCTCCAACGGATCGCAGCACAGCGAAAAGAAGATCACGTTCCAGCATCGCATGAAGCAGGTGCTGAAGAGTGTGCAGGTGGAGGCGTCGGCGCACTCGCGCGAGAAGTTCATGTCGGATCTTCGGAAGGCGCGCGAGATCACCGACGGCGATCAGAAGAACGACTACCTCGACAAGATGCGCACGCGGCTCGACAATCCGGACGTTCTGCATCCGGACACCGTCTCGATGATGATGTTGAGCTACCGCGACAACCAGAACTACGGAGGCATGATTCGGTTGGTGGACGATCTGAAGCGAATTCCCGACTGTCTGAAGGTCGTCGAGACGCCCGTCATTCGCTACCAGTACGCGTTCGCTCTCAACCGCCGCAACAAGAACGGCGACCGCGATCTGGCGCTGAACACTGTGCTCGGACTCGTCGATCGGGCCACCGAGAACGAGGAGAAGAACGGTCCGTTGAGTCCGGACGTCGTGTGCCTGGCGGGACGCATCTACAAGGACAAGTTCATCGCGAGCAACTACGAGGACCGGGACAGTCTGAACAGCGCCATCGAGTGGTATCGGAAGGCGTTCGACATGTCGCCGTTGGAGTACTCGGGCATCAATCTGACCACGCTCCTTCGCGCCTCCGGCGAGCACTTTGAGAACAATCTCGAGATGCAGCAGATCGCCGTGGTGCTCAACTCGCTGCTCGGTCGCAAGGGCGCTCTTCAGAATCTGACCGAGTACTGGGACGTCGCCACCTACTTTGAGGTCTCCGTGCTCGCCGAAAACTACCAGAAGGCGTGCGAGGCGGCGTTGATGATGGTCAAATTGAAGCCGCCCGTCTGGTATCTCAAATCGACGATGGAGAACATCAAACTGATCAATCGATGCGCCGCCACGATCTCGCCCATCGAGAAGGAGAAGCAGCAGTTTCTCTTCTGGAGCGAGTTCTTCATGGAGGCCACCGAAACCGACACCGACATCAACTGCCCGCGCTATCCGGTGCTCATTCTCGAGCTCAACAAGGAGTTCACGCCGAGCTATCTGACACTCAACAACGAGGAGGGCACCGTCATTCTGAGCCACGTGCTCGAGAACTCGCAGCAGAAGAAGATCCATCAGTCGGAGCTGAAGGGCATCCATCGGTGGCACTTTGCGCGCAACAACATCAAGGCCGTCACCGAGTGCAAACGCGACGATCGTCAGCTCTTTCTGTATGTGCACGAGAACTCGGACGACTTCAATCTGTTGTTCCCGACAAAGTCGCATTGCAAGAAGGCGTTCGACGACATGAAGTCGATGGCGGTGGCCGACGGGAACTACCAGGGCAAGGTGCTCAGCAATCCGGACAACGAGAAGATCCGGTTCGAGTACGAGCTGAGCAACTCGAACGAGCGCGTCGTGCTCGGCAAAGGCACGTACGGAACGGTGTACGCGGCGCGTGACATGGACACCCAACGGCAGATTGTGGTGAAAGAGATCGAGGTGAAGTACGACGAGGAGGTGCAGCCGTTGATGGAGGAGATCTCGTTGCACTCGACGCTGAGCCACCAGAACATTGTGCAGTACCTCGGATGCGATCTCGTCGGCAAGGAGGGCGCCAACGATCACTTCCTCATCTTCATGGAGCACGTGCCGGGCGGCTCGTTGAGCTCGCTGCTCCGCTCCAAGTGGGGACCGTTGAACGAGCCGGCGATGGTGCTCTACGGACGGCAGATCCTCGAGGGACTCAAGTATCTTCACGAGCAGAAGATTGTGCATCGAGACATCAAAGGAGACAACGTGCTCGTGAACACCTACTCGGGCGTGTGCAAGATCTCCGACTTTGGAACGTGCAAGCGGCTCGCCGGACTGAATCCCGTCACCGAGACGTTCACCGGAACGCTGCAGTACATGGCGCCGGAGGTGATAGATCACGGACAGCGCGGCTACGGAGCACCCGCCGACATCTGGTCGTTCGGATGTACGATGGTCGAGATGGCGACGGGGCGGCCGCCGTTCGTCGAGATGCAGAATCCGCAGGCGGCCATGTTCCGCGTCGGAATGTTCAAGACGCATCCGCCGATCCCGCAGGAGATCACCGACAAGTGTCGCAGCTTCATCAAACGCTGCTTCCTGCCGGAGGCCAACGATCGACCGTCGGCCAAGGATCTCATTCAGGATCCATTCATTCAGACCCATCAGTGAGTTTCTTATGACGTTTTAGTGTTCTAGAAGTTGCCCAATTCCAGCATCTCACGGACTCGAAGCGGGTCGATCAACAAGAAGCCGACGGCGAAGATCGAGAACGTCGACAAAGAGAAGAAGGAGAAGACGAAGAATCAGCGCGAAATGTTGAGATCCACGTCGCACATCGGTGGCATGGGCGTCATCGAGCGGAGCCCGCCGACGCCAGAGCCAACGTCGGCCACTCTGACGGCCGGATTCTCGCACGCGCACTTGCAGACGGTGTCGAGTGCTCGCTCGACGGCTCGCGAGGAGAAGAAGTTGCATCTGAAGATCGACAACTCGCGGAATCGGACGTTCAGCTCGAGCAGTCCGGTTCCCGACGGACAGAGCTCGGCCGGCACCAACATCTCGCATCCGGGCTTCCATCTGAGTCAACCGTCGAGTCCGATCGTCGACGACGTCTCGCAACCGCATCTGATCGTCTCTCCGATCACCATCTCGACGCTCGGAAGCCCGCTCTCCTCGGCCGCCCTTCTGAATCGAACCATCTCGGACGAGAGCTCGAACAGCTCCAACCGCTTCTTCATGCTCCAGAAGGACTCGGAGAGACGGCGTTCGTTGGGACAGTTCATGCTCGACTACAAGGATCTGATCATCGACTCGTGGAGCACACTGCTCATCAGCTCCAGCGACACAGAGCTCGTCGTGACAGTCGACATGCTCGAGATCCTTCTCGACGGAATGCGCGACTTTCTGCTCAAAAAGGAAACGACCCACTTGCAGACGAGGATCGACGAGATCCGCGGACTGCTCGACTACGACACGACGAAGATCGGACAGATCAATCTGGCCCTCTACCACTTCTCCGACTCGATTCAGCCGGTGCTCCGGAGGCTCGACATCAAGCCGCACTGGATGTTCGCCCTCTCGAATCTGATCACGTCGGCCGTCCAGTGTGCCATCTCGATCCTCAGTCCGGACCTCTCCCTTCTCCTCCACGCCCAGGACAATCTGCCGTCGACCTCTTCGATAGCGGCCATCCGCAACTCTTCGTTGTCCGAAGGCGAGGCTCTCGTCGAGTCGCGCCCTCCGAGCCGCGAGGACAAGAATCACGAGAGCCGCAACCAACTGCGCACACTTCAAGACGAGAACGACGCGCTCTTCGAGCAGTACATTCTCGCCGAACGCGATCTGAACTATCAGCTCAAGTGCGGCCTGAATCGGACGAAACAAATCCGCGACTTCACCATGTACCGCAACACGTACCCGCCGTTCCGGACGCCTCCAGTCGCTCACGCCCCGCCCACTCCCCCGTTCAGCGCCTCTTGCGGAGCACAACCGTCTGGCACCTTCGCCGGAGCGCTCATCAACACGCCGCCGAGTTTTCCGGGCAAAGCGACGGCGCAGAAGATCATAATGCCGCCGGAGAACTATCAGGTGACACGCAGTCAGGAGGAGCTCGTCACGTGGCTCCGCACGCTCGAGATCGACGAACGATCCATCGCGCTCATCGCCTCGGAGGCCTACTCGAAGGCCGACCTCATCGATTTTGTGACGAGGGAGGAGCTTCTGAACATTGGCGTCGGGTGAGTTGGCGTAGAAGAAAAGAAACAGAAATTATCGATTGATTGCAGAGGCGGCGCTTCGTGTCGAATAATGCGCGCGATCGGAGAGGCCCGCGAGCGTCAACGTCGTCAGCCGGTTTTTCTGTCGCCGATGAGAAGCCGTGACGACTCTCTGGACGACTACCACTCGAGCAGCGCCGACGACATGTTCCAAGTGCCGGCCGAAACGACCTGAAACACCGCGTGCTGCTCAGTGAGCAGTGCTCATCCCAACCTCAACGCCCCACCCCCTTTTCTCATCCTAATGTGATATCTCTCGTGCAAAACCTCCCTCTCCCCAAAGCAAAATCAACAAGAACAACAACACAAAAACGTTCAAAAAAACCAAAACAGTCAAGAAAACTTTTCGATTTTTCTGTACAATTTCAGTTTCCTCCTCCTTCCCCCCAAAAAAAAAAACCAACACCACCACCTCCAAACTGTTCGTGTAGTTTCCTTTTTCCTAACAAATACTAGTGTCTTTCCTGTCTTTTCGCTCTCGTTTCCCCCCCTTCCTTCGAAAAAAGAAGCAAAAAAAAACTGAGATTCGTATCGATTACTAAACCATTTCCCGACTGAAACATCATCCGAAGAGACGAAAAAGTTCGTTGCAAAATCTAACATCATCATCATCATAATTGTGCGTATTGTTTCGTTTTTTAAAAATACTATTATAAAGTTGCAAACAAATGATATTTATAAATTAAATTAATTTCTTTCGAAAACTTTCAATACATGGTTCCATTTTCAGAGCTGAAACTTGAGTCGTTCAGCACAATATTTTCAATCTTTCTCAAAGTATTCAAACTATCCCAACACCTCCGAATCGTCGTCCGACACCCACAGGAAGATCATTTGGCCGGCGGCAGTGACGAGACGCTCCTTCTTCGGATGCGCCGACAGCGAATGGACGACTTTCGACGGATGCTCCAGTTTCGTGCAGATCGACGAGTCGAGAAGGCTGAAAATCAGATGTCTCGAATCATTCGGACTGAAAGTGTGCCCACTTGTAAATGTAGACGAATCCATCTTCGGATCCACTTGCCACGTGTTCGATCGACTGGAGAACTCGACAATCCAGCTTGTATTCCGTGTTTTGATGACCTTTATAGCTGGAATACATGGTTGTCTCGCGGATTTTGAAGTGATTTACCTACCCGGCGAGTAGCTTCCCACTGGATTTGTCCATCAGTCGCACGGCGCCGCCCATCGTTCCCGAGAGAATACAGTTGCCGTCTGGAGTGAAACTGACACTGTTCACCGCCTCTCCCTGATAGTCCATCGTCATCTGAAAGAAGGCGATGACGGATGGTACTCTCCCAGTCTCTGCCTACATTTCCGTCGCGGACACTGTAAATGCGATAGTTGCCGTCGGCACTTCCGGCGACAATCTCGTGCCCGTTCACGTCGATCGACAGCACGCCGTCCGTCGCCTCGTTCATCGTCTGAATCGGCTTCTCGCTGCGTGACCGACAGTCGAACGCCTGCATCGTGCAGTCCATCGAGCCCGAGAAGACGACCGACGACTCTTCGTTGAACGCCACACAGTTCACCTGCGCTGCAAAGAGACTTGCCGTTACAGCCTCTCACTTCCACATCTACAGAGTGATTCCACAGTATCCTACAGTACCTCCATGGGTCCTCCACCGTCGCAACTGTTTGCCCGTCTCCACATCGAACACTGTGCACGCCCGATCGGCGCCACCTGCCGCGATCTGCGAGTTATCCGACGAGGAGACGGCGTCGAGCACCTCGTTTCCGGTTCCAGAATACGTCTTCAAAAGACTCGACTTCATCGGATTCCACAATTTCACGGTTTTGTCGCTGCCCGCCGTGATCAAGTAGTTGCCGTCGACTGAAAGAATGAGAACGAATGGAGAAGATGTGCTATTTTCTAAAGTGCTACTTTTTGCTCATGTGCTGGATAGCACATAAGTATTTGGCAGAAGCGTACCATTGAATCGGACCGCCCGAACGGCGCCTTGTTTACAATCGATCGTTCTTGCGCGGACTGTCGGATATTTGGCCATTGTGAAAGCTGAAATGGGACTGGAAATGTTGGAAAAACACATGGCTGAAAGTAAACAGTTGGACTGAAACCACTGAAGTGAAAAGTTGACATTCGGAATGGATCGACCAGGATAAACCACTTTACTCGCATCATAAACAATTTTACGGGGGAACTCAAAGATCACAATAAGTTACTCATCAAATAGCAATTGAGAAAATAATTAGAAACATGATATTTTGCCGATAACATATTCAATTCATAAAAAACGATAGAGAGGGAGAAGTTCGAGTTCAAAGACGTCTGGCCGTCTTTTCCTTGCCTTCTGTAAGCGGCCGTGGTGGGATCTCGATGACTCGGAAGTAGACTCTCTGAAAATAAGGAAAAGTGCTGAAAGAGAGTGATGATCCAAACTGACGTGGTTCTCGGCGTGCTTCAGGAACTTCTTGTTCGCCGTCACGGTGAAAACGTCACGCGCTTCGCCCAGTGCGAAGACCAGCTGAAAATGGATAACAACTGAGAATGAAAGCAGCATTCTTCGGTGATTCATACCCTGGTGACCGGCTGGATTCCGGGTTTCGCCGCCAGAGTGGCCGCCTTTCCCGTCGGATTCTCCACATCTTCGATCCGTTCGATGCGGCGGGAGAGCTCAGCGAATCGAGCTCGTTCTGCCTCGCCGCCAACCGGTCCCATGAATATTTCCTCAGCGCCCTCGTAAGCCGTCTTGCTCATGATCAGATGATGGCCTGGAGAATTGAAAGATCTTTTCGTGATGCTTCAGGTGAGTGAGAATTATCGGGGAACTATTAAATACATCAGTGCCTCGGGGCTCTAGTTTTTTGAGGTTTCCACACACATTTTGAGATCGTTTTCTCTATCAGCAGACCTCATAGCTTGTCCCAGTTCCTCTGTTCTTCACGTGACCACGCTCTTCCGTTATCTTTTCCGAACAGTCGCTCTCCGCTTATTTCACTTTTCTACAACAGAATCGAGGAGAAAACATTTCGAAACGCAATGATTTTCTCGTTGACCTGTGTTCTGACTCTCTCAATCAGCGTCCTTTTCGTGAACTGCGTACGTTTCAGACTCAATTTCAGACGGCGACGAGGCAATTAAGATTCAGGCGAAGAAGAAGCAACCCGAGAAAAAATTGAAGAAAACCGAAAGCAAACCAAAAGCGAATGTGGTTTCGAAAACACCGCCGGCGAGCGCCAGCGCTAAGAAAGACGACGACGACGGTATTGATCTTCTGGAGACGTCCCTCTTCTGATATGACATTTCAGACGACGTCCAGTTCAACATCAAAGCGAAGCCAATCGAAGTGAAGAAGGACGAGTTCGACGACGACGAGGAGAATCCACTGGCCAAGATTCCTACGAAGCCACGTCTTCCGAAGAACTCGAAGAGCCCTGCGGGAGGCTCATCGGCCGTTTGCAGCGGCGCCAACGTTGGCGGCGAGCAGAACTTGTACCCGACGAACGACAACGTCGGCAACTCGGCCTACGTCAGTATCGCCAACCCGAACCACTGAGCCGTCTACCCTCAGAACTCGTTGTTCGAATAAAGACACCTCGCACTCTGATGCTAGTTCCTTCTCATTCAAATCGATCATCTTTCCTTCTGTCCATGTCTCAACAGTAATTACGATCGATCGCTATCTGATCTAACAGCTCAATTAAACATTGTAAACTCGTCACTCTCCGCTGTTCCTGAGGAACTACACTGTCACTGAGGAACAGTGTAGATCCAGGTGTTATTTTTACGATAATTGCGTATTGGTAACGGCGAGAACAAAGGGCGACGGATTAAGGGATTGTAAAGGAAGGGGGTCCATTCTCGCACATGAGAACGACAGTGACTGCCCAGAAGCGGGGTGGCAGGAGGGGTGGAGACCCACTGCCGATGGTGTAGCCCCGCCCACCGCACACCGGTAAGCCCTGCTCAGAAAGTCACTCATTACCGCTCATTCCATCTCTCGCCCGCCAAGCAGTAGAGATGATTTTCCCTGTGACAACCATCACTTTGGAGGAAGCACAGGAGTTCAACTCCTTCTTCATTAGAGATCCGATCCCCTTGCCGCAGTTGCCGGAAATCAGTGAGTTTCTTTTTTTTCTTGACGTTCAGACTAATCCAATCGACTTTCAGATGCCAGTATCAAGAAAAGCATTGCGAAGACCAAGAGGAGGCTCCAGCAGGCCCGCGCCAACCAGCTGCGGCGCCAAAGGAACGGAACGGAGACGGCAGGAAACGCGATCCCGGCCCAGTACAGAGTGCGCAAGGTGATCATGAAGCGGCCCCCCGGTGGAAGCTCGCCACAAACGGGTCCGTTCGTGAGACAGAACCAAGGCGTTCTCCCTCAAACCGTCAAAGTGCGCGTGCAGCCACCAAAGGCACACCAGATCGAGGAAGGAGACCTGATGACGTACACATATGCGGTTATGGAGAATCAGCCACCAATGCAAGTGGCAGGAAGTCAGCAGTTGTCTCCGAATTTCCCGAACCAAGTGTCTATCCAGCAGCAGCCGTTCCAGAGCTTCTCGAGACAGGCGCCAATCCAGCAGCAGCAGATGCAGACCTCGCCGGTGCTTCAGAATCAGCCACCGATGCAAGTGACTGGAAATCAGCGTCAGACTCAGAACTTCTCGAGACAGGCGCCGATCCAGCTGCAGCAGTCTCCGAACTTCCCGAACCAAGAGCCGATCCAGCAGCAGCAGGTGCAGAACTTCTCGAGACAGGCGCCGATCCAGCAGCAGCAGCAGATGCAGACCTCGCCGTTGCTTCAGAACCAGCTACCGATGCAAGTGACTGGAAATCAGCGTCCGAGTCAGAACTTCCCAAGACAAGTTCCAATCCAGCAGCAGCCGTCTCCGAACCTGCCGAGACAAGCGCCGATCCAGCAGCAGGTGCAAAACTCGCTGATGGTTCAGAACCAGCTATCGATGACTGGAAATCAGCGTCCGATTCCGAACATCCCGAGACACGCGCCGATCCAGCAGCAGCCGTCTCAGAACTTTCCGAACCAAGGGCCGATCCAGCAGCAGCAGATGCGGACCTCGCCGATGGTTCAGAACCAGCTATCGATGACTGGAAATCAGCGTCCGATTCCGAACATCCCGAGACAAGCGCCGATCCAGCAGCAGCCGTCTCAGAACTTTCCGAACCAAGGGCCGATCCAGCAGCAGCCGTCTCCGAACCTGCCGAACCAAGGGCCGATCCAGCAGCAGCAGATGCAGACCTCGCCGATGGTTCAGAACCAGCTATCGATGACTGGAAATCAGCGTCCGACTCCGAACATCCCGAGACAAGCGCTGACTCAGCAACCGTCTCAGAACTTCCCGAACCAAGGACCGATCCAACAGCGTCCGACTCAGAACTTCCCAAGACAAGTGCCGATCCAGCAGCAGCCGTCTCCGAACTTCCCGAACCAAGGGCCGATCCAGCAGCAGCAGATGCAGACCTCGCCGTTGCTTCAGAACCAGCCACCGATGACTGGAAATCAGCGTCCGGCTCAGAACATCCCGAGACAAGCGCCGACTCAGCAGCAGGTGCAGAACTCGCCGTTGCTTCAACTGCTTATGGGAGACGCGCCGGCGCAGTGCCAACAAGTGCCGAGAGACCAGATCTACCAGCAGAGAATGCCGATGTCGCAGGAGATGCAGAATCAGCAAGTGCGTATGCAACAAGTGCCGCAGAAGATACTGCAACAACAGATCCAGAGACCACAAATGCAGCGAATGCAGATGCAGCAATAAGACGGACCGAAACCTATTGACTATTGACTTTTGACCTTTGAATTTTGAATTTTGACCATTGACTTTTGACTATTGACTATTGACTATTGACATCTGATTGGTTTTCTTATCCCGTTAAAGATAAACAGTGATATTGAAACTCTGTCTCTTACCTTCTAACTTCTTCAAGAGCTCCGGCTTCGCACGCTTCTCCCGCTCGGCGGCCGCGTGTGCATTGACTTGCGGATGCATGAAGAAGTCCCAGTTGGCTCCTTCCGGCTCGCAAAGGTTCGAACAAAGCAGAATGACGGCGTTTATGTCGAGGTTGATGGTGGGAATCGAGGAGGAGCGCGGGCGCGTCACTGGCTGCCTGCAAAGTGTCTCTGGTTTCTCTCGCCTGCGCCGTCTGTGAAAGGGGGTCGAGACACACGTTTGTCTACCCCCTCCCCTCCCGTCAGTTTCGCAGCCGCCATAGCTCAGTCGGTTAGAGCGTGGGTCTAATAAGCCCAAGGTCGCAGGTTCGACCCCTGCTGGCGGCAAAATCTTTTCCCTTTTTTGCTCTCACTTACTCCTTCTCGTCGTCGTCCTCTCCCCAATCCGAATCGTTCTCCTCGGCAAGGCGTTCCAGCAGCTCCTCGTTCCATTTTCCCTTCAATTCCGGCGCATCTCGTTGAATACGTTCTCCGACCACTTGCACTCCTTTCCGCGTCAACTTGTCGGCCATGTCGGCGAGAATCCCGTTCTTGAACAGAACACGAACCGTCGGACGGTTGAAGTCGCGTGCCACGCGGCAAAACTGTTTCAGCTGCTGAATGACGTCACTGTTGCGTTTGCCGTCTCGATACTCGATGAGCAACGTCTTCGCCGGACGGTTCACCAGTTTTGTCTGGAAGGATCGCGTGGAATGAGCGAACAGAGGTTGAAAGGGAGTACCCAAAGGTGTGGCTCACTGTTTACAATGTCGACGGTCACCGTGTCCTCATCTCTCCGGAACGTCTTCAGAATCGCGACGACGTCGTCCGTCACCTCCTCCATTATCGATTTGTAGTAAGCGTAGTTGCAAGTCGTCAGGTGCTGATCCAAATGAGAGAGGCTCGTCTGAAAGTTTCCAAAATCAGTCACTCCTCCGATTCTCGGCGAATTTCGCGCGCACCTTTCTCATCAGATCCATCTCCTTGAGGAGCACTCTCTCGAGCCGTTTCACATTTTCAATCCGTCGGAACGTTTCAGTGTCCAGCCGCCTCACGTCTGCCTCGATTTCCGAGAGTTTCGCTTCGCGCCGAGCTTCGAGCTCTTCCGCTGACATCTCTGAAATGGATGAGAAGGTCACAAGCGAAAAGTAGAAAAAGAGAGAGAGAGATAAATCGGGAGACAAGAGACCGAAATGCTAGAAATATTCACAAGACCAAATCGTAAAGATTTCAAAACATACTTTGTTTACAGTGAGATTCAATAAGACAATCTTATTACAGGTGTTGTTAATGGGGCGAGATCATGATAAAATCGAGAAAAGGCACATAAAAACATGGAAAATTGGCGGCAAAACGAGTAAAAGTCAAGCGGCGAACTTGAAATAGTCCGGATCGAGGGGCCAGGTGAACGCATTCCGCATATCTGATCGTCCGTAGCTCGTCATGCGTTTCACACAGTCGATGCAATACCTTTGTCTTGAAAATTATCAACTTTCAAGGGAATCTCTTTCAATTTGCATTGACTTACTCGGCGGTGACATACTTATTGATGAGATCGATGCTTTCGCCGAGGTTGCGTGAGCTGAAGGATCGTCGCATCACGACCCGGATGTGTCGGAGACGTCGGCAGTGGCAGCACAGCTCGACGGACGACTGTTGCGGCTCCTCGGTGGTCAGATCGTGCGTTCGGAAGCGGAGATCCAGTGGGAGCAATTCGCGCGCTGCTTCCATCAGTACTCTGGAAGAAGTGAAGGATGGAAGTGCGCTCCGATGCACAAGTCTCACGGGCTTCTGTGGATTGTGTTTGCGGCGATCGTCACTAACGAGTCGACGCCGCCGTGTCCGTAGAACTCTCCGCCTCGTGTCGGCAATTGGAAACTACAGTTCGGGGCCGCTTCAATACTGGAAACTCGGTAAATCAAACATGAAAAAGGTGTCGAATTCGCATACTTGTCAAAAATGAGCGCTTGATTTCCGTCGATTCGGATCCTTCGAATGCGATTAAGAACCGGCACGTCGGGGAGAGCGAGCAAACGATTGTTCAGCAGCTCCAAATCGATAAGTTCCACGAACTCGCCGATTCGGCTCGGAAGGTAGACGATCTGATTGTTGTTGCACTTCAGATGTCGCAAGCGTAGGAGTTGAAAGATCGGCGGGAATACCGTGAGCCCGTTGTTCGAGATGTCCAGTTCGACGAGGGATGGCGGAAGGCTGTGGAAGAAGGCCCACACATCCTTCTTCGGAGCCTCGCCCAGAGAGCATCCGTCCAACTGAAGACGTTGCAAGGATCGCAGCCTCTGGAACACATCCAGATTCTGGCCTCGGCTTCCGAACGGATTCCCGTCGAGAATGAGACCGGTCAGGTTCACAAGCGTCTCCCACTTCCGGTCGGGCATTCGCAAGTCCATCTGTTTCACCGTCAGCTCTTCGAGACGCTCCGAGAAGTTTTTCGCCTGCTTCGAATACTCGGACCGCGACTTGATGACTATCGCTGTTGGCTTGAAGTCCGACCTTTTCACCTGAAATGTGGACACATGAAGAGAACCGGAACCGGAGACATACGACAGCTTCCGGCCCGACCGCCTGTAGAGCGACGTTCGGATCGCCTCTCACAATAGCTCGGATCATCTCGATGAACTCGTTCAACTTCTCGGGATTCGCCTTGCTGATCAGCACCTGAACGGCCGGAGTCGACGGGAACGTGATCGTCGCCTTTCCCTGACTCAGAAACGGAGTCATCAGCTGTGGAGGCGGTCGGAGCTGCAAGAAGGAAAAAGGGAAAACTGAGCGAAAAGAGCGGAAGAGAGCACACCTCGTGCTTGCTTCTCCTCGTTCCTCCGAGAAATGCGAACACTATCCGATATGTGGCAGCCTAGAACACAGAAAATCGATACAATTATGAATTCTGGTCGATTTTCATCGCTTTTTCTCACTTGTGAAAGGTTTTGCTTTTTCTCGATTATTGCGAATGCTCGCTGAGCCCTCGTCGCCGACTGTCGGTTCGGATTCGCAGCCGACGTGTTCACGAACACGACTTCACACTGAACTCTCATTCTGAAACACACAATTCGAGCTTATCTGGTGGTGGGAAATGAGGTGTAAATGAAGGGAAAAGTAAGCAAAATTGGGTTAGGACCTGGAATGAAAGGGATTCTCGCGGGGCAGCGACCACATTTTGACACATTCATTCCCAAAAAAAAACGGTTGGATATAGGCCGGACGCGAGAAGAAACTTGAATAAATTATATATTAATATTTAGGTCGGGAGAAGGAGAAACAGGGGTCTAGTTATCACAAAAAGGAGTTGAAAAAGGTAGAAGTGAATCGGATTGAAATGATTAATCAACGGGGCGAAAACGGGAGGGAGGGGGGAAAGGGAAAGGAAAGAAATAGTGGGTGGAGGGAGAGAACCCAGATTGCACGTGGAGTCAAATAAATATACACTATGGAAGAAGCACAGAAGGAAGGTGATAAAAGAGAACAACTACCCAATGTTTAGAATTAACTACAGAAACAGAATTATAATTATTATGCACAATTTGAAAGGAAAGAAAGAACTCTAGAGCTCCTGGAGGTCTCCGATGCATTGAGTGCAGTGAAGTTGACCCGCAGGAAGCGGTTGTGGTCTCTGGAAAAAGAATGGTGGCTCATTTTGCAGGGCTCCCTTATCGGAGAGCAAGTCCGCTACTCACGCTGATATCCGATATGATCTCGAGTATCCGTCTGACAGAAGCGTCCTGATGCTGTTGCTGCTCAACTGCTGCCTGCTGCTCTCCTTGCTCCGGAGAGCCTTCCTGGTTCTCTTCGGGCTGCTCTTCCGCCTGCTTCAGCGCCTCCTTCTCCTCGATCGTCTCGTCACGTCCGTGCACCTTGACCCTCTCGGGCACCTTCTCCATCCTCGCATCGACTACCACATCCTCGTCTCCACTCATTTCGTCCACCGTCGAATGCGAATAGCTGCGGGAAACGCGGCGAGCTGCCTTCCGGGCAAGAGAGCTCGTCTCGTACTCTTTCAGCACGCCTCCTTTGTTCAACACTGTCATCAGCACGTTCTGTAGCTCCTGACAGCGTTCGACGGTGCGCGTTCTCTCTTCTTCCATCGCTTTCAGCTGCTCGTCTTTCACCCTCAGTCGCTCTCTCACAAGCTTCCTCTGATGTTGATACAGCACCACATGATCGGCGATCGTATCGTTTTCGAGCTCCAACTGCTGGTTGATGTGCTCGAGACGATCGATGGCTTCGGTGAGCTCCGCGTTCTGAAGCATTGCTCTCGCGAACCTCTTCTCGAGCTCCTTCCTCGCCCACAGATCCTCCCTCTGCTCCGTTTCCGTCGATTCGATCACAGGAGGCGATGGTGTCTCTTCGGCTCGCGGAGCCTTGTTCTGTTCCCTCTCTTGCTCCAATTGAGCCCGAACTTCGTTGACCGCTTCTCTCAGCTGCTCGTTCTCAGATGCAAGCTCCTGAACTCTCGTAACTGCTTGCGTCAGCTCCACATGAATCGAGTTCTGGTTCTCGTCCTCCGCATTCTGTCGCATTATCTCGTCCATCTGCTCGTTGTGAGTGTTGCTCCGACGGAGCTCCGCTCGAACCTGCTGCAACTCTCGCGTCTTCAAATCGAGTTCCTCTCGAATTTCAGAGTTCTCCTGTTGCAGCACTTCCATTGCCCTATCCACTTCTTCCTGTGGTTCTTGAAGATGCGGTTGGGAGGCGATGACCGCGGAGAGATTCGGTACGAGACCAGCAGCTTCCAGATTCAACTGTTTTGTGAGCTCTTTCACCTGATGCTCGGCGGATTGCTTTGCGAGCTCCACAGCAGCTTTCTCTTCAGTTAACGAGACAAATCGGTCCTCAGTCTCTAGAAGTCGTTCCTTAAGCTCTTTGTTCTGCGCGACGGCCCTCGAGACAGTCGCCTTTTCGTTCTGAAGCTGCTCCGAGAGAGAAAGCAAGTCGGCTCCGTTGGCAGTCGACTCCAAAGTCCGCTCCTCGAGCAGCCGATACTTCATCTCCAACTCGGCCATCGCCTGCTCTCTTTCGAAAATGACTTTGTCTTTCTCGAGGTTCTCTTCTTCACGGATCCGTTGCTCTTCTTCGAACTTCCTCTCCCAACGCCCTCGTTCCACGTGGCAAGCCTCACGAACTCTTCTCACGACTTCTTCTTCCGTAATCACTTCTGGAGCTTCTTCTGGGTACTCAACGCCAGCTTTCTGAAGTTCGAACTTCTGCAGTTCAGAATTAGCGATCTGGAGTTGATGCTCGAGGTGTTGGACACGATCGTCGGAAGAGAATCGATGATTCTGAAGCTGTTCGAGCTCAAGAGCCATTTCGACTTGTTTCTGTTGGAGAGCATGCTCGCGGTCCGAATAATGAGCTTTCAACGTAGCGATTTCAGCCAGAAGCCGTGATTTTTCAGACTTCAAATCGAGAAGCTCTTTCTTGACTTCTTCTTCTTGATTTCCATTTCCTGGAGACTGTACAGAAGTCGCACCAGAAGCTCCGAGCTGTTTCAGATAGAGATCCTTCATCTGTATCTCCTTTTTCAGTTGCTCGCACCGCGCTTCTTGAGCCGACGTCTCCTTGACCAAACTCTTGACTCTGGCCTGTGCCTCACTTCGCTCGTGCTGCACATTGAGCAAGTTGGCTTGGATCTGCGCCACTTCCCGACGAGCATTCTCCAGTTCTTGATGTCTTGCGTGAAGCAGCGAGTCCTTCTGAGCAATCGACTCGGTGAGCTTCCGCATTTCTTCCGGACTGCCTGGAGTTACTGGCTTTGGAGGTGGGGCTTCGTTTTGAGCGGCGATTTTGGCGCGGAGCTGCTCGATTTGCTCTTTCGACTGTCTGAGATCACTCTGGCAGGCCAGTTTCTCCTCGACCATTGTTGAAAGAGCCTGAAATTGATAACAACTTCAGTTTTCTCCGGAATTCGATGAGTCTTACAGCCTGGAGTTGGACAATTTGGTTCTCAGCATCTACGTGAACTCCATTTGCGTTTACTTGCGAGTAGGCAGAGTGCAGTTGGGCATAATGGGTGCATAGTTCGTCGTGTTGGCTCTTCAGCTGAGAATAAGCCTGGTACCACTCGTTCCCGTTCGGCTGAAAGGGAGAGGCCTGCAAAATTTGATGATCGTTCATGATCTCTTTGAAAAAAAACGCACCGTGACTCCATTCCTGATGCTTTGGGTAGAACTCGACTGAGCAGGCGGCAACTCCTCGCTCACAACGCTACTCCGCCCGTTGAGCCCTGCGCCGGCGCCGGGCTCCGATGAAATGATGCTAGAGGCGGGAGAGGCGCGGCCGTCGACTTTCTGGCGAGCCTCGAAGTCTCTCAGCTGAAAAATTTCGAGCATTTTCACACAGGTTTAGTTTCCAGTCGGTTTTCGGGGCCACCTACCTTCTTCCTGGCTGCCGCCAGCATTTCAGCTTTTGCAGACGCGCCTGCATCTACCATCGCCGAGTTTCCGACACTGTTCGGCTGAAAAATCGGAGCGGAATATCGATTTTCTTGGGTGCAAGCGCGACAACGACGTGGAAACGAAAAGCGGCGCGGCGGCGGTCCGCAAACACCGAATGTGACGACATGTTTCGGCTGCGCGTGGCAAAAAAGCCCCGAAAACTGGATGAAAACAGGCTTTTTCAGGCCTGTTTCGGACTAAACTATCTCAAAATCAGCAAAAAAACACACACAAGCTAACGTTAAAAATTAAAAGGACAAATCATTTGTATATAACCGATTGAGAATGAATGGGATAAGGGAATGAAGAGCTTCCCATATTCAAAGGGAACAGGAAGAAAACAGAAACTTTATTTACATAAGCACTGAAAATTTGAATAGAAATCTATGAAAACAACTAGAAACCGGGCGGTTTGTGATCCGGCGAGACGGGCTGCCCGCCTTGACCTTTCGAAAGCCATGAGAGCGGCTCTTGAGTGATTGTGCGGAACGCTTCTGGAACAGATTCATCACATTTCCACGGACTGCAGCCGTTTCACTCACTGGCCCACTTCGAATCCGGATTGATTTCGTCTTGAAAGTAGGCGTACGAAAAGACAAACATTCCGACTCCGAAGGCGATCAGCGAGTTCTGGAAAACAAATTCTCGATATTTTTGGCTGAAATACGCTGGGAATCTTCTCCGCACCTCTCTGAACGAGAGCCTCTTCCCGCCACGTGGCAACTGATTCTCCGTGATTTCTTTCCATTCGGCTTGTCCATCGCGTCCTCGCACAAGTACCCGCAGTGCTCGAGTCAGTCGCATTGTCTGTGATTTCAGTCCCTTTAGGCCCTGAGAAGAAAAGAGAAAACTGGAGAAAAAAAACGAGTCAAACGTCGGCTCCGAAACCAGTGTAATTCGATATTCAGACGAAAGAGCTCAAGAAAAGGACATTGGGACTCTCGGGAGCACGCAGCTCGACCCAGAAACCGAGGGTCACTCAACAAAAAGTGAAAGTCGACTGAATTTTTCGAGAAAAAGGACGAACATCTGCGAAAAACCAGCTGAAAATCGTCCAAAAAAATTTTTCCGCCAGGCGTGGCCTAGAAATCCCCAAAGTTAATTTTCTCTTCCATGCTTCAATAACACTCGTTTTTCCTCGAATTTCAGCGAGAAAAGCAGATTTCCAACGAGGATTCGAGATTTCCTGGATGAAAACGGTAGAAAAAGCTGAAAGCTTCTGTAAAAACCAAATCGAAATGCCTGAAAAAAGGGTGCTCCAAGCGAAACAAGCGCATGGCCTAGAAAACCCCTACGCCCTGAAATTAAAATTAAACGCGCCAAATTCAATTTAAAAGAGGAGGAAAACGCGTGCGGAACCCTTGTTTTGTTCTTTCTTTCGAGGAAAAAAAAGCGGCGCGGTGGCGGCGGCGAAACAAGAAACGACCTTGTCACTTTCGTGTCTCCAGCTGTCCCCAGGACGAAAAAGATTCGAAATCTCAGTTTTCTTTTCGACGACGACGACGAAGAAGAAGAAGAGACGGATGTATATCAACAATTGCAACTTCTTCTTCTTCTTCTCAACTATACATGGGCTCGCCGAGCAGCAAGACTTAGTGCATCGAGAGAGAGAAAAAGAGAGAGAGCCAGAGAAGTGACCGCAGTGTGCTCGGCGAGCTCTCTCGTTTTCTCTCCCTTTCTCGTGTGTCACACCAAAAATGGCCTCCTCTTTTTCCTCCCGTGCTCCTCGAAACAAGTCCTGTCGGATAGATGGCCTAGCTTTTTCTCGGCCATCCAAGAGGTCCATTCAGAAGCGAGATAAGAGTTGTTTTTGCCTTCCCACGGCTTCATTCCAGATATGAAATGCCCCCCCCCCTTTATCTGCTTTTTCCCAGAAATTGACGCCTTCTTTCGCCTCGAATCGTATAGTTGGGGGGAAATGCGAATTGAGAGGCAAAAAAACGAAAAAAGAGGGTACGGAGTGGGAAAAGTTTTATGGTTTTCCTTCTTTTTGCTCTTTTCCTTTCGTTTCCTTTTCTCGCGTTGAGCCCAGTTTCGTGGCGATGGCCTAACTTTCCCCCGGATCGAAAAGTTAGTCCCCGCCGGATAAAGGGGGGTGCTCTCGGTGAGAAGAAAGCTTAAAGAGGGGCGGTGGACACTTAGAGGCTTGTTAATCGACACTCCGCCCCCCTTTTCGCTCTCTCTCTCTCAATTATGCACCCCCCCCCCCCCCCCCCCTTCTTCTTCTTCTTTTGCCCCCATTTATTTTCAATTCCGTCCTCCTTCCCTCTTCATTTCTCTCTCTCTCTCTCTCATATATATGCAATTCCAGCTCCTCGCCGCATCTTTTCTAATTTCGCTTCTTCCACTTTTTATTATTCATGTCTATTTCTCCTCCTCCCCCCTTTCCATCGGTTTTCCGCGTATTTTGACACCCCGCGACGCCCGACGACCGGAAAATGTGTGTGTCTGGTCAACCGAAAAGAGCCGCCCATTTTTATATTTTACGCACGAAGCGTAAGCTTTTGCGCTTTTTTTCCATGTGCCGGAAGGGCAAAAACATGCGGAATGTACAGATTCGATCAACTTTCATCGTTCCTTGTGACGTGGCAGTTGTGGCAGTACGATGAAATTGGTTTTATTTGGGTTTCTTAATTGAAAATCTGGTTGGGATGTACAAAATCAATCAACTTTTATGTTTTTCATGAGATATGGCAGTTGTGGCACTAGAATGAAATATGTTTTTAGATAGTTTGTTAGCGTTTTCTGAACTCTCTTAATATTGAAACATGAAAATAATGTCAAAAAACCAAGTTTCCTTGATTTTTCATAACGTGGCAGTTGTGGCACTAGAATGAAACATGTTTTTTAATGGTTTCTTAGTGTTGTCCTGATTATCCTGGTAATGGAACACAAAAACCATGCAAGATAAGTCAACTTTAATGTTTTCCGCATGACGTGGCAGTTGTGGCACTAGGATGAAATATGCTCCTCTCGATGTCTCCATCAATCAAACTTTGTAGAGTGACTCTCGTTCTCACTTCTATTTGAATAATCTCATCTTTGCCTCATTCTCCTTCCATCCTTCCCTTCTCGCCGCTCTCTTGACGCTTCTTTTGAAATACAAATGATTTGTTCTCCATTGTTCAATTGTGCCTCCCGGTCTCTCCACTCAAAAGTGCAACTGGATTTCGATTCGATTTGATTTCCTTCCTCTCTTTCGCTCTATCTGCTTTGGGATTAAGAAGATTTGGGTTTGGAGGCGGGAAACTGGGTTTCGGTTTACAAAAGGGCAAACTTCTCAACGAAATTGGAATTCTCCACTGTTTGGCTAGTTTCTGCTACTTTTCGTAGTGAAAACGCTTTTTTTTCTGTTGTTTTGAGCATTTTTCATAGTTGAAATTAGCAACTTTCATAAATTTCAAGTGACATGGCACTTGTGGCACTAAAATGAAATATGTTTTTTAGTGTTTTCTAAAACTTTCCAATCATTTTCCCATTGTTTTCTTTTAAAAAATTGCGTAAAATGTACATTATTCACCAACTTTGATGTTTCCTTGTGACGTGGCAGTTGTGGCACCGGAATGAAATTTGTTTTTCAAGCTGTTTTCCGGTGGGATATCATATCAAATGTAGTAATTTGATCAACTTTGATGTTTTTCACCCATGACGTGGCACACGGTTTCACCCCGGATCTCGCGTCTAATGGCACCACTTCCGATGCAAGTCCCATGACCTCATCAGCTTTTTCCCCCCATTACTCTTCGTCGGAAAGTGAAAATTCGGTGCATTCGGAGACGGAATGAAATGAACACAAAGACATTTGGGCGGCGGAAAGAGGAAACGTGAAAGTGCTCGTAAAAGCCAGCCCTCGGACCTATTTTCCCTTCGTCGTTTTCACTCTTCTCTGCTTATTCTCATTCGAAACGAAGAAATTTGTTGGAAAACTCTTCCTAAGACTATATTTCACTCGAGTGCCACAACTGCCACGTCCAATGAAAAACCCATAAGTTGACTCATTCTGTACATTCCGTAGGGTTTTTTGGTGAAATTAGGCGGAAAACGTCCAGAAAACCTAGAAAAAACAAATTTCATCCTAGTGCCACAACTGCCACGTCACATGAAACACTCGTAATTTGACTGATTTTGTCCCTTCCGCGTGGTTTTTTGGTGAAATTAGGCGGAAAACGTCCAGAAACCCTAGAAAAAACATATTTCGTCCTAGTGCCACAACTGCCACGTCACATGAAACACCCGTAATTTGACTAGTTTTGTACATTCCGCGTGGTTTTCCAGTGGAAAGAAGTGAAAAACGTCTAGAAAATCTTGAAAATCCATGTTTCATCCTGGTCCCACAACTGCCACGTCACGTGAAATGTCGTAAAGTTGGCAAATTTTGTACATTTCTGATGGTTTTTTGGAGAAGCGGAAACAATGCAACTAGGAGGGTCTTGTCCACTTTCGAATTCGAGATCTCGCCAGAAAAGGGAAGCCTCGTTGCATTCATAAACAAGTCAACTGGATGTTTATGTGCTCGGCGAGCCCCCGCCCTCGGGAGTCACTATACATCAAGAAAAAGAGAGAAAGGGAAGGAGGGCGCGTAAGAGAGTGTCTAATTCATTTTTAATCCCCCTCTGGATAAGCTCTCCACTGGAAGAGAACACTTCAATTCTCTCTTGAAGGGGGTCCAACCCCAAAGGAGCCCGTTTTTGCACTTTTCAGTGGGCGAGCTCATGCTCACTCAATCATTTGCTCCTCGAAGAAGAAGAAGAAGAAGCCTCTTTTGTTCTTTCCCGAAGGAGGAGGAGAAATTGTGTTAGGCAGGAGGGGGGGACCATTACAACAACTACTGGCAGGGGCTCTCACTAAAGCCACCCCTCAGTCGTTTTTGCGCGCGCGCGTTCTCTCTCGTCGTCTGCGTCTCCCGGCTTCTCTGCGTCTCTACCCTATCTCTCTCTCTCTCTCTTTTTCTCTTTCTCTCTCTCGTCTCGTTGTCCGTGTTCAAACGGTCACTCTCGAGGTCCTTGTCTTGTCCAGCCCGTCTTTCCGAAAACGGACACACTTTTCCTCCTCCTCTATCCGTTGTGTTAAGCCACTTGAACAAGAGAGAGAGAGAGACATGTAGATCACAAACTATCAGTTTTGATCTACTACCCACAGTTTGTCGGGTAGATCAAAACGGCTGGAATAGGGGAGGAATCCCATAAAAGAGTGGATAATAGGTTTCGGATGCATCAGCAGCAGCAAGTGTGTAAACATACACATGACTGACTGACTGACTAAATCGTCCATTCCATTCCACCACTACTATTGATTCTTCTTCCGTGTCCTTTTTGTGGGGTGTGTGTGTGTACGAATCGGCTATTTTCACCTTCCCCTCCCAACAACCAACACGGACACTTTTGTATTTGTTTGTGTGCACCAATTGGAACATTTTTGTGTGTGTGTTGACACCTTTGTTTCTCTCGTTTTTCCTCCTCCTTCTCCTCCTCCATCTTTCTTTCCCTGCGTTGGTTACTGTAGTGCCACGTCATGCCCGTTCAATGAGTCATAGACGTCTCTCGATCACGAGGCTTCTCCTGGCTTTCTATGCCCTCCACGCTATTCGAATTGCTATACGAAATGTACGAAACCTATCTGCTTTGGTGTATTTCATATGACGTGGCAGTTGTGGCACTGGCATGAAATATGTTTTATAGTACTTTTTCTATGATTACATGGCCATTTTTGATCGGTATAAGCCACAGGATGTACAAATTGTTCATGGCGTGGCAGTGGTGTTCCGTTTTCATAGTCCAATTAGTCTGAAAACTGGACAATTCGATGTTTTTCCCCCTTTTTTTTGAGTAACTAATGCTAATTTGACCGGTTTCCAACCAGTAAACTTGTAAGTACCTTAGTTCCACAACCAATTCAACTCGCCATTCAAAAAGGTTCAAGTGTTTCGGACTACAATTGGCCGGTCAACTGCCATCTCTCACTTGAGAACATAAAAAGTTGACTAATTCCGTACATCCCAAGTGTTTTTTTCACTTGCAAACAGCTTGGTAACCATGGAAAACCTCATATCGACGCGAAAAAAACATATTTCATCCTGGTGCCACAACTGCCACGTTGCGTGAAACGTCGTAAAGTTGACGAGTTTAACTATGAAACATGTTCAAAACATGGAGAATAGCTCATTTTCAAGTGAAAAAATGTTTTATAAAGTGAAAAACGTAGAGATCTAGTCGGAATCGAGTACATCTCATGTAAAGGGGGGCGTTCACGGTTGTCAGAAACGTGTCGGTCGCCAATAAATCTTCTTCTCCCCGTGACGCTTTCTCTCTCTTTTCCGCCTCTTCCCTTTTCTCTCTTCATCCACCCGCCCTTCCACTACTCAATAATTGTCCTTCCGGTGTGCGTTTTTCTCACTTCAACTCCATTTTTCTCGCCGCAATCATCATTATGATGATCATCTTTTCGGTTCTACTCTATTTGTGGCTAACACCCTTCCAAAAAAGGAAGGAAAACAAGCCAATCGGACCAGTTTTCTCATTCATCACTAAAAGGGGGGCGGGATCACCCGGTAGTTCTTCTCTACTCTCATTTCCATTTTTCTCGCCCGATCATTTGAATTTCAGTCAATTTCAGACAAGAATGCCGTCGTCATTCATCAGAAAACACGTTCGCGGCTTACTTCGCAACAAGTTCGGACCGTCGACGAGCATGGAGAATCAGGTATCAATGAGAAATTGAGAGAAGAAGAAGATGGATGGAGAGATAAATTGATGAATAGACCCCCTTCCTCTTCTTCCGTTTGAATGATGATAACAGAGTCGTTAAAGTGGACTTTCGATGCGATTCCGCGCTGCCGGCGAGGCTGCTGGTGGTGGTGGTGGTCAACAGATTGTTGTTGTAGTTGTAGTTGCCTCGGGGGACGGGGAGGTTGGAAACGCGCTCAAATCGAACATCGCCCGTCTAAATCACTTTTGAGCAGTCTCATTGGATAGATCTTGTTGCGAGGAATCGATTGATACCCCAACCTGACGGTTTTCCTCAACTCTCGGCTGTTTTACAGGACGACAACGAGCCGACGACGCCACGTGGCGATGCCGATCTGCAGCACTATCTGGGCGGCATCGATTTGCGACGTCACGAGTTTCCGGAGGTCTACTTCGGAAAGACGGGGCTCGATTTGCCGGCGATTCAACTGGAGCCGCTCGACGCGGACGTGTTCGCCTCGTACACCGGTCCGGAAGGCGGACTGACCGAGGTGGGAGAGGTGCGCGCGCATCAGATGGTTCGGATGGCGAATCTCGACGACGAGATGTCCCTGTCGATCGACGGGACGACGGACGACGAGGCGGCCGAGGACGAGGAGGACCTGGACGCGCCGATCTCGCAGAGTCTGAAGAAGAGCTCGCGTCACTCGTTGCTGCTCGGCTCGTGCTCCTCGATTCTCGGCCCGAACGGCGAGCATCACGACTTCAGCCGACCGTCGGCGCACGACTACGACTGGAGCTCGTTCGACGAGCACGGCGCGTTCGGGATGAGCGTCTCGTTGTACGAGAAGAATCCGTTGAGCGGCGTCAACGCGGGCGAGCCCATCGCTGACGTGTGGGGCGTCGTCGGCCGCGCGAACAACGGTATTCTGGCGCTGGCGGACGGCGTCAATTGGGGAGAGGGCGCGAGATTGGCGGCGAGGTGTGCGATCCGGGGAGCCATCGATCATCTCAACGCGCGGGTGATCAAGGACGGACTCGCGGACACGACGGAGGTGTTCCACGAGATGCTCGCCGCGTTCCACTCGGCTCACTCGCTGATCCTGCAGGAGGGCGGCATGCTCACCACTCTCTGCGTTGCTCTTGTGGCTCCGGTGAGACGTGGCAACGGATGGGCTCTTTGTGTGTGCAATGTCGGCGACTCGCTGTGCTTCGTCTACAACCGTCACTACGGAGTGCGCGAGGTGACACTCGGCAGTCACGACATCGACCAGATGCGTGACATGCGTGACGCCGGCGGAGCGCTCGGTCCCGTCGACGGACGCAACCCGCAGTTGCACAATTTGACGTGCTCGATGACGTTCGTCGAGGAGGGCGACGTGGTGTTCGTCACGTCGGACGGCGTCTCCGACAACTTCGATCCGGTCGTCGGCAAGTTTTGTGTGATCAAGAAGAGCGAGCACGAGAACAAGGAGAACGCGCATTTGCCGCCCCGCGAGGATCGGACGCTCGACGTGTCGACGCGTGGCGGCGAGAAGAACGCCGAGTACGCGCGGAACCGCCCGTGTGCCGCGTCGCTTCCGTGCGTCGACGCGGCGAAACGGCACGAGCTGATGCTGGTGCGGATGCGTGACGTGATCGCCAACGGGTTCGGCGACGTGACAACAACGACACCGCGCGGAGCCGACGCGGAGCACCAGTATCCGCCGGTGACCGCCTCGTTGCTCTGTCGCCGGCTCATTCACTTCGCCACACAACTCTCGACGGCAAAACGTCGAGTGCTCGAGAATCCGGAGCTCTACAAGCGGGAGAAGATGACGAAGGCCGAGCAGCGGGCGAGACGCAAGATGGTTCGCGAGAAGATCGCCGATATGCCCGGCAAGCTGGATCACGCCTCGGTGGTCGCCTACCATGTGTCACGACGTGGCGGCGAGAAAGTGGACGGGGAGGGGACACCTCCGGCGTGCGCGCGCACTCAGAAGACGTCGCTGAGCACGCCGACCTCCTCCTCGGAGGCGATGGACACCGAGTCGTCGACGGTGGCGCTGAAGCTCGAGAGCTCGACGTTCACGCGAGTCGCCTCGGCGCAATGCGTCGAGCACCTCATCGAAGAGCCGCGGCTCCCCGAGCAAGTGGAGTTGGTGCTCAAAGAGCCCGCGTCGCCGATGCGAAACAAGCCGGAGCAACTGATTCTGCACGATTTGGTCGACAAGCCGAAGAAGGAGCGGAACAACAACAACAACACTTCCAATTGTGGCATCGAGCATCGTCCCGTGAGCCCGTACGAGCAGTTGCCGGTGAGTTTCCGGAGAGAAAGTGCTCGGCGAGCCGTCCCAATCGATTGCAGATCAGCTCGAGAGACGGCGGAAAGCGTCGCAAGAAGCACGGAAGGGGCTCGATTGGAAGACACACGCTGGGCGTCGACGTGCAGTGGCTCAAGAAGCTGGTCACCAAGAAGGAGGAGCAGAAGACCGCCGACGACATCAGGTATTTGAAGTCGTCACCGATCAGAAGACGTACCAACTCGAGCCCATTTTCAGAGGAGACGTCAGTTTGAGCTCTGCCAACGCGGACCGCACCACGCTGCGACAGAGAATCCGGAGCATGCTCGGCTCCAACCGAACCCTCTCCTCCAATCCGGACCAAACTTCCACCATCAAAATATCGACGAAGGCCACTAATGTCTAGGGTTTTTTCTCCGTTTATGATCACTTTTCTCGCATCCCGATGGTAATTCTAATGATTTGTATTTTCTTCTCTCCCGATCTTTTTCTCTTCTTTTCCACACTGCGCAACCCACTTGTTTTAAGGGAAGAACGTCACAATTTTCGCCAAATTTGTACTGTTTCTCTTCGAAAATCTTTCACTACTCATCCTCCTCTCGAAATTCTTTCGTTTCTTTCGCGTACGAGTGAAACATTTGAACATTTGTAAGTATTGTCAATTTTTAATTGGTCATTGTTGCCGAAATGAAGCATTTATCATATGAAAACTACGAAAACCGCCTCGGAGTATATGATTCTGTGCAGAAAATAATCAAAATGTGGTCAATAAACGGTTTTTTTTCAGTGGCAGTGGCAATTTTCTTCGGTTTCTTCGTTTTTTTCGGTAAAATCCGTTGAAAATGCGATGAAAAAAGTAGGGAGGCGAGAGAGCGTGCGGATTGAGGAGAGGCGCACAGCTGAAACGAGTGTTACCGTAGTGCGCGCTGCCGCGAGACCCGCCGCCCGACGAATTTTAGGCCCATCATTTTCTTTTATTTTTCCGCTCTTCGTCCGTTTTCGCTCGTTTTTAGCCGAATTTTCGTATTTTTTCGTAGGAGTTGTTGATTTTCGAGCATTACTGCTCTCCCAAGTCTAGAATCTCGTTTTATCCGTCTTTTTTTTTCGTTGCCCTTACGAATATTCGCTTTCCAGGTAATCATGGTCGCGAAGCCGCACGCCAAGTCCACCAAGAAGGTCCTCCGCAAGAAGAAGGTGCATCTCAAGTTCAACGTCGAGTGCAAGAACCCAGTTGAGGATGGAATTCTCAGAATCGAGGACCTCGTGAGTTGCTGGCTCCCCCAAAAAGCCGCATCAAGTCGATAGAGCTACCGTCTCTATCGCAACGACCAGGCTTAGGGTATTTATGGTCCCTAATAAGCCCTGGTTGCTTTCAGGAAGCCTTCTTGAACGAGAAGATCAAGGTCAACGGAAAGACCGGACACTTGGCCGCCAACAACGTCAAGGTCGAGGTTGTCAAGTCCAAGGTCTCGGTCATCTCGGAGGTTCCGTTCTCCAAGAGATACCTCAAGTACCTCACCAAGAAGTACCTCAAGAGAAACTCCCTCCGTGACTGGCTCCGCGTGGTCGCTGTCAACAAGAACACCTACGAGGTCAGATACTTCCACATCAACGACAACGAGAATGACGGAAGCGACCACGAGTAAACTCGGCCGTTTTGTTAAAATAAATTGTTGTTTCCAAAACACTTTATTCATGCTTGAAACCGGGAGAAGACTAGTAATGTAATGAGAATTGGGAGGTACCAGTAAAAATTGGATGCAGATTTCCATAGTTCTTCATCTTCGTCGATGATTTGACTGAACGCTGAAGCGTTGACTTTTTTACCAGTCTCTGGAATCATCTTGCAGAACGCGTCCATTGGCCGGTCCGGTCTGAACTCTTTCGATCGGCTTTCAAAGACTTGCAGGTCGCAGAATTTCATTCCCTTGCAACCTTTCATTCGGGGAGTCACCACCTCGAATGTCGAGTTGATGTTCCTTTGGTAGAGAAGCTGAATTGAAATCTTTACTATTATTAATCGCCAACTTCCGTCTGTCTGTCTGTCTGTCTGTTTATATGTCCGCGGCCGTATCTCGGCTCCCACTGGACCAAAATTCCCCACTCTTCGCCAGTAGGTCGGTAGTTAGGACCGCATGACGCGCAACTTTTTTGGAGTCGATTGGTTCAGTGGAAGTAGGTCAACAGGGAGCAAATGTGCCTTTTTAGGCTTTTCCGCTCTTTCATTTCTGAATTTCGAAAGGGGGAAGGGTCACGTTTCCGTTTTGTAACGGTTTTTGTTTTGTTCGCTTTCATTTCTTACAAGGCGGAGTCAGCCGCCTAAGGCCGCCTGGTTTAATTGAAGCGCAAACCGTTGAACAAAGCTTACTCGGAAGTAAGGCCTGTTTTGGGTACCCTCATTCCCCTGAAATAGCTCTATCAGGAGATCTGCAGCGTAGTCTGGCCACGCCCCATACTTTTCCGAGCCCTCGACTATATCCTCAATTCCTAGAATCGAAAGAAGTGCCATCACCGTGTGATCATGCTGAAAACAACGATCTCGTTGAGAAAATGAAAGGGGAACAGAAGACCGTCGAGTAGGCGTAGTACTTGAGGTTCTTGTTGTAACTGTCGCACTTCGCACTGTTCGCCGCACAACGCGCCTTCGTCCTCATTCTCGCGGCGATGTCGTTGATCATCGTGCCGCCACGTGTCTTCAGAATCTCCCGGCGGACGTTGATTCCCTCCACGACGGGCGGATCGAAGAGTCCCGCCACGAACGCCTTCGACGGACGCTCGATGTTGCCGAGCTTCTCGAAGAAGTCCTCCGTGTACCACGACTGGTTTTTGATGATTTCCGGGAAGTGAATTAGCTGGAAACTTGAGACATTTCAGGGTGGGGACTAGAAATAGCCAGGGTTTTCTAGTCCCTCCTACGAACCTGAATAAGGATTGCATCATGGGCCTCCCATAAGTTGTTCCATGTGAAACTGGTGTTGAAAACTTCCGACACTTGAGCAGTTATTCTCAAATACTGCAAGAAATCGATATTCAATACAAAAGCGATCATATCCTTTTAGTACATCTTCAGAGTGAATATAATTCTGAAACTGCTCTCCTCGATGTGCAATATCTAGAAGTACATTCCTCCGTGCACACGAAGAAAACGCAGTGGCGCCGTAATCACTGGAAGGTGACCCGGCGGTGTGAATGGGAACTGGCATGAAGCCACGTGGCCATCCTTCGATTTCCGGGTAATCGATACCTAAAATAGGACCCTAGAAAACGGAAAAAAATTTGCCGCCAGCAGGGGTCGAACCTGCGACCTTGGGCTTATTAGACCCACGCTCTAACCGACTGAGCTATGGCGGCACGCTCGACAACGGCCACAAAGGCGTAGATAAGAGCGCGCAAACCTGGCCTTGCGGCGGAAGACGAGTACATCCCAAGCATGTTGGAAATTGCCGAAGTGATTGTGCGATTTGTATCCGTTGAGCGGATGTAAACCTGGAAATGTGAATTTCCAAAAAAAATATTCTGAATATGAGAGAAAAACCTGCTGAGAGTCGTAAAATGGGTGCAAAAAACCAGTGTCCACATATCGCTCTTTCAGTTTTTTGCCCAAAACGAATTGCTGCTCCATTCCTTCCTGAAAACGTTTCGAATAGCAAAGACTACTGTAGCAGGTCCGAATGCATCGAACCCGACGCGCAAATGCAGAAAACGGCTCACCGGAGTCAACTGACTGTACCCTCCGCCCCCTTTAATCCACTGTGACGGGTCCACCGGATCATTGTTCAAACTGCCTGTCGGACTTCGGTCTCCGTGGCGCCAAATCTGAAATTTCGAATCTGTCGACGGAATTCGAATTGCCGCCCAAACCGAATGCACAAAAATCAGCTCGTCGTTTCCGTGCGAAAATCCGAAAAACTCGAGAAAAACCGCCAGAAACGGCAACGAAATTGCGCGCATTCCGGCGATTTTTCCGCACTAAAATGGCGGGTTTTTGTGTGAGGAAAACGTGAAAAAAGGGGCGACAAAAGAAACAGTTTGAATAGGAAAATGACAAGAAAAGTGATTGCGTACAATGCATCACATTCGACGACAAAATTGTTGAAAAGCAACGAAACAAATGAAATCCGGCCAGAAATAAAAACGTCGATGCGGATCATAAAAACGAGAAAATCGCCTTTGGCCGCACCTAAACCGTACATGTTTTCATATTTTCTGTACGAATATTTGTGTTCCGACTCCAGACAATTTCAAGCTGAAACTCAAATATTTGCGCTGAAAGTTGCACAATTTCACCAGAAAACACGAAATTTTAGTGAAACGTCGTAAGATTCGGTGCATCGTACGCAATGCACTCAATATGACGCGCAAGCACAGAAAACGTGGCTACAGTAACGGGAAAACGCGGAAATCGCCCATTTTGACCTCACGAATCCGTTATTTACGCTGAAAATGTGTCCGAAAGGCGATTATGGTAATTCGGGGTGGCCTCAGCTGGAACAAATTGAGAATTACAAACGGCTGCAAAAATACACGTTTATTTTGTTCGCTAGAAATGTCCTAGACAAAATATTATTATGACGTGGCACTAGAAGTTTCATAATCGGTAGAGATCGGACGTGACGTGGCAGTACTCGTTTATAGGCATTCCAACTCGTAGATTCTCGTAAATTGCGCGAAAAACTTGAAGATCGCAAATATTCTGGCCATTGCAAAGTGGAATTTTCGGAGTGACATTAAAGAAAATCGGATTTTCAGGAGTACGGTAGATAATCTAAAATTATTGATTTTTGATGAAAACTTTCCAATTCGACTGTTTCTCACTCTGAAAAACGGTTTCTTATCGATTTTTCCACGGAACAGCTCGACGAAAACGGAAGAAGCGTATGGCGGCCATCCGCCGATTTCAGAAGACGTCAGATTCTGAAGTCCGAACGCATTCAGAAGCGAGAACAGGGTCATGTCGTGCTGGAAAAGTACGCAATTGCGCGTCAATTCCGATGCCACAGCAGAATTACCGACGAATACGCGTAGTACTTCAAATCTCTCGCATTCTCCGTACATTTCGCCCGTTTTCCTCGATTTTCAGCTAGACAATCCAGTTTTTCAGATATTCGCTCGTAAATTTCGCTCAAAATCGGTCCCGAACGAATTTTTGAGATTTCCTTCGAAAAATCGATATTGCCGGGCTGGAATTCGTACATTCCAGACGTGAATCGATTGATTTTCGTGTTCAGAATTTCCAATTTTTGCAGCAATTCATCTGAATACCACGACGTCGATTCGTCGAGAATTTCAGCGAAATGCCGTTTTTCGCATCGCAACGTGTCGGGAATTCGCCAGAAATTATTGATCGAAATCGATTCGCCCGTCCATTTTGACAGATTTCGGAACAAAGAAACGACCTGGAAAACGGAAATCGATCGATTTTCGAGCCAGCGCTGCAAGTGCGCTCCAATGCGAACCTCGAGATTTTCAGCCAAATTCTTGAATTCCGCCAGATTTCCAGCCTTTTCTTGCAGAATATCGCGTCTTTTGCACGAGCACATCACATTATTCACACAATCTTCGGTGTAATTTTCGGGTACGAAAATCGGAAACTGCCGATTTTCCGTCGACGGGAACATGCCCAAAAAGTTGGATTTCGCCGATAAAATCGTTCGATTTCGATTTGTGGAACGGAATTTGACCTAAAAATGATAATTTAAATATCAATAAAGTATGTATTTTGTAAAATTTTTTCAAAACTACCTCAATTTTGTCGAAATTTTCTTTCAAAAATCCAGTTTCGACGTATCGTTTTCGTATTTCGCTTCCCAATTCAATTTGCTGTCGAACTCCTTCCTGAAATTCCGAAAATTAGCCCATTCTCAATGGAGCGCACTTGCTCACATAGGTCAACTGCCCGATTCCGGCTCCGATGCGATTCCAGTCTTTTTCGGCAATTCGATCCGTTTTGAACGGATACTGCGCCGCACGATCGCCATGACGCCACAACTGCAAATGCGCTCTATTGAGAATGGCGCGAGAATTCGAAATCCGGCCGTACCGCGTGCACCAAAACCAGCTCGAATTGTTGCGAATCGGCGAACGCCGCCGCCGAGAATTGAGAGAAAAGCAGAAGAATGATCATTTTGGCACGGGGTTCAAACTGCAAAAAACGCGGAGATCGGCGGGTTTTATAGTAGGCGCCCTCGGACGTCATGGCGGTAGCAATTTGAACTTTTTGTCGCCCAATTTGTAGATCAGCGGGAGATTTGAGCGTGTTTGTGACGTCCAGCAGATCACCAGAACATCAATTTTTTCCGTTTTTATTGTGTACAGAACACGATAATTGGGAAAAGACCGCCCGCGACTTTTGGACCTTCGAACCCCAAAAACAAGCCTTCAAGAGCATTTTGACCAAAGTGCCAAGAGAGTTTTTTGCTCAATTTTCAATTCTCTATCGATTGGTATAGCTTGGCATAAAAAATTTGGAAAAAAATTTTCGTGAACTTTTCAAAATTTCTCAAAAAATGGATTGGATTTTTCAAAAATTCTATTTTTCACGATGAGATTTCAAATTCGAACCGTTTTCCTAGTCATCTGTTTTTCGACCTCAAACTCTGCAGGTTAACCCGATATGCTCAAAAGTTTCTGGGATTACTGTAGTTTTGTTTTTAGCCGAAGGACCGGTGACGACGAGTATCGCGTGCAATCCGGACGAGCCGCTCTCGGAGCACTTCCGAATGTCTTACTGTAGCCACCTGAACCGAGTGGTTCGATTGCGCGCCGAGCAGGAAGATCAGCAGCACGACGTGTCGCGGATCGGAACGGAGTGTCGTTTGAACAGGTGCTGGAAGATTGCGGTGGAGCGCATTTCCGATACTTGCAGAGACTGCTCCACACTCGGCAGCACCGTTTGTGTGAACGAAAACGACGGGCGGAGAGCGTGTTATGTCAATCCGTTTGTTAGTTTCGGAGACGGAACTATTGGTGCAATGAAACACTGGAAATTACAGAAAAAACTTCCCTCCTCCTTCTGGACAATTGTCAACTATACTTGCTGGGCCGTCTTCGGATTGTCCTATTCGATTATTTATTTTCTTTTGCTCCATTATTTCATAAAGAATTGAAATTTGAAATTCGCGCCTTTTTTGATTTTGAACGACACTCCGCATGCGCACCTTGTTTAACGAATCAAAAATCGAAACCAGTTTTGGAACGTATTCAAATTTCCTCCGGATTCCTCGTTTTCCTCTACAAATCTAGCAAGGTTACGCGGAACTTTTCAAAGTTTTTCGGTCAAAATGTCTTCGGACAACGCACTACCGCCAAATCATGAGAAATTCCCCGACGGAAGCATTCTGCGAGTCGTTTTTCACAATTTTCTGTAGGTTTCCGGCCGTTAAAAATCAATAAACATAAAAAAATGGTTCAGAATTTACGATCACACGTCTTTCGTGCCCACCGCCAATTTGAACATGATTCTGGGCCACAATGGAAGCGGCAAATCATCGATTATCTGCGGAATTTGTCTGGCGTGCGGTGGAAGTCCAAAATCGCTGGGACGATCGGACAAAATCGTGGAGTACGTCAGACACGGATGTCAGGAAGGATACGTAGAAATAGCACTGTGAGTTGTACCGAAAAACACGGAAAAGTTGAGAAAAAGTGAGATATTCGGTTAAAAACACATTCAGTGTGATAAATCAATACAATTTTCACTTTTTTGCAGTGCGGACAAGAAGAAAGGCCCACAGACGATTCGGCTGACCATCAAAATCGGAAAAGCGCCCGAATACCGTCTGAACGACGAAGTGACGACTCAGGCGAATCTGGAGAAGCTTCGGAAGCATTACAACATCCAAATCGATAATCCGTGCGCCTTCCTGGCGCAGGATAAAGTGAAGAGCTTCTCGGAGCAATCTTCGGAAGAGCTGCTCAAAAACACGGAGAAAGCCGCCTCGGAGACGCTGTTCTTGCGGCACGAGGAGCTCGCCGAGCAACGAAAGGACTCGGCCACTATTGAGGAGAAGTGCACGACTTCAGAGAAGGCCCTGAAGCATCTGGAGACCGAGATTCAGAATCTGGAGCCGTTCGTCGAGAACTACAGAAAGAAGATGGCACTGCAAGCGAAACTGCGGCTTCTGGAGCAAAAGTGCAAAATTTTGGAGTACGAGGCGGCGGAGAAAGACTATAGGAACGAGCTGAAACAGATGGACGCGGTGATGGCCGGGTACAGAAAAGCCGAAGAAGACGTCAAAGACATCGACGAGAAGCAGAAGGATTGGAAGAAGCGCGTCGACGCGGAGAGAGAAAAGATCGATCGATTGGTAGGTAGACGGGGTGGAGAAGAGACGAGATTTGTATCCCTTCGAACAGTTACAGCACATCAACGCGAATCAAACGTCGTTTGGGAAGATTTTCGACAAACGTCGCATGGAGAAGGACCTCGAGAACGCGAAGACCACGTTCAAGCTGAAAAAGGAGGAAGCGGCGCGGCACGAGCGGGAGCTCGAGACTGCGAAGGGTTTGCTGGCGGCGACGAAGGAGCGTCTGGCGGCGGCACGCGAGGAACTGATCGGCTACGATGAGGCGATGAAGGAGGGTCGGGAAATGGAGAGAAAATGGGAGGAGGTCGAGAGAGAGTGCCGTCACGAGGAGGACTCGATCCAGAGAAAGCAGTACGCGTTGAATATGCTCAAGAGAAGTGGGAACCGCGTGTGGAGAAGAAGGTTCCAGAAAATGACCGTTTGCAGAGGCACAGATGGAGCACTCGGCGTCGTCGCAGGTCCTTTCCGATCGTCTCCGCGCCGTGCACTCGATTTCACCGGATGCGGCGAAAGCGTATCAATGGTACAGAGCGAACAAGAATCTGTTCCGTGGTTCCGTCTACGTGCCGTTGATCGACGTGAGTTCGCGAGTTGCCCTCGTCAAACCTGAAACGACGTTCTTCAGATGGTCCTCAAGACTCCGGAAGCGGCGAAATCGCTGGAAAACAGTTTCGCGTTCCGTGATCTGACGATGTTCGTGTGCAAGTACAAAGAAGACGAGCGCCTCATCAACGGCCGCGAACAGCACTGGCGCATCAACACCTCCGTCGTCTCGCAGAACCAGATCGATCCGTACGAGATCGACGGCACTCTCCCGCCCGAACTGAAGCGGCTCGGCTTCAAGCGTCTCGTCATAGAGACGTTCGACGCGCCGCCCGAGCTGAAGCAGTATCTGTGCAACGTGGCCGCTCTGAACTTGATCCCGATCGGAGACGCCGACATCGAGAGGAATCTCGCGCAGGTGTCGAAGGAGATGGCCGCCACGCGCTACAGCGTTTTCCTGACGAACCGGCTCCGAGTGAGTTTGGAAGATCCACGATTCGGTCCGATTCTCCCGTTTTCAGTGCCAAACGTCGAAATCGCGCTATTCGGGAGAGGTGATACAGACGCAGACGACGCTCCGCGATGCTCAAACCTGGAGAGCGGACTACTTCCACAAATCGGCGCACAACATCACCGACATGGGCGGAATCAGCGACGAGGTGAAGACGCAGGAGGCAGAGATCGCGTCGTTGTCGTCGAAACTTCGCGAAAGTCGAATGGACCTCCAGAAGCAGCGTGACGTGGCACGCAAATCGATCGACATGTGGAGATCGAAGAAGCAGTTCGAGATGAGGAAGAAGGCCGATTTGGCCGACATCGAAGCCCGCCTGCGCAGTTTTGAGAGCAAGAAGATCGACGTGACGAAGGCGGAGGAGGAGTACAAGAAGGCCGCGTCTGCCGCGAAACGAAACATGGCGGAGACGTTTCTGAAGCTCGTCGCCGATCAGAAGACGGCTCTCAAGAAAGCTCGCGAGTTCTCGGCACGTCTGACCGTCGAGACGACCGGACGGTACCTCGTGGCGAAGGGAATCGTCGAGGCGGAGACGAGAAGGGCGACGTTGAACCAGATGAGGACGACGAAAGAGAATGTGGAGTTCGTGTTGCACAAGTCGATGAGCAGAAAGAACGCCGCCGCGGTGGGTCTCGAGGAAAAGTGCCGACTGAAGCATTTGAACGAGGAGAAGATGACCGACAGAGAGAAGCGGATGCTGGCGCAGCTGAACAAGAAGTTCGCGGAGGAGAAGGTGCCGACGGACGAGAGAGCGCTCGACAAGGAGATCACGACGGAGCGGACGAGACTGAAGATGGCCGAAGACGCCGGTCAGGACGGCTCCGTCGAGCACGAACGTCGGATGGAGAAGCTGAAGGGAGACCTTGTGGACGAGCAGGCGAAGCACGACCGGCTCATCGAGAACCGAACCAAGGTGCACGAGGAGCTGGGATCGGACATCCAGAAGTGGCGTGACGAGGTGTCGGGCATGATCGAAAAGGTCAACGTGAACTACGTCAAGTACTTTGGAGAGCTCGGCTGCCGAGGCGAAGTGAGTCTCGAGGCTCCCGAGAATCCGCTCGACATCGAGAAGTACGGCATCATGATCATGGTGTGCTTCCGCGCCGGAGAGCCCATGAAACGACTCGACAACAAGGTGGGAGGTCCGATATTTCGTGGGCGGCCTAACTTTCCCTCTTCCAGGTCCAATCGGGAGGCGAGAGGAGTGTGGCGACGATGCTGTATCTGCTCGCCTTGCAACAACTGTGTCCTGTCCCGTTCCGCTGCATCGACGAGATCAACCAAGGAATGGACCCGACCAATGAGCGGAAAGTGTTTGACATCATGGTCGGACTGTGGAACGGATCCAACGGAAAGCTCTCGAAGACGCAGTACTTCTTGTGCGTTTTTGGCATTCTTGAGCCGCACTAATCCCCCTCCTTCCAAACCCCCTAATTTCCGTTCCAATTTCCCACTCATTTCCAGGCTCTCTCCCAAACTGCTCCACGGCCTCGACATGCGTGAGAACGTGAATGTTGTGCTCGTAAACAGCACCCTCCGCGACCATCACGGCAAATTCTTCAACACGTCGGCGAAACTGGAGGCCACTCTTCGCCAACTCCAACTTCAGAACTCCTAAGGATCTATAAAACATTTCCTGTCTTTTCGATCTCTTTTTCTCTCTTCCCTTGTGTCTCACTTTACATGTTTTACGGCTAATGGGAACCTTGTATACGGTGTGTCGAAAACCGCCACTATTCATTTTCGAAATAACCGAGAATAAACACACTACTAAATACTAAACGAGGAGGCCCAGCGCGAGCACAATTAGCACCTGGGCGGCTCCGGAGAAGCGCGTGCGGCGAGTGTTGCAAAGCGGCTCGCGGCAGCTGGTAATGCACTCGGTGGCTCCGTTGTGGCACGAATAGTTGGTGTCGAGCTCGAATTGCGACTTGAGCAGGGTTGATTGACAGCCGCGGAGCACGAGTTTCTTGCTCGCGTCACCTGAAATCGGAAGGAGGGGCTAGGTTTTCAAGTTGTGATTCTCGGCGATCGAGATCAGGGGTGCTCATTTCTAGTTTCACCTGCCCCGACTAGTTTTCTTGCAATACGTGGAATTCTAGGCCAGGGACTAGTTCTCCAAGGGGGTTTCTAGGCCACGCCCACCTTCGGAAACGATGCGAACACACGTGTCGTTGACGCCGAGACACGACTCCTTCGGCACGGTTCGGAAGAGCAGCTCGGAGCCGCCGTCGGCACAGTACTCGCTGGACGGCGGAATGTTGAACCTGGAACGTTCTCTCTCAATGGAGCGCACTTGCTGACACACGGGAAACGCGGGGGACTTGCCTGGCGAAGAGGGCGCTCTTCAGCGCGTTCTGCTCCTGTTTCGAGATGTCGTTCGTGCTGAGACGGTTGATGCAATGGTAGCACTGGAGCAGCGGACCGAACGACGCCGCCGCCGGCTCCGGCGACGGTGAAGACGTCGGATATTGCGAAATAACAGGAGAAGTGAACATGGCGAGAAGGAGGAGCACGATTCGCGGCATCGGTCGACTAATGAGATAGAGGCGAATCATCTCGGGATGAGGGGATTAGGAGGACCGAGACGGCGCATATGCGATTACGATTGCGTGCTTGTGAGGTGTGTGTAGGTGTGCTCCGCGAGCCCACCCGGCTCGCTCTCTCTCTCTCTTTTTCGGAGTCGCCTTGGCAACGGCGCAAGTGTTTCAAGTGGAGACGCAGAGAAAACCGCACAGCTGGCGCGCAGTGAGCCGAACGAGAAAAAGAAGACGTAGAAGAAGGTGTACGAATGCTATGTAGTAGTCGCATTTTTGGAATGCGAGTAGCGGAGAGAACGGAAGAAGGCCCTTCAAATGTTGGAGAACTTCGGAGAACGCTAGGGTCCCTAGGGTCGAAATTCAAAAAATGTTCTCCAAAGGCTTGGAACATATTTATTCGGGAAAACTGTAAAAAAACAGAAAAACCGTCAATTTTCCGGTTCGGTCCGTAGAAAAACCTCTCGAAGCGCGTGCAAATTGTCATCGGAAATGTCTGAAAATGCAGGAAATTGGCTGAAAACTTTTCTGAAAGTCCCATTTTACTCTGTTCGTCGCCATGGAAAAGGACCAAATGAGCCTGCATGTTGTGTCGCAAAGTGAATGACATCTCGCATATATTGCACACGAACTGCAAGAGAAAATTCGAATTTCGCGCCGATTTCCGGTGGAGCGCACTGACCAGCTTCTGCGACTGATCGCATTTTTTGCCGCGCGTGTAGGCTCGCGGGATCGTCACCAGCGCCTGAAATCACACATTTCGAGCTGAAAATTTCAATGGAATCTCACATTTTCGTGCACTTTTCGAATCTTCTTTTTACCGCGCTCGTACGCAATATTCGGAATTTGTCGGATTTTCGTCACTTTTGCGAATTTCACAGTCTTTTTCGGTTTCCCGGGATTTTTCGTGGAAATCAGGATTGAAGGCGGCAACTTGAAATTTGAATTCGCGCCAGATCGCTCGCTTTTCGGAAATTCAAAAACCGACGGCGAAATCGACGAAACTTGCGCGGAAGATCCATTTGGCGGCACGAAAAAACGGCCGGCACTGTCTGAAAATTCAAACTTTTTGCGGAAAACTCTATTTTTTAGCTCACAGTGCACCGAGTTTTGCACATTAATCAGCTGTTTCTCGTCGTCAACGATTCTGAATCCGTCGTCTTCAGAAGTGAAACTTCTGACGGAGACGTCGTTCCAGAAGACGTTGGCCGTTTCGTGAAGGTGGCATCCGCGGAATGCTGGGATTTTCGAGTTTCGCGGCAGTTCTCAATGGAGCGCACTTACTTTCGACACACCAGAAGCACAACTCTTTTCCGATCGCCGGAACCACAGAAGACGTCGACGTCATCAGAGAACGACAAGGAACCAGTTGAGCATGTTCCAAAAGGCCACAACACGAGGGAAAAGGGGGCGGAACCACGTGGCGAGGGGTCACGTTATAAATTACGTATTAGGGGTGAGTTTATTAGACAAGAAGTCCTCGAGAGAGAGATTGATTATGGAACACGAAAAGTGAAAAATGCGGATAGAGCACCATGAAAAGGAGCAAAAAGTGAGAAACAAATCATCATTATCATCATCATCATCATGAGAGGGCAGTGTTTTTCTTCGGAATATGAAAAATATAATCGATTAGAAAGAATTGAAAGCAAGAGAGATTCGACATAAAACGTGAATGTGCGTATGTGCGTGTGAGAGAGAATGTAAGAATATACATGGGGAAATATAGTAAAAAGCAGATCAATCAGTTGTCAATGTTGAATTGCCGCAAGCTTCCGCTCATTGCCGCGCGGAAAGAGGAACGCGACGCGACGCGGTCCATCAGTGATGACGACTCGGAGCCGCTTCCCTGCGACGACGTCTTCCGTGGAAGTTCCACGTATCTGAAACAAGAGTTTGTATGTCAAACTTTCAAGAGAACACGCTTACCTCCTGGAGCTTCCCCGGCTCGACCCACTTGTCTGACTTCTCTGATCGTCGTGAGTCCTTCCGCTGCTCCCGCTCGGAGCTCCCGGAGCCGCGACTCGAGGAGCCCCCGGGAACGGGGAAGCCGGCATCGAGGCATACCCGCTGACCATCGAGAAGCCTTGCGCGGCGCCCGACAAGACCGCGGATCCCCGCTGCTGTGGCTGGAACATCGACGGCGGGAAGATGTTGTTGTTGTTGTTATTGGCGGTAGTTGCAGAACTGGCCGACGAGGATCCCTGCGACTGCGGGTACTTGAAGCCTCCGTCGGGCGCCCTCAGTTGCGTGTAATCCGCGCACTCCTCGCCCATCACGTAGTATCGGTTCTCCGAGAAGCTCTCTTTCCCCACCGCGTGCTGGATGTAGCCGAGTTTAAGCATCTCGCTCGCAAACTTCTTCGCCTCTTTCCGATCTTTGAGCCCTTTCACGTGGTCCAGAAGCCAGTTGACGAGATCGGATCCGAGGACGGACATCGGAATGTTGATCTTCATCCACGCGTGGTCCCGGATGTCGAGGCCAGATCCAGGCGCCGCCATCACTTCCACGACGTACTTCTTGTTCGATTGGCTCGTCAGCTGATGTTGAGGACCTCCTCCGAAGGGCGTTCCACTGGCCAGAGAGCTGTTCGAGGGCCATTCGTCCGGTATCGGAGTCGAAGAACTCTCTGAAATGAGGGAAATAGTAAGAGTCCGACGTTCGACCATAAACAAACCCTCTGAGATCGGAGGCATCGCTTTCATCGCATGCGTCGCGTGCTTGATCCACTCGTTCGTGTCCAACGGCCGAACCGCCTCCTGTCGTGGATTCCTGGCCACCGCCGGCCCACTGGATCCGGTTTTGGCGACCTCGAGCGTCACATACTGCCGCTGTGCGGCCTCCCGGAGCAATTGAACAGCCTCATCGTTCGAGTAGTTCGACAGGTCGATCTCGTTGATGCTCAGAATCTGATCACCGATGTCGATTCGGCCGTCGAGAGCAACAGCTCCCCGATCTGTTATCGCTCCGACGTAGAGACCAGCGTCTCCGCGTGCATTCCGATGTCCTGTAGGCGTCATTCCGAGTGGCATCGTCTCGACGTTCAAACGAACTGTGATCACTTGCAAGCCCATCGAGGACTCTGTGATGCTCGAGAAAGAAGAGCTAGTCGTAGACATGCTCTTCCACTTGTTCCTCATCTGTTGCTGCTTCTGCTGCTGCCGCCACCTCTGTTTCATGTGCTGCTGCGAAACCGACGTCAGATCCGTGTTGATGGACCTCGAATCGTCCTCGTCCTCATCGTAGTACGTCTCTCCGTCCCTTCCGGCGTAGTCATCTGATTCCGTCGCGTCGAAAGTTGAATCCTCGTAGTGATTCTGCTGTGGCCGAAGTTGGTGCTGATTCCGGTAGTGGTGGTGGTGTTGGCGTGACGCCTTCTGATGACGTTGATTCAGAACGTGATGGGCGTAGCTGGGAGCTTGCAAAGCGCCGACCCTCCGATTGTAGGCGTGCGCTTTCTTGACGTAAGTCGGTAGCGACGACGCCTCAGAATCAGAGCCTCCTCCGTTGTCAAACTGCCGGGCCGCTCGTTCGTAGTCGTTTAAATGCTCACGTGAGCTCTTCTTGCTGCTACGATGCCTTCCGGAGCTGTTATCCGAGTGTACGGAGCCCTCGACAGTCAGAAGGAACAGCTCGAATTGTCCGTTTTTGAGAGGGTGCAAACGACGATCATCGTCCCGGATTTCCGCTTTCACTTCCCTAAAAAACGACTCTTTCAATGAAACTCAGTGAAAAACTCACAATCCAGTGTCGGGATCGAGCACAATTGCAAAATATTTGAAATTGCTTCTCATCAACTTCCGTTTCACATCTCGCAAAGTGATACAATCGGGCGGAACGTGCACTTCCACCATATACGGATGTTCTTGTTCGTCCACATGGCAGTACACCTGAAAAAAACACAAAGATGTTTTTATTCCATTGATTATCGATTACTTTTGTGATAGTTCGGGCGAACGTAGGCGGCCTGACTGGCGGTTCAATAACGACGGACGAGGCGTCCTCGCTGAATCCTTTCGAGTAATCGTCCACGTAAATCGCCGACACTTCATCGTCGTCTCGACTCTCTTCTTCGTTCTCCTCGTTCTCCTCTTCCTTCTGATTCTTCTGATTTCGAAGTCCGATTTTCGCGGCGATCACTGTGCACGGAGTGGCCACGTCCGACGCGTCGAATGACGAATCGATTGGCGACGAGCCGCCCGGCGAATCGGCCATTTTCTTGTCTAATCTACAACGTTTCGAGTGCGAAAAGAGGAGGGAACGTGAGGGAGAACGAGAAAAACATAAATTGGAACGAAAAAAATGGGAGAACAGGTGAGAAAGGTGGAGTAGCGCAGGTTTTTTCAAACGTTGGCAGCCTAGCGCTTTTTTCTTCGACACGCGTCCGCAAACACCGGGACGGGAAAGTGCACAGATGCGCGTCTGCGTCTCCGCCCCTCCCACACTCTCTCGCTTCATTTGGAGGACGTGCTGAGCACAATGGAGGTCGTCTGAAGGACAACATCTGGTGACGAAGAAGACCCAGAGTGGTGTCAAGATAGATAATTGTGTGTTTAATTGCGCTTTGTTTATTCAACACCCCAAGAGTTTTGTTGTTACGAAGGATAAATAATTATTTAATCGCATCACAGCGAATAAAACCAAATCCAAGTGGGTTAGAGATTGATTATATACAGAAAAAAACATGGAAAGGAGTCTGTCAGTTAACGGGAGCCAATGCGCGGAGCAACTGTTGAGCCACCGAGCAAAACGCGTTGAAGAGCAGCTCTTTCGCTTCGTAGGGCGGCAAACTGCCCGGCTCCCACGAGTTCACCGATGATTTGTAGACCTGGAAAATCAATAAATTTCTTCTGAATTCGTTTTCAATTCACGCACATTTTTAATAGCCTGGCCAAGGGAAATCGAGAATTCGTCGTCCGGAAGGCCTTCTGACTTCGACGCCCGCTGAATTGCCTCCACAATCGTGGCGTCCACTTCGAGCAACTGCGAGATGGCGTCAAAGCTCGCCGACCCGTGACGGAGCATAATTTTGCTCGCCGCATAGAAACGGCCGGAGATGTCGATCAGGAACGGCTGAACGGCGACCACAGCTGCCTCCGGGAGAGCTTTTCCCGATTTGAGGGCCGCTTCGATTTTCGACTCGCACAGCTTCCGAGCAAGCGGCTCGCCGAGCACCAGAGCACGAAAATTGGCGAGAAAAGCGGTCTCTTCGAACTGATGGGCTCGGCAGATGGCCATGGCGCCCGCTTTTTCGAACGCCTCCTTCGCGACGGCGACGGTGTCGGCGTCGCAATTGAAGAGCGCGAATTCGATCTGAAAACGAGAGGTTCGGAAGTTCGCGACGACGGCGTTTCTCGGAAACTGACGACTCCGTGCTCGGCGAGAAACGGCTTCATTCCCGGGTCCAACGTCGTCATCACCGTCTCCATTCCGATCTTCGCCTTCTCGGCCACGTCGTTCAGCAATTTGCTCTCCGTGACAGTCTTCGTGAACCAGCTCATGAGTCCACCGCCACTCAAATCCACTCGATCCGTGAACATCGACGGATCCGAGGTGCCAGTGGTGGAAGAAGTGGGCGGGGCTTTAACAGTTTCAGCATGGCTCGACACTTCCAGAACCGCCGGAGACGTTATCTGAAAGAACAGGGATTCGGAAAGGAAAGATTACTGTATTCTGACCTGCTTCGTCTCCACTATCGGTGTGATCGGAATCTCAGTTTCCAACGTCTTCGGTTTTTCCAATTGCACTTTTTGTTTCTGTGACTCTTTTTCCGAAGTTTCTTTCTTAATCTCCTCCTCAATTCCCGATTTCACGTCTTCCGAGCCGCCCGACGCCTTCTGAATCGTCGGCGGAATCGGAGAAACTGATTTCGGTCTCGGCGCGAACGGATTCTCGATCTTCCCAACGACGGGCTTCTTGTTCAGAAGATCGGCGAGATTCGGTTGAAGAACCGGCGGTTTCGGCATTTCGAACGACAGCGGTTTCGGCGGCGGAGGCATCGAGGCGGCTGAAAGTGCGCAAGGATCAGAAAACGTTCAAGAGAGTCGGGTAGAGCGCAGCGCGACGTTTCGCAACCAACTAAAAAGGGTTTCTATTCACCATCACCATCCGACTTCTCCAGAAGACGTCCGGCCTTCCGAGCTCTGTACACCATCTTCGCCAAACTCGCCGGCTTTCCCGATATTCGGAGCGCCTCGTCGCCGTAAATCGCCCTCGCCGTGCTCAGAAGTTGACTGGAATTGCCCTCGAAAAGAGCGGCCGACTCTCGAATCGCTTTCCTCGCTATTTTCGCCTAAAATCGTTTCGAGACATCAGAAATTGCCGGATTTTCAAGTTTCCGCGTACATTCGCCACTTCCTCGTCCGGCTCGTGTCCGTTGTGTCCTCGTCGCACTTCGATGGTTCCGTTCTTCATGTTTCCCAACGCGTAGCATCCGATGTGCGATTTTCTGAGAGAAAATGACTCAAACTGGTCCCAAAAATGAAAAAAAAAAACGACAAACCGTTCGATGCAATAGAGCAGTTGGCTGCCGTCGGAGAGCACTTTGACGTGCCGAAAAACGAATCCGTCGTGCTTATAAATCTCGTTTATCGTTCGTTTCGGCATTCTGAAGCGGAATCGGGCGAGAATATGTGAGGAGAAGAGCCGTCCAGATGTGTTGACTGCCGCGGCACGACGGGAAAAGGTCGCGTAATTGTTGGGAAACGGAAAAGTTCAGGCAATCTTTGAGCAGATTCCCGATAGGACTCGGATATGTAATTACACTGAAATTATCTGTGACACGTGTCCCAAACAAGAAAACTGTGAAAAGTAGAGAAAAACGAACGGAAAATCAGAGAAAAAAATGAATGGTTGCGAAACGTCGTGGTTGCGAAACGTCGCGGTTGCGAAATGCGCGCAAAGCGTCGAGAAAAGCGCAAAATTGATTTATTTACCTTTTTTCTGGACATTCTGGAAACGTTCCTCGTCACCCATTTCTTTCCTAAATTTCAGTTTTTCAAAAACAAATTCCCCAAAAAATTCTTCGATATTTCTTTTCGATCGCACGATTTCAGTTCCCAAAATGGAATCGATCGTTTAAAGATAAAATTTATTCTTTTTTCGTGTGCAAAACACTTCTAAATCTAAACTTTTTACTGGTTTTTAGAGAAAATCATTAAAACGGATTAAAAATAAAACATTGGTCTGTGTGTGTGTGTGTGGCATTCAGGCGGGCGTTTTTTTGGTTTCGAAAGAAAAAACTGGGAAGCAATTGGCCATGTGAAAAAGAAAAAAATCGGTGGGAAAATTAGTGACTATTCAACGAAAAATCAATCGACGGGTTAATTTACATTTTCGAGCGACGAAAAAAGAAACAAGCAGCGGGGTTCGTTTAAAAGTGATCATCACAAGCGGAAAAGGGCGGGAAATTCGAAAAAAAGAACAGTTTAGGTGAAGACTGCGCTGGGCACGAGTCCCTCTTTCGAAGTGATTCCCGGCGTCAGGACCGCTTTGCACAGGAAATTCAGAGGGAAGTCGACGAGAACGCCTGAAAATCGGAGATGACAATGACATCATCACGACGAGACAAGGAGTGCCCGATAAGAAAAAGGTTTCAGGTTTGAGAGTATTCAGTGTGTAGTGTGGTGCTCGCAACCGCACACAATTTGTACGCTATTGTGGTTTTCCGTTTGGAAATGGCAAGAAAAATCCGATTTCCGTTGGGTTTCTCACCTTTGAGATCGCGAACTCGTTCCTCGGCCTGTTGCGGCGAGTATTCGGACATTGGGATTTGCGACGTCCACTTCTGGAACTCCTCGAACGTCTCCACAAAGTCCGTCGGGTACGAGCGGAACACCTGAAAGCTTGCATTTCTTTCCTCTCTCCAATGGCGGGAACTCTACCTCCTCGTAGATCTGCGCGTTGCTTTTGGCGGTCGCCTGCCAGACGTCCACGTAGAAGCTGTCGGCGACCGGATCGTCGCACGACACCGCGTACGGGAACTTTGCTTTGCGTCGCGATTCGGGTAGAAGACCGAGGTGTTCCTGGAAGATCGCAGGTTCACTGATAAGGTAACGATTGATAGCGAGGGCTTATGGAGCTCGAAAAGTACAAACAGTTCACATTTTCCCCGAACACCTGAAAGAGTGGAAGAAGGCGTACCCGCATGCACCGCATCCGAAGACTCTTGGCGAACCGTCCCGCCTCGTAGGGCTTTCCGTCCATCACCGATCGCTCCTTGACGACGTCCGTGTACACGCAACACACCTCCGAATCGCGGTTTCCGCACTGAAAAATGTTTGTTCTCTTGCTCATTCAAATTCCAGTCCATTCCAGCGTTTAAATACTTCCTTTCTTGCTCATCCCTCTCTCTGTTCAGCATCAGAAATGAGTGCATTGTACTGCGAGTGGGAGAGAGAGGTTTTGATGCAAAGCAAATGTCACATGATTCATCCCCCCCATATCAGAAACGAGGCAAGGCGAGAGCGAGAGAGGGTTTATTTATCGTTTCGCGCTCGAAAAAGTAAAGGAAGAGAGAGAGGGAGGGGCTTCTCGGCCAGGAGGGGTGGACGTATATAAACAGTCGAACCGATCGCCCTTCCATTCGCTTTCTCCCCTCTCTTCCGAAATGGCCGTCGACACCGACGCTATCATCGAGATCATCCTCTGCATCTTCCTTCCGGTACGTCCCCTCTCTCTCTTCCTAGAACGCCCCCCTTTTACAGCCGCTCGCCATCTGGTGGCACACGAAAGAGTGCGATGTGCACGTCCTGATCGACATCATCCTCTGCCTGCTCTTCTGGATTCCCGCCATCCTCTACGCAGTCTACATTTGCTTCTTCCGCAAGTGAAACGCTTTCTTCTCGATCTTTCACCCCATGGCAACCCAATAAATGCGTCGTTTTCGTATGACCCCCCACCTGTGATCTGTCGTTGATGTTCGCCGATCCGATGATGACAGTCTCGTCGTCGACGATCAGCAGTTTGCAATGGATGTAGATCAGTTCGGACACCTGAAACGATGTGGAAATTGTGAGGGAGAGGGAGGAAGAGACGCAGAGAGGGGGAGAGAGTTTATGATCGTGCTGTTGTGTTTGTGAAAGTGTAGAAGAAGGGGGTGGGGGGAGGTGCTATGCAAATATACAGTTGGACGACAGGAAGAACGGATGGTAAACGTCGAAAACAGTCTAGCACAAGGAGCCACCGGAGGATCGTTGGACTCTTCCCCTTCTTTTCGGCACGTCTACATTCAGAACATACCAATTTCTGTCCCAACTGATCGTAGGTCCTCAGCGATCCGACGTGGATGTACTTGAACGGATCGGGCATCACCGCCTTCAGCCGCTGGAACAGTGAGTTCGGTCCCTGACTCAGCGACTGATAGGTCCAGTGAAGGACGGCCTGGAGGGAGGATCCTCCCGGCGCGCCGACGTCTCCCTCGAATCCTGGGAGAAGCGGGATCATGATGTAGACGCGGAAGTTCTCCTTCTCCTTGTAGGCGCGCACGACGCGGTTGTAGATGACCTTGCACACCTCGTTCGTGACGTCATTCGACTCTATCATCGACACGAAGAATTGGTTCTCGATGTAGACATAGTGCTGAATCACCGAGGGCGAGGATGATTTTATGAAGAGGAAGAGGGATGTCTCACCTTCGAGTTGGCGATCAGCGACAGATAAGCCATCTGGATCGAGTCCTCCGTCTGATTTATCAGTCCGGACCAGTTGGAGAGCGATCGCAGCACCTGCACATTCACCACTTCCGACGCGTTGGCCGTCTTGAAGACGCGCGGAACACGCACGTTCTCGTAGGACTTCGGAAGCAGATACGGATAGTTGTTGTCATCCTGAAGACGTGGAAAAGGTGTTAGAATATAAAGAGGATGAACGGGAAAAACCTTCAGCTTCTCGGTTTTTGTGGCATTCCATCTCTGGATGAAATGACGAGCGACGTCGCGAGCCGGAGCACCGAACGTCACTGAATGGATGTCATGCCACGGCATTCTAGGCGTAGTTCCTCGGTCGATGAAGTCTGTAAATCGGTATTCAAACTCTCCGGATCTTCCGCGACGCCTACCATGGAACGGCATGTCGACTTCGACGAAATCCTTGGCGATGTAGTTGACGTAGTCCTTTCCGTACCACAGTTTGACGCCTCCGTCTATCTGATCCTCGCCCTCCTTCTCGTCCATCTCGCGCAGTCTCAGCCAGTCCAACTCATATCCCATCGTCGCCTCGTCGCTCTCGAGCATCTGCTTCCACTTCCGTTTCGCGCGATTGCTCTTCCAGTTGCCGACGGCTCTCGAGATTCGCGAGTCTTTCTTCGTCTTCCGTCGATTCGGGGGCGTCTGTGCGCGGTGCTTCTCTTTGGCCACCGCTCCCGATGCCACGTATTCTTTGTACTTCTCGGCCGCCTGCTGGAAGTCCATTCCGCTCTTCGCACACTTCTCGATCATCGAGGGAGCCGGGCCGGCCTTGTCGAGAATCTCGCGCGGAACGTGTTTCCTCTGACGGTCGAGACTCGAGGCGACTCTTCGAATGTTCTGACTCTTCTTGCTCTTATCCGAGTTGTCCTTTACCACTTTCACCGTCGTCGTTGTGGTCGTCGTCTTCGTGACGAGGCCTCCAGAAGTCGTCGTTGACTCCACGACTGTCGTCTTCGTCTCCTTCCAGTTCTTCTGCGGATCCGCCGGGCTCGAGTGGCGATCCACCGGGAACGGAGGTGGCATCGTCGTCCGGACGACTACGCCGCCAGTCTCTTTGTCAGTGAACACTGTTTCCTCGGTCACAGTTGTCTTCGTCGGCTCTGGTTCTTCCTTCAGTTCGTCCAGACCCTCAAGCTCCTTGAGCTCTTGCTCATGATCCGACTCTTCCTCCCGTTCCGGCTCCTTCACCTCCACGTGCGCCTTGGCATTTCCGTTTCTTGGCGTCACCTTCTCATGCTCCTCGAGCCCCAGCGGCGACAACGTCAACGGCGCCGTCATCAAACTTCTGAGGCCGCTCGCCATGTTCGTACTGACCTGATGAGCTCCCGAGTACTGCACAGAGCCGAGATCGGTGAGCACGTGTCGATGATCGTCCCATCGTCCGAAGCAGAGATCGACGCCTCCGACGAATGAGATGAGCTGGTCGATGACGAGCAGTTTCTCGTGGTGCGCCCAGAAGAAGGTTCCGGTGGACGGGTAGTGATCCGGATGTCTCATCACTTTGATGTTCTCGTGCAGATTCTGCAGCGTCCGTTTCGTGTAGATGCTGTTTAATCCGAGAGCCATCTCCATCTCCTTGTAGAGCAGTATGAAGATCTTGACGCCCTGCTCGGCCTTCCGCTTCAGAATCTCGTCGAGTCGCCAGTAGTTGCCCTCGAGAGCCGGCCGCTTCATGTAGATCTCCGGCGAGAGCCACCAGTCCGTGATGAAGATCTCCTCTCTCGCCAGCTCCATCATGTCAGCCGCGTATTCCATGTACGCTTTCGCGTCGACGAACCACTTCGCGTGACAATTCTCGCGGACGGGAAACGAGGAGGCGAAGCGGTGCGGCTGCAGCCACACGTTTCCGAGGCCCGCCATCGACTGCTCGATGATGTACTTCCACGTGGCAGTGTCCTGAACGCGGCGACACTTGAGATGCAGCTCACTGAAATAAGGATCAGAAGGATCAGAACGAAGATTCGGAAAGGAGAACTGACTGTTGAGTGTTGGTTATGATGAGTCCGGTGGGGATTCCCTCGGTTTCCTTGCCGCCAGCCGCCACTTTGAAGTCCCGATCCATCAGGAGCACCATCCGGATCTGCTCGGTTCGGTGGTCCATGTAGGCGACGAACGAGTCACGGACCATCAGCCATCTGGAAAGAAAAGTGGGTCAAAGACTACAGTAACCCTCTCACCTCTTGCTCCAAGGCAGCAGGTATCGAACACAGCACTGCTTCCATCCCAAGAACACCCGGGAGCCTCCCGGCCGCTTCTTGACGAATCCCTCCGTGTGTTTGCCGCCGAGTTCGTTCACAAAAGAGTATCTCGAAACTTCGAGAAACTCGGCCGTCTCGTGATGGTTTCGGTTGATCGGAATGTGCAGCACCATCTGCAGCCAGTTCTCGAGCAGCTCCTTTCGATGCTCCAGATTCGTCACCATCGAGTCGGGCATCATGGGGAAGCGCGGCAGCGTGTGCCGATCCTTCTTCCTCTGCCGTCTCGATCGTTTCGGCGACGCCTCGGTCGTCGGCTCGGGATCCTCGAGGATGCCCGACTGGACCGCCTGCTGCATGTGAACCTCCTTCTTCTGCGCCTCTTCTCCAGTGTCTCCCGGCGATTCCATCGACGCCAGTGGAGCATCCTTCTTCTTCTCCTCCGATATCCCATCCGAATCGCGTTTCAGCACCTCCAACTTCGGATGCCGCTTCCGTTTCGAGCTCTGATTCGCGTACGGGCAGTCCGGTTTGTGGTCCGGTATGATATCGATTCCCATGTGCTCCAGATAGTTGTCAAATCGCTCCTGCGTTCTGAAAATGGGAGCTTTCCGCGGGAAAATTTGGAATTTCGAGAATATCGCATGCAAATCATTCGGACCAAGACAAGAGAAACTGAGAAACAAGCACGACAGCTGGTCCTACCCATCGTGGACTTTTCCGCGGAATCTGAACGGGTCGGAGTTGAAAGAAAAGAAAAGGGGAACATGTTAGCGAGGAGCCAGAGAGAAACCGAGGAAGAACCGAAAGAAAGAGTCTCAAAATGGCTCACCGCTTGATTGGAGCCATGAACTGCTCACGGGCTCGGTGAGCCATGAGCCGGTTGTTGAGAAGAGTAAAGTCTTTGTAGTTGCGGACGACGCTCCAGCGGAACTGACCGTGCTCCAGTTCAATGGTGTATCTGGAAGAGGAAGGGAAGTTAGGAGAAAACTAGTCCCTCCCGAACATACAAGAGTGTGTTAATGAAGTGGATGCCTCTGTCGGTGTTCCTCTCCACCTTCACAATCTTCGCGTTCACCGGCACTCCCGGAATCCAGTAGCCCCTGCGTCTCGCCTGTTGTTGCGTGTCGTAGATCGACATGTACGGAATGATTCCCTTCCGTCCCGGCGTGCCCGGCAGTGATTGTTGCAGAGCCGCCGCCACGCAATCGCAGTACTGAATCTCGTCGTCGTCGTCCGAGGAGCCGTCTGTGTCGTATTCAAGTGATTGCGGAGACGTCACCTCGTCGATGTGCACCGTCTTGCTGTCCCTCCGGACAGCCAGGTTGCTCGGCGGGCTCTCGGCTCTTCCCTCGTGCTCTCGGAACCGAATCACGGCCTTCTTCTGCTTGTCGGACGCCTGTGTGGCCGGCAGCAGTCCCGGTATTCCACGATCGTGCATTATCGTTGAATCGACTGCAATTACCGATATTTACTCAACGCCATAAAGAATAGATGAAAAACGCACCAACTAAGTTCGCGGTGGTGTCGACAGGCTCCACGTGTCCGCTGGACGTTGTCCGCGGCGGCCGCCCATCTTCGTCGCTCTCCATTCGACAGCGGGGAGCGCCTTTCCTGAACAACGAAATACATCGAAGCGTTTCTTTTTTCTTTTCGTCTTTCGTCGCAACTCAAATACACACGAAAATCTGTTTCCGCATGTAACCAGAAAAGGAATGAGGACGATGACTCATGGCGAGGGTGTGAGGGGAAGAAAAGGGGGAAACGATTCGATAAAACTCGAGAAGAATCGATCAAAGATTGAGCTCACAAACCGCGCAACAAAACGAATGAGAGTCTAGTGGTTGAAGCGTGGGAATGTCATCGGGTGCGACACTATTCCGCCGCCACCACCACTTCTTCTTCTTCTTCTTCTAAATGCGGGGTCATTCGCGCACTGCATTCGCCTCTCCTCGCGCGTCTCGTCTGTCTCTCTTTCTCTGACGCTCTCTCACTGGCGCCCGCTCTCTCTCTCCCTTGAGCGATATCTTGTTTACTTGCAAGCGGCTTCGGGCAAGACGAATCGATCGGAAAATGGGCGGTTCGCTTGTTTTTTCTTCTCATTTACGATTTCTAATTTACAATTCACAAGTGGAAGAGAAAAGCGAGCGGAAACGTTTGTTTTTTAGAGCAAATTTTGATAATAGTGAGTGTGAAGTGATAAGAGAGGAGAGAAAAGAGCACAACGACGTTTCCTGAAGGAATGGGCGGCACTAAGATCACAAAACAAGGAACTATAGATGAAAACACGAAAATTGATCGTTTTTTGAGTTTTTTTTTTGAGCAAACATGGTGAAAGGCGGGAACAAAGAGCAACTGGTTTTTCATTTTCACTATGCATGGAAGAGGAAAAAAGAAGAGAAATTGGTATTGCAACAAACAAAACCAGTCGCTTTCTATCCTTCTATTTTTCACTTTCCCGCTCGGTTCTTGCTGGCCGTTGAGAGCAGAAAGTCGGGAAAAGAGCTCCGGTGGAGCTCTCCGCTCGGCTCTTCTCCTCTTCTTTTTTTAATTGTTTACAGCGAAAAGGAGAAACATGTGAAGCGAAAAGCGAGACGAACTCGATTTGACGAGTCGGCGACGTACAAGTTTGGAGCGAGAATGCCATCTTTTTGTTACTTTTTTGTGTCGAGTAGTTTAGGTGGGGCGTGTGAAATGAAACAAACACATTGTTTGCTCAACGCTCTGACTCAGCCACTTTCGTCATTTCTTCTCTTTTTTCAGGTCGCAACTTGATATATTGCAAAAATGTATCTCTTTTTCGGTTTTAATGAAGAGAAAAAGCAGAAAGAAAACGGGAAACAAGAAAAGAAAACAACGAGGAACGTTGTGCTGTGCCTTTGAAGTATTTATATACCGTAGTCCGAAGCGAACGAATTCAATTTTTTGCGATAAAACTGATTATTTTCGTATTTTGTAGCGCACGAAACCTTTAACTTTATTACAGAAAAATTAGACAAAAGCGCTGAGTAATTGGGTGCTCAACGTGCATGATTTTCCGAGTTTCATCGAATTATTTTTTAAAAAACAGGGAATCGTTGCGGTGCCAGGTTACAAGATCTGTTATGCGCCTTTAACTTTCCGGATTACGGTACCTACATAATTTAGAAAAAAACCACGAAAAAGGTTGTTTTTTTTTACAAAACGAGGTGGAAAAGATCATTGGAATCGTCAGTACACAAATGCCTTCCGGAAAACTGTCAAAATCCGCGGGCGGGGCGGCTCGGCGAGCACGTAACAGACCCGGCAGACATATAAAAGGACTGCAGAGGAAACACAGAAACAACTCGATCCTTGACTCGATTTTCCCTTGAACTATGAGCAAGTGCCTCTTCCTCGCCTTCTCCTCGATCGCCGTCCTGGCTTTCATCGGCCTGTCGCAGGCGGCAGTACTGCCAGTGTCCACGACAGAAGTGGCCGTCGTTTCTCCGACGGATTCCTCTTCCACGGCCATCGACACACTCGGATCGTCGCGAGTGAAGAGGAACGGAGGATGCGGATGTTGTGGATGCGGATGTGGATGCTGCGGATGCGGAGGCGGAGGTGGCGGCGGATGCGGCTGCTGTTGCTGCAGACCGAAGTAAGACAAGGTGGCCTAGAAATATCCTAGTCTCCCTCTTCCAGATGCTGTTGCTGCTGCCGTCGGTGCTGCACGTGCTGCAGGACTTGCTGCTGCACTCGTTGCTGCACCTGCTGCCGTCCGTGCTGCTGTGGATGCGGATGCGGATGCGGTGGAGGATGCGGATGCTGCGGATGCGGAGGCGGCGGCCGCAAACGTCGTTCGCTCCAGAATCTGCGTGTCGCGCTGGCCAACAAGATCGAGGGAATCGCGAAGGTGGTGAAGGGCGACGCCGTCGCCTCGGCTCCCGCCCCGCTGGCTCCGTTCAACGACGCTCCGGCGACTGTGGAGGAGAAGAAGGAGGTCATCAACTAGAAGACACCATCGTCCCCCCAGCCGTTCTAACTTATATGTATTCGTGTCTATCGTTGTTGTAATAACTTATTGTCGACCAATAAACACTTCTTCTTTTTTCCATTCGCTCCCTCCGAATCCAATATCCGGCTCTCGCTTGTTTTTCACGTCTTCATCTTCCCTCCTTCTGACTCTAATTGTGCCCCAGAGTGCCCGGGTAGTCAGGGTAATGAGCACGGGGAGAGAGAGCTGCTGAGCTCCTCCTCCTCTCGAAGAGAAACGATAGAGAGGGAGGGAGACGCAGTGATAAAGTGATAAAGAAGAAGAAGACGAAGAAGAAGAAGGCGTGGGCCCAGAGTGTGAGAGTGAGGCGAAGAGTTGTTGTTGTTCTCGGCGCCTGCTCCTCCTCCTCCTCCCTTCGAGTGTCCCGTGAGCCACCGAAACTCCATGGCAACAGAGCTCTGTGCTCTGTTTGTGCTGCTGAAAGAGAGAGATTGGAAGAGAGAGAGAGAGAGAAGTCTGTTTTCCCCCTCCATTTTCATATCTCGCCGCTATCCCCGCACCGCCGCCGCCGCCACACATATACACTTGTGATATCCCGCGACGAACACGATGAAGGACTACGTCGGCGGAGCAGAAGACGAGGAGGAGGAGGAGGAGAAGCCGAAGGCGTTGGCTCTGTCCGCCTTCATCACGACGTCGCTTCCGAAGTGCGTCGTGCCCTACGACGGCGACGTCTACATTTGGAAGTCGTGGCGTTTGGAGCGAAGTGTGCACGAGATAAAGCGGCAGAAGAAGATGCTCGACTACCATGAGCCGAAGGCCGAGGTGGGAGTCAAGGAAGAGGTCGTCGAGGAGGAAGTCGTCGAGGAAGACGTCGTCGAGGAGGAGGAGGAGATCGAAGAGACCGACGACACTTGTTCGATTGGCGTTCCGCATGAAGAGGTGAGGTGTCCCCCCCCAGGCAGTCACACTCAAATGTCACACTCTTCCAGTACATCTGTGCGGTGTGCGGTCGCAACGAGAAGTCGCCGTACCAGTTGTGCGAGCACATGGCCATCTACCACAGCGCCGGACAGCCCCGCAAGTGGGCATGCATCTACTGCAAGATGGTGTTCGGAAGACGTGGCGGGCTGCGGCGACACGTGCAGATGGTCCACATGCAGTTGATGCACAAGTGTCCGGTGCCGGACTGCAGTCATCCGGGCTACAAGTGCACGAAGGTACGTGACAGAAGAAACGAGTCTCGCAATTCAGTGTCCCCCCTTTGAAGGCTCTCAACACACACATCCGAAACCACGAGTCGCCCGAGCTGAAGGCCGCCCTGGCCGCGAGCAAGAAGAAGACGAGGGGCGCGAAGGGCAAGATGGACGTGACGACGGAGCGTTTCGTGAAGCAGCTCGTCAAGGGCGACGTCGACGTCAGCCTCTTCGAAGACGTCGAGAAGGTCGAGCTCATCTGGTGACGTCTTCTTCTTCTTCATCGTGATATTCATTCATACATATTGTCATATGTGTTTCTTGTGAGCAAAGGAAATGGAAACGAAATAAAGTATCAAAAACCACATCGGGTTGGCAAGCGGCCTCGAGTCAGTGCAATCAAAGCTTCCGGAACGACTGTCAAAACGGGGGCGGCGGCGGCTCGCGCGCGCGCGCGTACACGTAAATCAAACGGTGTATAAAAGCGGCGAGGCGCGAGAAGTTTGGAACCAATTCGAATCATGAGCAAGTGCCTCTTCCTCGCCTTCTCCTCGATCGCCGTCCTGGCTTTCATCGGCCTGTCGCAGGCGGCAGTACTGCCAGTGTCCACGACAGAAGTGGCCGTCGTTTCTCCGACGGATTCCTCTTCCACGGCCATCGACACTCTCGGATCGTCGCGAGTGAAGAGGAACGGAGGATGCGGATGTTGTGGGTGCGGGTGCGGATGCTGCGGATGCGGAGGCGGAGGTGGCGGCGGATGCGGCTGCTGTTGCTGCAGACCGAGGTGAGTCGATGGCCTAGAAACATCCTAGTCCCCCAATTCTCAAGAGTAGATCAAAACGTTCATTGCTCATTGCTCCCAGACACAGACAGCGTGTAATTAGACCTTTTACCGACGCACTTCGTGTATGGAGAATGTCGCGTTGTGAACTTTGATCACTTCATCTTTTCGGCACATGCATGCGTCCACGTCATCGCAACACACCTCTCTCGGGATTCTGGGAGCCGCTTGAAAAGGAAAGAAAAGATCTGCATAATCCGGACAAGTCCTTTCCAATCCTCTCAAATCTCAACTTGTTTACACTGCCCTCGGGGAGGCTCCTTCCAGATGATGATCCCACTGACTTTCAGAGTTTCCGGGAACAGAATAAGGTTATAGATCTGCTTGCGACGGTTCGATTGATACCCCGATCTGACTGTTTTGAAGTCCTAGCGATGTAGATATAGATTTATGAAGCTAGAGGATCTCAAATCAGAAACCTCCAATTCCCCCTCTTCCAGATGCTGTTGCTGCTGCCGTCGGTGCTGCACGTGCTGCAGGACTTGCTGCTGCACTCGTTGCTGCACGTGCTGCCGTCCGTGCTGCTGCGGATGTGGCTGCGGATGCTGCGGATGCGGAGGCGGCGGCCGCAAACGTCGTTCCCTCCAGAATCTGCGCATCGACGACGCCAACCGCGCTCTCGGAATCAAGAGAAGACCCAGCAAGGGAGCCGCCGACAAGTGCTAACTTTAAGTTTAAGCTGTAACTTATTTAACTTAATGAATTCGTTCATCGAGAACACAAAAAGAAAACAGTGCATAGAAACCCGCGTGGTTCGGTAGATCAAACTGCCCGATTGTCGTCCTTGCTCGTCTTCCGAAGCTCTTGCCGAGACTTCCGCAGTCGCAATATCCGATCCTTCTCGTCTGGAGTGTCGCTCTGCAACAACCACAAATGCTCAATTTCAGCCGAGTTTCAGACTCACATTGGCCCTCTTGTCCCTGATCTTCGGAATGAAGCGCCGCTTCTCACTGTAGCCCTCACGAACACGATCGATATCGCGGCGTTCCAGACCGTTCCGCGGCCTCGCTTTCTTCGCGGGAGCCCCTCCGGAGAGCCTGAAACAGTTTCAGACCGTCAAATTTCAGCCATATCTCCAGAGGCTCACATCGGCGGAGCACTCGAAGTGCTCGCCACGTCCAGCGGCCAGTGGATTCCGTTCTGGAAGACGTCCGCCGGATTGGGCTCTTCTCCAGAAGACGTCGGCTTCTCCAGAATCTCCACAACCGTTTCAGCCGACGAGAGGCTTGTCGGCGTCGCATCGGAATCGTTCTCGACGTCGTCCTCCTGACTCTTCTCTCGTGCTGCAGAAATCGAGAGTTTCAGACGGTTTCAGACGCGGATTCTCACTTTTCTCGAACTGCCGCGTGGCTCCCAGGTAGTCGGTCGGATCCTCTCGCGGGCCCATCTGACCCTCCTTGTCCGGCTCGAACGTCTGGCTCGAGTGCTCCTCGAGCCCAGGCGGCGGCTCTTTTCTGAAGATTTCTCACTTTCCACGACGAACCGGCCCCAGTTAGATGTTACTGACAACAAGGAACTTAATAAGACACAGAAGACGTCGGACACTTTATTAGAATTGGCACTGAGAGAGAGAGAGAGATTAGTGGACACGTCGACGACAGTTAGAGCCCGCCCGTGTTGTCAGGCCGTTTTCGGAGGAGGAGCGCACTGATCGAGGCGTCCCTCTGTGCCAACCTGGTGTCGTAGTTGGTGCCGCGACGTTGCTCGAAGATGCGCGCCTCCTCGTCGAGTCCCGCCACCACCTGCGATCCTTCGAACTTCTCGATTGCGTCGACGTCCACTTGGATTCTAAAAGAGCCGATGTTTCAAGACCTATATCTCTGAAACTAGAAGAGCTAGCAGAAAACTATCAACTAACAAAATGTTCCTTATAAAACGAGGAACATTTTATCAGTTGACACCTTCTTTCCACCTCTTCTAGTTTTCCAAATAATCGCGTACCTCGGAGGGCACAGCGGCTCGTACTGCTCATTGTGATATCTGGCCATGAAGGGGTGCTGCAGAATCTGATCGGCCGAGTAACGTCTCCAGGGAGAGATCTGCAGGAGGTAGGAGATCATGTCGGTCGCCTCGGAGCTCGCTTTCGGGAAGATGGCCGACATCGGAAGGGGCGTCTTCTTGCCGCACGACTCGATCGAGTCTCTCACGATCTGGTTGCTGATCTTCTGCATGACGGCCTCTTCGGGACTTCCCAGGTAGTAGACGATCATCTTGATCTGCGAAACGGCGTCTTTGCCGGGAAACAGTTGACGGCGGAGCAGCATTTCGGCGAAGATGCAGCCGGCCGACCAGAGATCCACTCTGCAAGAAGGAGGAGGGACTAGAAACCTCCCACGACAGGGACTCACTTTGTGTCGTACTCGACCATCGAGAACAGAATCTCCGGAGCCCGGTACCAGCGTGTCGACACGTACTGCGTCATGTGTCCGCCCACTGTCGAGTCGTCTCTGACCGAATTCGCCGTGGCGCACGCTCGTGCCATTCCGAAGTCGGCGATTCTCAGAAGACAGTCTCCATTGAGAAGCAGATTCGATGGTTTCAGATCGCGATGGATGATTCCGGCCGAGTGGAGGTACTGAAAAACCTATTCTTGTCTCGGAAAGAGAAAGTGTCCTGCGCGCGCGCTCTCCCTCCCCTTCGTAATATCACTGCCGTTTCGCGGCCGCAGCCCTCTGACATGTGTGGTCGAGTGGTAAGCGTACGCGCTCACACTCACGCGGCAGCGGGTTCGACCCCCGCGTGCGCGCGCAGTCGGGGAGGAAAGATTCCATGCACCACTCTGAAGTATAGTGTGGATTATGGTTCACTGTTAACTGAGGCTGTTTTGTTTTCTTCTTTTTATTTTCCTTTTCCCTTTTCATATTTCCCATCACCCCACCTTCAATCCTCGCAGCAGCTGATAGAAAAAGTACTGAAAGTGTTGTTCGTAGAGCGTCTGTCGTGAGTGCAGAATCTGATGCAGATCGGTCTCCATGAGATCCATCACCAGATAGATGTCCTTTCCGTGCGATCCCTCGGCGGTGAACATGTCGAGGACGGCGATGATGTTCTCGTGGAGCAGCTCCCGGAGGATCCGCACCTCGCGCAACGATCTCTTCGCCAGCGTGTGAGCAGTGAACGCGCGCGGGATCTTCTTGATCGCCACTTGCTTCTTGACTCTCTACAATGAGAAGGCGATTGGGCGCGCGAGATGAGATGCAACGATTAGATTGGCAGGCAAAGTGAGGCGAATTGCGAAATTGAGACGTCAACAGACTCACCGTATCCATCGCCTTGCAAACGACACCGTAGGCGCCGGCGCCCACGTTCTCCTCGGCCAGATACGGCGTTCCCTCGAGCCAGAAGCGGCCGTCGAGCCGAGCCGGCGACTCCGTGGCGGCCGCCATTCTCTTTTGCTTCTTCTGAAACTCACTGCTCTTCTGGGAGAGAGGAAATGAAATTCGAACAAACCTCGACGACGACGGGCGTCGAATAGTACTCGGGAGCTCTGTAAAGGGATCGTCGGCTCGTGCTCACACTCATTTCTTCTATCGGGAACTCAACTATACGCGGGCTCGCAACGTGCATTTTATACAATTTCCCCGGGGTGGAGAGGGGGCGTGACCCGGATTACCGGATGGGGGCGTCACACTTCCAGACTCAAACATACCTCGTTTCGTTTGTTTCTCGAAAGTAAGACTGTGTGGGGGTGGGGGTGGCGGCGGAAGGTTAGAAAAAAGAGCACTGGAAAGACGACGACGAGGAGGACGGAGCAGCACGGCTCATTCTCCGCACAAACTGACTGATAAGATCGGGAGGGAAAAGGGCGAGACGACGGGCGAGAGTTAAGAGTCTGAAAAAGAGCACAGTGACGCTGGAATTCTCGTGCAATATTATGTCGGCGAGGGGAAGAAAAAACAGTGAGAAGATCGATAATATCACTTGTAGAGAGAGAGAGAGAGAGAGAGAGAGAGAGAAAGATAGCAAATCGTTGTGTGGGAAAATGAAAACGAAGGATGGATGATGATGGAAACAGACTGTGTCGGGTTGCGAAAGAGACAGAGACAGAGAGAGGACACAAAAGACATGGGAAAGAAGGAGAAGAAGAAGACGTTGCCACCGAATCAAGTTTCTCTTCGCGTTTACACAGTTCAGTTTTCATATGCATCGAGAGAAAGAAGAAGAAGAAGAAGAAGAAGAAGACGTCTGTGTGTGTGTATATGAATTGCGTCAGAGAGAAAAATGAAACAAAGTGTCGCGAGAGAGAGACACTTGGAAACCGTACCTCCTCTCGATCCCCCTTCATCTCTCTCTCTCTCTCTCTTTCTGTTTGCTGATTATTGGTGTAGTACGAGGCGGGGATACTCTGTGGCACTCGTCGTTTTTCCTCCCTCATTACAGCCATCTCGGCGGCTGATGATTGATGATGAGGTTGAGGTGTGACAATAATTTATTAAGTTAAGTTAAAGACACGCTGAAAGTTAGCACTTGTCGGCTCCCTTGCTGGGTCTTCTCTTGATTCCGAGAGCCCGGTTGGCGTCGTCGATGCGCAGATTCTGGAGGGAACGACGTTTGCGGCCGCCGCCTCCGCATCCGCAACATCCGCACCCGCATCCGCATCCGCAGCAGCACGGACGGCAGCAGGTGCAGCAACGAGTGCAGCAGCAAGTTCTGCAGCACGTGCAGCACCGACGGCAACAGCAACAGCATCTGGAATTGGGGGACTAGGAAGTTTCTAGGCCATCCCGGGATCTCACCTCGGTCTGCAGCAACAGCAGCCGCATCCGCCGCCACCTCCGCCTCCGCATCCGCAGCATCCGCACCCGCACCCACAACATCCGCATCCTCCGTTCCTCTTCACTCGCGACGATCCGAGTGTGTCGATGGCCGTGGAAGAGGAATCCGTCGGAGAAACGACGGCCACTTCTGTCTTGGACACTGGCAGTACTGCCGCCTGCACTTGTCCGTAGTAGGCGCCGAGTGCGATGAGCACACAAGTGCACACAACAATCTTGTTCATGATGATTGAAGGGAAAGAAATGAAAACGAGGAATATATGATTCGAGTTGCTCCAAACCGCCCGTTTTATAGTCATGCCCGTCCGGTGGCGCGCGGATTTCGCGTCGAAACTTTTTCCATTTACATTCTCTGCGTCTCTCCGATCCGGCATGCTATTCGCGGTATTTGTCGTCGAGAGCTCGGGCGGGCTCGGCGGCAGGCGTGAAGAATTGACAGTTTCCGGGCGAGTGGGCAGGAATGGATACGAGCTGAAGGCGGTATAAAACTGATCAGTGGACAGTTGTCCGGCCATCCAACCATGAGCAAGTGCCTCTTCCTCGCCTTCTCCTCGATCGCCGTCCTGGCTTTCATCGGCCTGTCGCAGGCGGCAGTACTGCCAGTGTCCACGACAGAAGTGGCCGTCGTTTCTCCGACGGATTCCTCTTCCACGGCCATCGACACACTCGGATCGTCGCGAGTGAAGAGGAACGGAGGATGCGGATGTTGTGGGTGCGGGTGCGGATGCTGCGGATGCGGAGGCGGAGGTGGCGGCGGATGCGGCTGCTGTTGCTGCAGACCGAGGTGAGATCCCGGGATGGCCTAGAAACCTCCTAGTCCCCTCTTCCAGATGCTGCTGCTGCTGCCGTCGGTGCTGCACGTGCTGCAGGACTTGCTGCTGCACTCGTTGCTGCACCTGCTGCCGTCCGTGCTGCTGCGGATGCGGGTGCGGGTGCGGATGTTGCGGATGCGGAGGCGGCGGCCGCAAACGTCGTTCCCTCCAGAATCTGCGCATCGACGACGCCAACCGGGCTCTCGGAATCAAGAGAAGACCCAGCAAGGGAGCCGAGAAGTGCTAATTTTAAGTAAACGCCGTAACTTATTTGCCTGTAACTAATCGGTAACTAATTTGTATTGAATTGTAATAAATTTTTTTCACTAGAAACCAATTCAAATTCAATGATTGATTTCTCACTTCAACTCTACTTCCTACTCTTTATTTCCTCTCTTAAGCTCTATTAAAGTGCAATTTCCGGAACTCGTCGACGTCTTTCAAAGTGATCGGCTTCAGCAAGTGCAGCTCGTCGCTCCTCAGCACCTTTTCAGCTTCCTCGCGAACCAGTTGCCGATTGTCACCGTGTGCCACGTCGTACCGATATCCGCATCCCATAATGAGCGGCACAATCGGAATGATCACGTCTTTCCGCTTGTAGATCGAGCCGGCGGCCAGCAGAACCGCCGTTGTCGTCGCCGCGGCGAGCACTTCCCACTGCAGTTGATCGCGGCGAGTCGTCAGCTGGAAACACGTGGATTCGGGTCTTGCAGCGAAGTTTCCTGTTTCCCGGCAAACGGGTCTCGCCACGAAAACTCACATCAACTGCTTTCCGTTGCGCCCATCGCAGATTGTCGGCCACCAGCTGCGTCTCGAACTGTAAACGCAGAAATGTGATAATTTTCAAGTTTAATTGAAGTTACCTGTGAATCGTAGAAGTTCTTCAGGCTTTCTTGGTCGATTTTCGAACTGCCCTTTGCTTGTGATTGGCCCATCTTTTCGGATTTTCTGCTGAATTTTTGATTTTCGTTTTTTTTTGTTGAAATTTTGGCTTCTCAGTACGATACGAATGATAAAAACATCACAAATTTCGAATAATTCGCTGTCAATTTTCAATTTTTAAACCCGTTTTTAAACATTCAAAAAACAGTGAAAAGAAAACAAAAAAACGAGAAGGAAACAATCTATCGGCCTAGAAACTTTGGGAAAACTGGGGAAGATCGATTAGAAACTGGCGGATTCTTCCTCTTTCAGCTGCTTGCTTCGATTCCGAACGTCGGCGACCGAGGGCGGCAGCGGCACCAGCGAATCTACGGAATCTTCGAGAAGTGTCGACGCTGACTCTGAAAACACCCGATTTTCAGACTGCTTTCGGACTGAAATACCTGAAATCTTCTTCATCTGATCTCCGTAGCAGAAATGCGCTTTGTAGCCAACGAACGACGCCATCGGGAAGATCGGAATCACGTGCAGTAGGTTCCTAAAACGGTACTTTTCTTTAACTTTTCTTCAGATTTAAAGAGTTTACACTACAAAATCACTGTTTTATTGTTGTTTTCAGTCTTTTTCAGGTAGAATTTGCGAAAACTCACTTGTGATGGAAGGAAGACAGCGCTGAAAGAACGACGACGAGTCCGCCGCCGCAAGCGATCCAATTGAACTTTTCGCGCTCTTCGGCCAGTTTGAAAGCGAGCCGACGACGTTCTTGAAGCTGTGCCAGTGCGAGTTCTCGTTCGATCTGCCAGAAAACTCTCGATTGCGTCAATTTGTCGAGTAGAAATCAAATACTCACTCTTGTCCGCTCGAGATCTTGTAGAATTCCGGCGATTTGTGCGGTAGTATTGTTGGGAGTTGAAAAGAAACCACCCATGACTGTTTCCTGCTGAAAAGGAAGAAAAAAAACTGAGAATTCAATAAAAAACAGGTCAAAAAGCACAAAAAACGCGAAAAAATTGGATGGGGCCGTGGCCGCCGAGGTTCAGTTTTCTAGGCCTCAATGCTCGGCGGCAGTTCAAAAAAGAGTTTCGCGACAGGGAAAATGATGCAAAACTCGAGAAGAATCGTGTTTTACATTTTTCCCAGATAAAACAAGAATGAACAGTTCTTTTTTGGTCGAATGGAAGCAAAGAATAAGACCAAGAAAACAGTAAACAAGAAAAACAAGAGAAAACAAGGGAGGCGATTGATAAGTGACTGCGAACGCTGTCATCAAGTAATCATTATGCTTTTACATCAATCCCTGATAGCTTTTTTCTTCTACACCCTTCTAGACTAAGTATAAGAACTAAAAAGAGCATTCTCGGTCCTTATTGGGGCAATCCATTTTCGTTTCGTACCCCCTTTCCGGGGGGCTTCTCCCTCCGATCACTTGAACTTTTCCGTATATACATCGGTCGTCAAAACGCGGACAACAGTTTATGCATCATCGTTCACTGTGTGCAGGAAGAAGAAGAAGGAAAGCAAAAAAGAGTTGCGAAGAACGGGGCGAGAGAGTGTGCGGGGCGAGGAGACGGCGACGGAGACATCTGCCGGACAGCCGTCGCTTCTGCGTCCGAGTGTAAACTCCTTCGGGTCACTTGCGCCTCTACAACAGCCCTCTCTTCTTGCTGCTTCTTTCCGACGACTCTGTCACGTACCATCCTCCTCCGGCCGTTCGTTTCTTCGTCGAGACCGACCGCCCGCGAGGCTTAATAGTACTTAGGCTCCGCCCACTTTGGGGGGTGTAATTATACTTTCGCCTCCATCATTCTCGCGTTCAATTTACGTTTCATTTCATTGGAAGGAGAGAAAGCGAGAGGAGAGGAGAGAAGAGAGGACGATTTATTGTGACATGTCACCCTCTATGTTTCTTCTCCTCCTCCTCCTCCTTCTTTTGCCTCCTTTCACTTTACTTTTCTCCCTTATTCCAGGACGATGAGGGTGTTGCTCCCTCTTCTCGTTCTGTTCACGACGACTACATGCACGACGATAACCGATCTGCCCGAACTGGTCGTCGTGACGGTGGCCACCGAGGAGACCGACGGGCTCAAGCGACTGCTCGAGTCGGCCACCGCGTTCGGCATCCAGGTGCACGTGGTGGGGCTCGGCGAGCAGTGGAATGGAGGTGACACACGCGTCGAGCAGGTTGGCCGCCTAGGAATCCGGTGGGAAGCTAGATGAGATCTTGCAGGGCGGAGGTCAGAAGATCCGATTGTTGTCGAGCTGGGTGGAGAAGTACAAGGAAGCCGACGACACGATGATCATGTTCGTCGACGCCTACGACGTCGTGTTCAACGCCGACGCGACGACGATCCTCCGCAAGTTCTTCGAGAACTTCTCCGATTCACGCCTCCTGTTCGGCGCCGAACCGTTCTGCTGGCCCGATCAGACGCTGGCGCCCGACTATCCGATCGTCGAGTTCGGCAAACGCTTCCTGAACTCGGGCCTCTTCGTCGGCTACGCGCCCGAAGTGTACAAGGTGTTGCGGATGAAGGAGGTGGCCGATGGGGACGACGATCAGCTCTACTTCACAATGATCTATCTCGACGAGAAGCATCGGAACGAGTTGAAGATGTCGTTGGACTCGATGAGCCGCATCTTCCAGAATCTGAACGGCGTCGTCGACGACGTCGAGCTGCAGTTCCGCGACGACGGCACGCCGGACGCCTACAACGCCGCCTACAACACACGGCCTCTGATTGTGCACGGGAACGGACCGAGCAAGTACCATCTCAACTATCTGGCCAACTACCTCGGCAATCGCTGGAATTCGCAGCTCGGATGCCGTCTGTGTGGCGGCAGTGAATCGGGTGTCGAGGCGAAGAACGAGCTGCTCGCCCTGAACGTCTTCATCGCGAAGCCGATTCCGTTCATCGAGGAGGTTCTCGAGCGAGTCGCCGAGTTCGATTGGCCGAAAGATCGCATCGCGCTCTTCATCTACAACAATCAGCCGTTCTCGATCAAGACGATTCAAAAGTTCCTGGAGACCCATGGAAAGTCGTATTTCACGAAGCGAATCATTAACGGAGTGACCGAGATCGGAGAGCGCGAGGCGAGAAATCAGGCGATGTGAGTGACCCCGCCGGAGACGTTGACGTCTTCTTTTTCGTTTGCAGCGAGTGGAACAAGGAGCGCGGCGTGGATTTTGCGTTCATGATGGACGGCGACGCCTACTTCACGGAGACGTCCGTTCTCAGCGACTTGGTGCACTACTCGAAGACCTATGACGTGTAAGTGAAAGCGGTGGGACGAGGAAAAGCTAGGCCATCCATGTTTCTTCCAGTGGAATCATTGCGCCGATGATCGGACAGCAGGGAAAATTGTTCACCAACTTCTGGGGAGCCATCGCTTCGAATGGCTACTACGCGAGAAGCGAGGACTACATGGCGATCGTCAAAGGGAATCGTGTGGGATTCTGGAATGTGAGCCCCCCTTTAAGAGTTCGGTGGAGCGCACTTCCTCCCCTCGCTTTCAGGTGCCGTTCATCACCTCGGCGGTCCTTTTGAACAAGAAGAAGATGTCGGCGATGAAGGATGTGTACAGCTACGCGAAGAGTCTCGACGCGGACATGTCCATGTGTCAGTGGGCGCGTGACAACGGTCACTTCCTGCACGTCGACAACGAGAAGACGTTCGGCCATCTGATTGTGTCGGACGAGTTCGCCGAGACGGTCACCGAGGGAAAGTGGCACCCCGAGATGTGGCAGATCTTCGAGAATCGCGACGTTCGTTGAATGCACCGAATCTCACGACAAATTGCACACTGTTTTCAGCTGTGGGAGGCCAGATACGTGCATCCGGGATACAAGAAGATCATGGAACCGGATCACGTCGTGGATCAGGCGTGTCCGGACGTCTACGACTATCCGCTGCTCTCCGAGAGATTCTGCGAGGAGCTCATCGAGGAAATGGAGGGATTCGGACGCTGGAGCGACGGCAGCAACAATGTACCGTAACCCCGACGGGCGCCCTTTAACTTGACGTCTTCAGGACAAGCGACTGGCGGGAGGCTACGAGAACGTGCCGACGCGAGACATTCACATGAACCAAGTGGGCTTCGAGCGGCAATGGTTGTACTTCCTGGACACGTACGTGCGGCCGGTTCAGGAGAAGACGTTCATCGGCTACTATCACCAGCCGGTGGAGTCCAACATGATGTTTGTGGTCCGGTACAAACCGGAGGAGCAGCCATCTTTGCGCCCGCACCACGACGCGAGCACTTTTTCGATCGATATCGCTCTGAACAAGAAGGGAAGAGACTACGAGGGCGGAGGAGTCCGGTATATTCGCTACAATTGCACGGTGAAAGCCGATGAAGTTGGTGAGTTCGGAACGATGACGTCATCAGGCGGCCGAGTTTCCGACAAGAAACACGCGGCCATGCAGCTGTGTAGTCCGCGTGGACAAGCGCATTTTTTATTTTTGGGCGGATTTCCCTTAATTTCCACTGTTTTCAGGTTATGCCATGATGTTTCCGGGACGGCTGACCCATATGCACGAGGGTCTCGCCACGACAAAGGGCACCAGATACATCCTGGTGTCGTTTATCAACCCATAACCTGTTTCAGTTGTTCCACCCCCTCTTTCCCGCTTTATGTGCCTTTTACACGGGATCCCATTGTTGTTTTTTTTTGATAATTTATTAAATAAACTATTTATGATGTAAAATAGAGTTTCAGTCGATTGATTGTTAAACTTCTCTGAAAATATCGGAAGCTCCCCGTAATCACAGCGAAAAAGTGAAAAATTCAGAAAATGCTCGGCAAAAGCTCAAGAATTTTGCGACGATGTTTTCGAACAGATGTCGACGTCATTGTAATTGGTAATTGACTCAGAATTCCAGCCCTTTTTTAAAGAAATAGAGAATTTTCAGGAGGAGGGCACGCAGGATGCGAAAGTGCGGCCGCATCAGCGAGGTGCGGATCCAAAACGATTCTGGTCACTCAAAACAAAAACACAATCGGAGAAATGAGCTGTAATCCCAGTTTCGGAGGCATCGGGAAAGGTGAAACTATCGAAAATACGTCAAATTCAAATGATCCAACAGTTCAGGTCATCTGATCCGGGAAGTAGACGCTCTGGACGGTCTTTGCGGTCGAATCTGTGACAAATCAGCGATTACGTATCAAGGTTTCCTCGATTTATCGATTCGTCTGAATTCCCGCATTTCCAGCACTAAATCGAGCTCAAGGACCGGCAGTTTTGGGTTTGCGGGCTCAAATCGACCGAAAACTGTACAAAAAGCACATGCAGGAAGAGATTTTCTCGACGGAACGGCTAGAAGTCGTGGAAGGAGAAGTGGCCGAGCTTCTCGTCGAGGAGGGCAAAATTGCGGGAGTTCGCATGGCGAATGGAACCAAAATCAGGTGGGAATTCGAAATTTTGATAGCCTTTCAGGTCTATAGAGGTTATTTTCAGCACGAAGTGCGTCGTCATCACCACCGGAACCTTTTTGCGAGCTCAGATCTATCAGGGAACATCCACGTGGCCAGCGGGACGAATCGGCGAGAAGAGCTCGGATCAGTTGTCGGAGAGCTTCCTGAAGATCGGGTTCCAACTGGGACGTCTTCGGACAGGCACTCCGCCACGTCTTCTGAAGAATTCGATTGACTTTTCAAAGTTCGAGCTGGTCGCGCCGGATCGGAAGCCGATTCCGTTCAGTTTTCTGACGAAACACGTGTGGCTCCCTTTCGAGCAGCAACTCCCCACTTATCTAGGTCACACCAACGACGAAGTGTGTCGGATCGGGCACGAGAATCTCCACGAGAACCTTCAAGTCGCTTCGGAAACCACGTCGCCCCGATACTGCCCCTCGTTGGAATCCAAACTGCTCCGATTCCCGAAACTGCACCATCGTCTGTTTCTGGAGCACGAGGGACTCGATTCGGAGCACATTTACCCACAAGGAATGTCGATGACGTTCAAGCCAGACGTTCAGCTCCGATTGTTCCGGGCGATTCCGGGCCTCGAAAAGTGCGAGATCTTCCAGCCCGGCTACGGAGTTCAGTACGACTTTGTGGATCCGAAGCAGCTGAAGAAGTCGCTGGAGACACGAAAAGTGGAGGGAATGTTCCTGGCGGGCCAGATCAACGGCACCACCGGATACGAGGAGGCTGCCGCGCAGGGCGTCGTGGCCGGAATCAATGCGGCCGCGAGAGCTCAGAGGGAGCCGCCCATGGAGATCTCGAGAACGCAGGCTTATATTGGTTAGATCTTGGAGGAGAGTCGTCTAGTTCATATTGGTCAGTTTTCAGGAGTCCTCATCGACGATCTGACCAGTCTCGGCACAAACGAACCGTACCGAATGTTGACGTCTCGTGCCGAATTCCGACTGCACCTTCGTCCCGACAACGCCGACGTTCGGCTGACCGAAATCGGAAGACGTCACCGAGCAATCGGCGAGAAGAGGTGGACGGAGTATTCACGGATACGCCGAGCACTCGACGATCTCACTCACAAAACGGAAGAGCTGAAAATGAGCGTGTCGAAGTGGAAACGAGTGCTTCCGAAGTTGGCGGCAACGACGAGAAACGAGGGGAAAGTGCTGACGGCGTTCGAATTGGTGCATCGGTACGACCTCGAGAAGGCGGATTTGGAGACGATTCTTCAAGGATCGGAAGACGCCGTCGACGAGGACGTCTTCGAGAGAATCAAAATCGAGGGAAGATATCGTTTGGAGCACGAGAGAATGAGGCAGAAAGTCAGGATGACGTGGCAGAAGCAAGAAGACGTTCAACTAGATTCTTGCAGAAAGAGGAGATCGATCGGGAGTCGGCGACCGAGATCCCCGACTCTGTTGACTTCTCGGCGATGCGTGGAATGAGTCTGGAATGTATGGAGAAGTTGGAGCGAGCCCGTCCGCGAAACCTCGCCGCAGCCACACGCATCTCTGGAATCACTCCAGAAGCGATTGCAGTGCTCATGAGAAACCTCAAAAGTCCCCGCACGAGTGCAGTCAGCAGGGACTAGAAGTCCGAATAGAAATAGCTAGGTCATGTATAGATTCTTGATTCTTCAGGTTGTTGTTGTTTCTTTGTTCTTTATTGATCGTTTGAAAACATTCACTCGTTACCCGTCTTGACCTTCTCGAACACCTCCGCCAACATCTTGTTGCACATTGCGGCGTACGGATTCAGAGCGACGAGTTGCATTTTGGCGAACGAGGAGCCCAGATCGGCGGCCGCTGCGAAGTCCGCTCTCGCCTTCTCGTCGTCGCCTTGCAGCCGATAGATGCTGGCCCGTTGCACGTACGCCTGACAGGCCGTTTTAGTCTTCGGGCCGGCCAGACGCAGCGCTTCGTTCAGATCGAGCAACGCCTCGTCGGGCTTCTGCTGAAGGCGGTAGGCCTGAGCCCGATTGTTGAAGGCCGACGGACTAAGGGGACACGTGGAGATGGCTCTGGAAGAGGACGGATGGCCTAATTTTCGCTCCGAGCCCGAACTTACTCTGAGAACTTGTCGAGCGCCTCCTGAACTTTGCCGCTTTCGGCGAGCCGGACGGCCTCCTTCTCGAGCTGCAAACTGGCTCCGTATCCGGGATGATCGACGACGTCCGCCTCCAGATGCACCTCTCCGACGCCCGAATCCGAGGTGGGCATGAGCGGATTCAGAATCTGGTTGAGCACCGCACGATCGTGAGAAGTCGACATATGTCTGTAATTCGTCGGAATTTGACGATGTCAGGCACTGATTCAGAAGGCGAAGAAGACGAAACGAGAGACGGAAAGTGACACTAGAAAGTGTCACGTGCCCACCTCTTATCAGTTGTGACACAAAGAGAAGAAGAAGAAGAAGAAGAAGACGGCGACGAAATGAGCGAGAAATTGATGGCGACGAAACGAGAATGTTGTCGATTCAGAAGACTCAACGTCATCTGAGTATATCTCCGACGACAACAAAAACCAATCGATAGTGGCACAACGAATCCGCGGAGATAAGATCGTTCCTGATTGTTCCGATTGTTGGCAAATCGTCTCGTCTGCGTCTCCACTATTTTGCGGCCGAACAACGAAACTGCCGAAAGTGATGCAATGGTTTTTTGGGACGATTTTTTATTATTCTGCACAGCTTTCAATTTTTAGAAGAAAAAAGAAACAATTTACAATCCAAGAAGAGCGGGAGAGAGAATTACACAAAAATGGTTGTTTCGCGCCAGAAAAATACAAAAAAAGGTTGCTTCTTCGAAAAAAATGGGAGTTTAAAATATGTTTCGGCCGAGAGCGACTAGTTTTACAATTGAATGTACAGCGTTTTCCCCCTCCGCGCGGAGCACGGCGGGAAGAACAGGTGCTCTTTTGTTGGTTTCAGATGGCCATTCTTTTGTCGGTTATTACTTATCGATTATTTCAGAAGGCGAAGCAGTGGGAATAGAGTGGGCGCGGCGTTCTTTGGATGCAGTAGAATAAGAAAAGGGGGTGTAATTGGAAGAAGAAAGAGCGGATTGGATGGACGGAAAGCGGCGGGGAGGGATGAAGCGGAGCGGCGGGGCAATTAGGCGATTTGGATTCCGGTGATCTCGACGTCGCCGCCGATCTGAAGTCCGTTGATCTCGTCGGGGCTCAGGCGGTGAGCGTACGATGCGAAACGCTCGCCGTTCACGCTGATCTGCAATTTTAGATTTGCCATCTGATCAGTCGAATCGCTAGAAGTTTCCGCTCACCGAGAACGCGTACGGCTCGTTGTGGATCTCGAGATCGAATCCGACGGCCTTCTCGAACGGCAGCTTGCCCTCGCGCTCCTCATTTCCCCAGGCGGAGTTGATGAGCGAGTTGCGGACGACGTGCTTCTCGTCGAAGCGCGCGTTCAGATGGAGCGCGATGTCGCCGTTCTTCTTGAGCAGATTGATGTGGAAGCGCTTGGCCTTCTTCTCCGGAATACCGAAGACGGCGAGCGTCTTGCCCGGAGCGAGTCCCTCGCCGGCGAGTCCGCTCTCGTATGGCACCGGCTGAAACGTGAGAGCATCTGTAGATGAGCTCTAGAGGGAAAGGGGGTATCTTACGTAGTACTTGCCACCCCAGTGGATGTAGTTGACGAGCACGTCGCCGTCGATGGTGAAGTGGGTGATGGTGGAGAGCGGCACACGGTGCTCGTACTCCTTCACCTCCTTCTGATCGACAAAGATCTGGAACTTGGAGTCGTGCGCGCGGATGCGAATGTCGATGTCGTCGCCCTTCTTGTACGGGTTCGACTTGCGCTCTTCCTTGCCCCACTCGCCCTTCGAGAACGTGTTGAACACGAGTTTTCCCTCGTCGAAGCGCACCGACACGTGCAGCGGCACATCGTTGCCCGAGAAGTCGGCGGTGTTCGAGTGAAGGTTGACGGTGAAGCTGAAGCGACAAATGGGATCGTTGAGTAAGAGAGGTGTCCCAGGAACTCACCGGATCGAGTCCTCTCCAGTCTTGCCCTTCACGATGAGCGTCTGTCCCGGCTCGAACGGCTCGACGAGCTTGCTACGGTACGGAACGGGCTGCAAAATCAACGATCCTCTTCTTTCCCCCTTCGACGCCTTCATCATTCTCCCCTCTTATCACAAACAAACAAATTTCTTTCTTCTCCTTCTTCTTCTGTTTCGAATAAACACAGAGAGAGAGAATGCGATGACCTTGAGTGAGACTCGAAACAAACAAGAATTTTTGGGTGCCCCGCCTTCTTCTTCTTCTTTTTCTTTTTCAACGTCGTCGTCATCGCCATCGTCTCAATTTTTATGATGCGAAGAAAAGAGATAGAGAGAGAAGAAAAGCCAATTAAAATTTTCGAGCGATGCGACGGCGATGAAGAAGGAGAAGAAGGCGTCGACAGATATCTTTCTCTCTCAATCACATTCCACAAAAGTGTGTCGATAGTTTAAAACGGCCCGAAACAATTATAAAACGTCATGAAGTGGCCCGAAATGACGCGAAATAACACGACGAAACGGGCCAGAAATGGCTCATAATGGCCCGGAACAGCTCGAATCGGCCTGATTTTGCCCAAAACGGCTAGAAGTGTCCCAAACCCGGAGTCGATGAATAATTGAACTTACGAAAGCGGACTCGTGCGACATTTCGGCGATGGTTCTCGGCTTTTTGGGCTCTTGTTGGGTTTCCTGAAACGAAAAAACATTCATTTGCGACGAGAGAAACGCGTGAAAGTTGGTCCCTTCCACTCTTCTAATACGGGCTCCAAGTTCCGAAACGCGGAGCCGCCCCCGTTTCTTGCTCGAAAACTCAATCAACCCACACTCTCTTCTCCTCTCTCTTCTCGTTTCGTTTTCCAATTAGAATTAACGGTTTTTCGGTGCCCTTCTCTTCTTCCTTTTTTTGCAGAAACTCTCGAAGGAGATTGACTTCGAATTGGAAACGAAAGGAATCGAGAAAAGCGGGGTGGAAAAGGGAAGCGAAGAAAAAAGAACGGCTGCCGGCGGGAAAGGGAATGGGAAATTGAAAAGGAAATGGGGTCTTTCTGCGCCTTCCAAAGGGGAGGGGCCCCCGCAGAGAGAGAGAGAGAGAGAGATAGCGTGGATTTCAGAAGAGAGCGCAGAGAAAAAGAGACGTTTTTAACACTGAGAGAGAGAGAAAAAGAGAGAAGGAGAGATAGGCATGAGTCATTTTGTTTGTGAGAAAAGATATCTCGAAGGTATGAGAGACCAAGGTACACTTCACGGGGTCCAACTTTTTCTTCTTCTTTTTAATGTCTATTTTTGAGGAAATTTAAAAAAAAAAGAGAAAACCGAGCAAAATTTGAATTTTCATCGTTCAAAGTACGGTAGGCGGATTTGCGTGGTGTTTGCGGACTCGATTGTTCAGAGCGAGACCGCAACACCTACCGTAATCCTTTCCCCCTCGCCTTTTGCCTAGATAAGAAGACCACTTCATGCCAGGGCAAGGGCACTTGAATTTACCGCAGTAATTTGACCTACCTCCTACCGCCCCACCTCTTTTGGTAATCAAGAAGAAGAAACAAAGTGGCGACCGTATTACACTGTGCCCCGTACCGATTGAAAGGAATTTTCGAAACACAGAGATACACACACACACACGCCCACAAACACATATACACACAACAATAAACTGGTGGTGAAAGGGGGGAGGGTGTTGAAAAGAGAGCGAGAGAAGGAATGATATCGGCTATGGGCGTGTCGACATCATCCCCCCTCTCCTCGCGCCTTCTCCGCTTTTTGTCTCGTTCTCTCGTCGTCGTCTCACAAAACGCCATCGGAACAATTGTCAACATGACAATAAGAAGAAGAAAACATTCGAAAAGGGATGGGTGGGAATCGAACCTGCGAGCGTCCGCCACAGAAGAATCGCGAGCGAAGCATAACGGACCCGTTATGCTTCCGCGAACGACTCCCGTATTGCATCCGCGCCCACACTAAATGGCATCCGCGTCGACGCGGATCCGCGCGGACACTCCCGTATTGGACCCGCGCGGGCGCGTCCGCTAGCACGCGGATGGAATATGCGAGCATTATGTAAGCATAGTCGCGCGGACCCGAGAACGTGTCCGTTACGCTTCCGGCGCGAGTTATCTGTGGCACCACGTTCCCACGCTTTACCGACTGCGCCACGCGCGACAATCCAAATGCACACCCCAGAAGGCATACATAAACGCGGTGTGGAACGCGAACTGAGAGGCTTTGAAAAAACCGAAAATGAGAAGCGCCCGCGGGATATTCAAGATACCCCCTCTGGAAATGTATTCGAAATGAGAGGGGGGTTTCGGAAAGAGTAAACATACCCGCACACATTTTTGACGGGTCTCCTCCCTCCCCCACAATATAAAACAAAGTGGCAAAAAAGACCGGTTCCCTTCTTCTTTTTCTGCCCCCAACCCAACAATTTTCACTTTTTCGATTTCGTTCAGTTTCACCGCAATTACCCTCACACACACAGTTTGTGGCGATTAAAACAGATATGAGGTGGGGCATGACATGGCACCAGTTGGTTTGTGATCTACTACTACAACAACTATGTTGTAGGTTGCTCATGGTTTCATGCTTCGCCGGAAGTGAGGAGAATTGAGAAAATAAGAGATGGAGAAGAAGGGAGTCAGGTGTTTTTGCAGTTTGGTTTTTAGTTTCTCGAAGCGAAAAGAGAGAGAAAAGAGCATCAGCAGCTGTGAGAGGAAATGACGATGAGAGGAACTAGAAGACGTCGGAGGAAATGAACTACTTCTACTCATTAGTTGCAACTCACTGGAGCAGCGGCAGCAGCGACAGCGAGCACGCTCTGCTTTTCGACAACGTCTTCCACAATTTCGGGCTCCGAAGTGGGCTCTTCGGATGCGGGTGCCCCCTCGACTTGTGAATGTTCGACCTTTTCGAATGTCTCCTCGCCGCCCGACTCGATCGGCGACGCCTCCTGCTGTTGTTGCGCTTCTTCGGCCGACACGTGCACCAGATCCGTCGGTTCGGACGACTCGGGACGAGCCGCCTCCTGATCGGACACGTGGATCGCTTCGATGACCTCCTCGACGACGTCGGCTGGAGCAGAAGACTCTTGAGCGGCGACGTGGACAGACTCGATGACGGCTTCTCCTTCCTTGTGCTCTTCGGCTTCTGGAGCGGTCTCGACCGACTCGACGTGGTAGGCGACGGCGACTTCCTCGACTGGAGCAACTGGAGCAGCCTTGGCTGGAGCATCGTCCTTGTGCTCCTCTTCGTGAGATGGAGCAGCAGACTCTGGAGCAGCCTCAACGGCTTCAACGTGGACAGCTTGAGCGGGTTCTTCAACTGGAGCTTCAGCTTGAGCAGCCTCCTCCTTGTGCTCATCGGCAACTGGAGCAGCTTCCTGAGCAGCGACATGAACAGCCTCGACGATTTCCTCAACGACGTCTGACGGAGCAGCAACCTCCTCGTGGACTGGCTCAGCTTCCTTGTGCTCCTCACCGGCTGGAGCAGCCTCCTCGTGGACTGGCTCGGCCTCCTTGTGCTCCTCAACCTTCACCTCCTCGACTGGAGCATCATGAGACGGAGCAGCCTCCTGAGCAGCAAGTTGCACGGCCTCGATGACTTCCTCGACGATGTCAGCCGGAACATCATGAACTGGCTCGGCGGCGTCCTTGTGCTCTTCGACTGGAGCAGCCTCAGCTGGAGCATCGTCCTTGTGCTCCTCCTCGTGAGATGGAGCAGCGACTTCTGGAGCAGCCTCGACGGCTTCGACGTGGACAGCTTGAGCAGCTTCCTCCTTGTGTTCTTCGGCGACCGGAGCAGTCTCAGATGGAGCAGCCTCCTCGTGATGCTCAGCTTGAGCCGAAGCCTCCGGAGCAGCATCGATGTGAACGGCCTGAGCAGCCTCCTCGACTGGAGCAGCCTCCTCCTTGTGCTCTTCGGCAGCTGGCTCGGCAGCGAGAACCGCCTCACCAACCTCTTCGTGAACGGCGACAGCCGGAGCAGACTCCTCGTGATGAGCTGGCTCGGTGGCGACCTCCTCCTTGTGCTCATGAGCTTCTTCTGGAGCAGAGTCGGTAGCAGTGACGTGGACGGCTTCAATGACTTCCTCGACAACATCGGCCGGAGCATCGTGAGCTGGCTCGCCCTCCTTCTGTTCTTCGACCGGAGCAACTGGAGCAGCCTCAGCTGGAGCATCGTCCTTGTGCTCCTCCTCGTGAGATGGAGCAGCGACCTCTGGAGCAGCCTCGACGGCCTCAACGTGATCAGCTTGAGCAGCCTCCTCGACTGGAGCAACTGGCTCCTCCTTGTGCTCCTCGACTGAAGCAGCGGCTTCCTGATGCTCTTCGTGAGCTGGAGCAGCCTCGACGCCTTCAACTGGACCAGCAGTAGCGGGCTCCTCCTTGTGCTCCTCGACCTTCACCTCCTCGACTGGAGCATCATGAGATGGAGCAGCCTCTTGAGCAGCAACGTGAACAGCTTCAATGGCTTCCTCGACGGTGTCAGCCGGAGCATCGTGAGCTGGCTCGGCGGACTCCTTTTGCTCTTCGACTGGAGCAGCAGCTTCTGGAGCAGCGACTTCCTCGACTGGAGCAACTGGAGTAGCCTCGGCTGGAGCATCATCCTTGTGCTCCTGTTCTTGAGACGGAGCAACCTCCTGAGCAGCGACATGGACGGCTTCCACGACTTCCTCAACGATGTCTGACGGAGCAGCAACCTCCACGTGGACTGGCTCAGCTTCCTTGTGCTCCTCACCGGCTGGAGCAGCTTCCACAGCCTCAACATGAGCAGCCTCTTCCTTGTGCTCTTCGGCGACTGGAGCAGCCTCCTCGCGATGCTCAGCTTGAACCGGAGCCTCCGGAGCAGCCTCAACCGCATCGATGTGAACGGCCTGAGCGGCCTCCTCGACTGGAGCAGCCTCCTCCTTGGGCTCTTCGGCAGCTGGAGCAGCAGCAGCGAGAACCGCCTCACCAACCTCTTCGTGAACAGCGACAGCCGGAGCAGACTCCTCGTGAGCCTCAACGTGCGGCGGGTGCTCCGAGACAGCCTCGACGATCTGAGTGCCATCGGCGAGCACTCCCTTGAAGACGATGCGAGCGCCTTCCGGAGCGACGACCTCCTCCTCCTTGTGCTCCTCCTCGTGAGCGGCCTCCTTGATCTCCTCGACTGGAGCATCGTGGTGCTCGGCGTGCTCCGAGACACCCTCCACAATCTGAGTTCCGTCGGCGAGAACTCCCTTGACGACGACCTGCGCCTCCTTGACGTCCTCCTGAACGGGCTCCGACGCCTCGTGAGCAGCGTCTCCTCCATCGACTGCCACGTGGACAGCCTCGATCTTCTCCTCACCGGCCACATCCTGCTCCTCCTGCTCCGACGGCTGTCCGTGAGCGAGCTGCTCGACCTTCTCCTTCACATTGTCGACGGCGTCGGCGAAGGCGTCCTGAATGGCGGCGGTGGCCTGCTGAACGGCCTCCTGGATCGCCGAATCTTTGGCCTCCTTGGCGTCGGCTTCCGCGTCCACATCGACCGGTTTGTCGGTCTTCGAGAACGGAATCAGATTCTTGGCCGAGCTGAACGCCGACGAGAAGAACGATGACGAGTCGGCCATTGTTCAATTGAGGGAAAGATGGAACAAAGGATCGGAGAGGAAGTTTTGAGAAAAGTGAGCGTTGAACGCGTGCGACGCAAGACGAGACCACTGGCTTGGCGGTGGTTCGAGGTGCGGAATGAGAGACTGAAAGTGCACGTCCGTCGAGGGGAAGCGAGACCCCTGCAGGCACACACACGCACACCTCTTCCTCTCTTTCTCTCCTCCCTCTCGTCCCTCATCGTTGTCGCCAGTGATGTCTCGTCGGGGGCAGAAAACGCCGAGGGGGCGGAGCCTGTGTAGCTAGAGGGGGGCGGAGCCAGAACATGGAGGAGACTCTCTCTCCCTCCCTCTCTCTCTCTATCTCTCCAAATTGAAAAGAAACATTCGGGGGCAGCCGTGGCAGTAGCAGCGAGGCGCGCGGCGCCGCCAAACCAAACCAAACCGAGACGAAAAAAAAAACTTCTGACTAGCTGCTAGTGGAGAGAGAGTGTACGAGATGCGGAGACGCACAACATCAGACTGATATGGATTTGAAACGAACCACAGAGAGAGAGAGAGAGAGTACACGGATTAGTGGAGGGCCCCCAGAGATGCAGAGTGCACAGGAGGGCGCCCCCAGGCGCTCCCCCGGATTTGGCGACGAAAGGAGCGCGAGCGCGAGCCCGAGCAGAGCAGGATTGCAGTAATCGAATGCGAAGGGGGAGCCAAATGGAAAGAGAGCCCATAGAATGGAGGAGAGGGGCTAATGGAATTGTGACGTGGCATTGACGTACCTCTTGGATCGAGGCGGCCGACGCCTTCTTTCCGAATAGACGTTCGAAAAACTTGGAGACAACCGACATGTTTCTTCGAGGTGAGAAGAATGAAAACGGTCGTCGAGTTGAGGAGGAGGAGGTGGGGGGAACAAGGAAAATGCAATAATAACGAAACACATTCTCTCGTGTCATGAAACGATCTGAATGATTTGCATATTTGGATGTTATGATTCATCGATCGTCCCTCTTTATTATATGTGTTTCATGTTCAAGATGTCACGCATGACGTGGTGTGACGTGGCGGCCAAACGGGTTACTGTACTTTCCTTGCCCCCTCCTCCTTCCAGGGCTTCCAATAGTGGAGACTACGAACAGATTGCGTGTCAGACATTCTCTCCCCTCCCCTCCTTTGCCCGTCGCTATGCAAAAACGGGCGGTGTGTGTGTGTGTGTCTATGTGTGCATGTACATATTTCCGGTGTCTCTTGAGCTCGCGGAGATTTGAGCCCTCTGGCACGGAGCAACGCGCGAAAAGAGATTAGCCCCCTGATGACGTGGCCACGTCTTCTCCTTCCCTCCCGATGTCAGCTCTGCCACTTCACTCCTTATCAGTGAGCCCAAAGAAGAAAATCAGCTGTTTCATTGTCGTCGCTTCTGCAAATTGACCTCAAAAGAGAAAGAGAGAGAGAGAGAGTGAAGGGGGCTGTAAAAAACGCGCGTGGGGTTTGTTGTCACGATGCACCTGCTGATCAACCGGCCGCAATCATCCGCATCACATGGCACTTTCAGTCATCTGGCTGTTCCTGCCCCCTTCTGATAGGTCATACGGGCGGGGGCTCTCGTCGTGTGCTCCTCCCGACACTTCCTTACAAACAATGCCGATCATATGCTCGCTAAGGGGGGGGGGGGGGGCTCTTTGCGGAGGAGGAGGCAGACCCCCACCCAACGGGCGCCACCACTCCAATGTTGACCTTTCGTCAAAAAATGTCTCTCTTTCAATCGGTGCGCGTGGAGGAAACGAAGAGGCACCTGCTGAACACTAATACAAACAGTAATTGGGAGGGGGGGGGGGGGATGAAATGAAAAGATTGATTCTTCTCGACGACTACACGGAATCAAAGAAGAAGAAGAAGCGGAGGAAGCGTACCTTTCTGTGATGCTGGTGCTGGTGGTGGTTGTGGATACGGTAGGACCTTCTCAATCGGCTCAGAGTGTTCATTTCTTTGGAGGGAGCTGCTGTATCTATCTCGCGGCGGGAAAGTGAGAGGAGGATCGCGCGCGGTTCAGCGCCTATTTGTTGTCTTTTCTTCTTCTTCTCTAAACTGTAGGCCCCCCTTTAGTAACTGTCACCAGCATCATCATATGACTACTATCTTCTGATCCTTCCTCTTCTCATTGCACTGCACATCTATACGAAAAATGAGCCTCCTTCTCCCTCTTTCCAGGTTATGAACTACTCAAACTCAAACAACCACATGTTCTTCTTCTTCTTTCAAGTTCTTTTTTCTCCCTCTCAGTGCGTGCAGAATGCGGGGAGAAACACTTTCGTCGAGCCAGCAGCAGCAACAGCGGCTCATGAAATAGTTTACATCCTCATCATCACCCGCCCCTCCTTCGTTCTTCTTCCTTCCTTCCTGCACATTTCACATTTTGACGCCTCGGATTTCAAAATGTGAAACTGCTGGACCAAAGATGAGAAAGCGGAGGAGGAGGAGTGGAAACAAGGAAAAGAAGAAGAAGAAGAAGAAGTAGAACATGTGGGTAATGAAATGGGAAATTGAGGAGGAGGAGAAGAGAACTTGAACGAGCCTTTGGAAAGCAGAAAAAAACGAAACGAAACGAAACGAGAAACGCGGGCGGATGCAGGAGGATGATGATGACGAAAGAGCCAAAACTTCGAGCAGGGATCTTCTTGTCATCCCGTCTTTCAGCCCTCATATCTTGAAAACTAGAGGAGGTGGGAAGACGGTGTCAACTAACAAAATGTTCCTTAATCTGTTGGCTACATTTCGACAGTTGACAACTTTCTTCTATCTGTTCTAGTTTCCATGATATTGGGACTCCTTCGAAGCACGCCGCCCGGATACCGTAGCCGTTCATGACTCAGTAGTCAGTGTCACGTGACATTCAGATTTCCACCTGTCGCTTCGTTTCTTTCCTTCCTTCTTCTCGTCCGAGTCAGAGTCAGAGTCCAAATGCCAAACGCCAAAATTCAATTGAGCCCACCTCTCTCTCTCTCCGTATAACTCGATCAAACCCTCTGGAGCTCCTACTACCACTACAACATTGGGCAAACAATCTGGACGGATCATCGCAAAGAGAGACAATTTTTGTGTTTGTAGTTCAGATTTCGATTCGACACTACATTAACCGTCTGATGATCGCTCGAGACTGTGTTGTTCAAATGAGTTTCGATGGTAGGGGGTTGCAGAAGGAGCTTGGTGTTCAAAACTCATGTGACCTTTGAGGTTCGCGGGAGAGCAAATATTTGGAGCCCTCTCTCTCTGTGCCCTTTTCAACTCTCTAAACACAACAAAATACCTGCTGATCGGGAGGGGAGGGGGAGGTAAACTTCAATTAGGACCCCCTTCCCTTCCCTACTCATTTTTTGTAGACACTAGCTTTCAGCACTTGTATCTTAAAAACTAGAAGGGATAGACAAAAGTTGTCAACTGACAAATTGTAGCTTTCACTTTGAGAAACATTTTGTTAGTTGTCACCTTTCTCCCATCTCTTCTAGTTTCCGAGATATGGCCTCTGAACCACTCAATCTGTTTCGGGGGCCGGTGTATTGTGAAAGTAGGGGTACTAATTCGAAAACTGGGATGCCTCTAATCCGTCGATATCGCATTTCGAAACTGCAAAAAGTGTCCGATCGGCACCACTAATTCGATACCTTTCCCTCCCGCTTTGTGTCTCTTTATGTCGTCATTTTTACTTTCTGTGGTACTTTTCTCTGCCCCCATGTGACTGTTTACACATCTGTCAGTCGGTGGGAGAGAGAGAGAAAGTTCGAGATTCGAGAGTCAGAAGGGGGGACGACTCTGAATTGATATGAGTCACAAGGGACGGGATGTTCCGCACCCCCCGAAATACCTCAATGCGATTATTTATCATCTGTGACACAAAAAGAGACACGGGTCATATGGCCTTCTTTACACTTTCAAACTGAACCCCCACCGTATCGAGAGCGAGAGCGAGAATCACAAATGGAAGAAACAGAAACAGCAAAGATAAATGCGTGGGAAGTGAGAGAGGAGAACGTACGTGACGATGACTGATTGATGGTCAGATTGATTCGGGTGTCTCCGAGAGAGAGGAATGTCGAAATGTGGAGACGTTGCATCAGATTCAAGAGGGGTCGGTCGACGAGACTTCGAGAACTGTTCAAGCGACGGCTTCTACTAGAAGACGTTGTTCTTCGGACGATGCTCGGGGAGCTGTGCAGGTTTGGGAAGGACTTGAAACTCCAGGCGCAAAAGTCTCCAGGACGCTATTGGGCTCGAATCATTCATTCCGGAGTTGTCCATGTTCGGAATGCTTGAAGACGTACAACGACTTCAGAAGCGCAAAAGTCAGGACATGTTGCAAAGCTCCAAAGGATTCAGAAGTGACATTTTCGGGCCCGTCCAATGATATCTTCAAATCCAACTAGGCACCTCCCGGCTGCCACGTCGCTTTGACCTTTGCCCAATGTTTCCACAAACAAACAAACACACGTAGAAACCGATGCCACGTCATCGTCATGCACTTCCCCCGGTGTAACAATGCCATTCGAATCTCGAATCATCACCGTTTGAACAGCTTTTTCTCCTGTTCCCGCCGCCCGATCTCTGTGCTGGCTCCCCCCGGGGGAACGACGACGACGAGTCGCATCTCTGTCTCTCAATGCAAACAAATTCCAATCATTATCAGACATTACATTTCCCCCCACCCGTTCTACACACACACACACACACACACACACCGATTCGATGGTAGTTAGTACGTGATGATGATGGAAAAAAGGAAAGACAAACAGCGAGCTTCCGTGGGGGAAGGAGGCTCGATATCAAAAAGTGGGAGAGAAAAAGTGTTTGTACCTCTTGTTCGGAGCAAATGTGTTCGGGAAATGAACCACTTTCGAGTGTGTTTCAACTAGTCAAAAGATACAGAGATAGATTGGGAGGCTGGGGGAGGGTGTGGCGGCCTCTTTTAGTCCTTATATCTGGAAAACTCGAAGAGATAGAAGAAAATCGTCAACTGACAAATTGTAGCTTTCAATTCAAAGAACATTTTGTTAGTTGACACCTTCTTTCCACCTCTTCTAGTTTTCATGATATGAGTGCCGAAAGGCGGCGTCGATCCTCTTCCCAATTCTCAAAAAGGGAAGAAGCCACGTCATAAGTCAGAACAGAATCCACGTGGGCACATCGAGTTGAAGACAAGAAGAAGAAGCACAAGTTGGAGTAGTACACACACAAAACAAACAGATAGAAAGACAGAAAGAAGAAGAAAAAGAAAGGCGATTTGACACGCAATTTGGCGGAAATTCTGTGCTCGGCGAGCAGTTTTCTTGCTCTCTCTCTCTCTCGAAAAATTGAAGACAAACGAAATGAAATTTGGGTCACGTCAGGAAATTGATGAGGAAAAAAAGGAAAAAAAGAAGGCCGAGAAAAGTTTTTTTCAGTGTGAGCAAGCATGAGTAACGACGTTTCACGGGGCTCGGATTCCAAAAAAAGGGAGAAGAAAATAGAAGCGGAAATTGAGAATTTGATTGCTCGCTTATGCATTTTTGAGCGAATAGAATTGGATTTTGAAGTCTTTGGAATCGCCGAAATTTCAAAAAAGGACACCACCAAAGGGCACGCTACTGTAGTCAAACTGATGGTTGTGTTCCAGAGGGTATATCTTGAAAACTAGAAGTGCTGGTAAAAAGTTGTCAACTAACAAATTGTTCATCACATCTTTGGCTACAAGTTTGCAGTTGACAACTTTTTTGTATCTCTTCTTATTCCAGAGATATCTGCTTTGAAATGACCACACGACGGTTCATGAGAAGAGGAGCGTTTTCAGTGTATCCAAGCTGTTATGGAGGGGGAAAAATGCTTGAAAAAGAAACATCATAAGCCGAGAAAGCGGGCGGGGGAGGAGGGGCGAATCAAAAGTGAATCAGATAGAGAAGGAATCTGCTCCTTCTTCTCGCTTCTCGGCGGCCCGTCGATGTTGTGATGTTTCGTGCTTCTCTTTACTGCAACTGCTCCGCGAGCAAAGAAGAGCAGAAGCGAGCTGCTCGCGGAGAGCCCAGAGAAGCGGCTCAGCACATTGCGTGTCTTCTGCTTCTTCTTGTTGGTGTGTGGTTGTTGTCGTGTCCGCCGGATGGGATGGATGGATGGATGGGACATGTTTCGATTGATTGTCATCGATGGATCAGAGGACGAGCAATCAGTTGTTGTGAACACGGACATCAGGGGATGGGACAAAAGATTGATGAATGGAAACGAGGTGTTCCTGGGAAACTCGAGCCGGCGGCGGGAAGGAGGAGTGTCCGATTTCTGGACTTTTCCCGCTCTTTTCTGCTCTCCCTTTGAGAAAGCTCTTCGGGTTTTTCGACCACTGCTGCTTCTCCGCCACCGCATTTGTTACACATTCTGCGGTCATTCGGGGAGGAGCCTTTTCTCGACGATAGATGTCCCACATGTCACGCATGAGTCACTGAAAAGCGTGAGGTTTCTCACGTCTTCTGCACCTGCTCACGTCTTCTTCCCGATGTGCTGCACTTTGCTTCCGTCCCGTTTCTATGGCAATGCGGTGAGCATGATGAGTGGATCAGTGATGGGGGAAAGTGGGAAAACGGGGGACCGGGGGACAAAACTTTATTCACTGTTTGGGCTCTTCGGGAGCAATCTCTCGCTTCGACAGCTCGGCTCCCTTGCTCCACTCGAGCACCTCGATGGCCAACTGTCCGCCGGCCGAAATCAGATGGACGAGGACGAGCAGCGAGAAGAAGGCGTGACCGGAGACGCTCAGAAAGAGCAGGAGGCCGGAGACGAGCGGCGCGAGCACCAGAACCGCCGACTTGACGGTGTCCTCCGGTGCTGCTCCCTGATGAGCGTTCAACGTCTTCTGAATCTCCTGACGACCGTCGATGCTCCACGCGATGTTGTGGACGGTGACGATGGTTGAGGCGACGAGAAGCACAAAGTAGACGAGTTTCGAGAAGACGCAACTGCTCTCGAGCCAGTTGAAGATCACGAGCAGCAGCTACAAGAAGGAGTGGGTGCGTTGCGGTTGCGTCACGGTCGCCTACCTCGAAAGAAGAGCAAGTGAGGACGGCTCCGCGAGCAGCGAGCACGTATTTCTCGTACTCATACGCAGGAAGTCGATCCATCGCTGGGGCAAAGGGAATGAAAACGAGAACTAATTGAGAGTAAATGCGCGTGACACGTGACACGTGGCGTCAGATGCCACATCGATACCGTTTCCAATCAATTCAATCCTCTCCGCGACTCCAACGAGCAAATCTTTCAAATCGATTGGTTTTCGAAACTGAATGAGGTGAGACGCATTCAGAGAAGTAGAGAAGACGTTCTTCGCCTTTCAGCGATTCGAAAAGGTACCCGGAAGAGGCGCGAGAAGTGCGCGCGCTCGTCGAGAGTCGCCGTCACTTCCTGAACGTCATCTACGCGCTCGCCATCATCCAGACGTTCCAGTTGTGCGTGACGGCCGGCTGGTACTCGTACCTCGGCGAGGCGTACTTCCATCTTGCCGACAGCTCCGAGCACTTTGTGTACATCGTCTCTCTCTTCGGACAGTTTTTCGGCGTCTCCCTCCTCTACATCGCCATCTATGTGCGCAAGAACGGTGAGATTCGGGTGATCGGAAGACTCGAGAAACAGTTTCAGCAGCCGATTTTCAGCCATCATGGGCTTCATGGTGCTGTTCTACTTCGCGGCGGCCGCGATGAAACTCGTCCAATTGTCCACATTCTATCCGGATCCGTCGGCTCGTGCGCGCTTCTCGGCCCTGACTCGTCACTCGGAGTACGACGTGATGAGTCTGATCTACGACGCGGCGATGTTCGCCACCTCGCTTCTCAACTGCTTCATGAGCGGCGTCGCCACGTGGCACTACACACCGCTCGTGCTCGTCAAAATGCGCCGGTGCACGTCGTCTTGGGAGCGCGCGGAGGCGAGGAACGCGTTGCGAAGAGCCCGTCGCACGCGCACCACCACCTACACGGTGACGTCGTCCGACAGCTCGGAGGCGATGGAGATCGGCGAATACGAGGCCGGCAACAGCTACAAGACTGTAAGTGGGGTCTGAAATTGACTCAAAGTGACAGACTCTCTTCAGAAGATCTCACACCGGAAGAATGTGAAGGGAACGGTGAACGGCGGGGCGCAAGTCATCGTGACGAACGCCGAAGGAGCGACGGCCGCCGGCGGAAAGTACGACGAACTGGGCAAAAAGTTGGAAGACGTGCCGCCGAGAAAGTGCATCTATGAATGATCGGAGGCGGTTACTGTAGTTTTCATAAATCATTTCTTTCGCCCCTCCTTTTCATCGAAATCGACCCCCCTTCCAGCCAGTTTTCTGACTCTTTGACTCTCCAAATCCAATTACAGCCCCTGATTCCAGTTTGCCTGCCCCCCGCTACTCTTCTTTTCCACCACTTTCAACTGTCACAACGATGAGAGGGGGGGTATCAAAATAAATCCGCGTGCTACTACTACTGCTACCTCTCTCTCTTTCTCTCTTTAAAAAGTTGACCTCGAAAGGCGTCGAAGAGAGACGAGGAAGGCCGAGAGGGAATTACGTGTCCCCCTCTCTCGCTTTGGTCGCATTCATTTCCCCGCGATCTGAAATCGAATCGGATCGGAAATCAGAAGACCACGATGAACTTGCCGTTTCTTGTTCTCTCCTCGCTTCTTCTCACTACCGTCGTCGTCGCCGATTTCGTCAGGTTGCCCGGAAACACGGACATTCCGGGTCTGAAGTTGCAGTCCGGCTATCTGAATGCGAACGAGAACGGAACGCAGAAGATGTTCTATCTGTGAGTTGTGTCACGTCTTCTTCTTCTTCTCCATCTTCTGACAGCACTGTGTAGATGAAACGCGTCACGTGACCGAAACCGTTACTGATTGTCTTCGACATCGGATCCAGCTTTCAACCCATAAGTCCACCTTGAGCCTTGAGGAATAGACAACTGACCAGTGTGTGCCCTCGAGTGCGAGTTGAGCGTGTTCATGCTCGCTCGAGCGAGTTGAGCGCGAGTTGAGCACGCTCATGCTCGCTCGAGCGAGTTGAGCACGCTCATGCTCGCTCGAGCGAGTTGAGCACGCTCATGCTCGCTCGAGCGAGTTGAGCACGCTCATGCTCGCTCAAGTGAGTTGAGCGCGAGTTGAGCGCGAGTTGAGCGCGAGTTGAGCGCGAGTTGAGCGCGAGTTGAGCGCGAGTTGAGCGCGAGTTGAGCGCGAGTTGAGCGCGAGTTGAGCGCGAGTTGAGCGCGAGTTGAGCACGCTCATGCTCGCTCGAGCGAGTTGAGCGCGAGTCGGAACACACTGGAACTGACCCCATTTTCTAGACTTTTGGAGTCGCGTGACGTGACACCGTCCGAGGCGCCGCTTCTGATCTGGTTCAACGGCGGTCCCGGATGCTCGTCGCTCGGCGCGTTCTTCGAGGAATTCGGACCGCTCTACGTGAATTTCGACGGCGATTCGTTGTTCGAGAATGAGTTCTCGTGGTATCATGTAGGTGTCCGGAAACGATGTCTGGAACAGATATCGATTTCAGAAAGCCAACATTCTGTTTCTCGAGTCGCCGATCGGCGTCGGCTTCTCGTACGATGAAGACGTGCGCAACTACTCGAAGGCCGACGACGACACCACTTCTATTCAGAATTTGCACGCCGTTACGCACTTCTTCGAGAGGTTGTCACTGACCGCGACGCGACTGCAACGAGGCCCCGTCTTTTCAGAAAACATCCCGAGTTTGCGAGCAACGATTTCTACGTGGCAGCCGAGTCGTACGGTGGAGTTTATGCTCCGATGCTCGGCGCTCTGATCGTCGAGGCGATCAATAAGCGGACGTTTCCGAACGAGAACTTCAAGGTTTGCGATCGATTGCGGTGAAAACACCACATCTGACGACACTTTGCAGGGATTGATGATTGGCAACGGCTACATGAATGTGAAGTTGTCGACGAACACGATGATTCTGTGGAGTGCCTACCATGCGAGAACGTCTCCAGAGTCGGTCACCTACAGTAATCTACGTCATCAAACGGTTTTCTTTGTTTCAGCGAGTGGGATGCGATAAAGAAGACGTGCCGGACGGACGGAGCACGCGATGTGGACGACTACGACTTCATGGTAAAGGGGGGACAACTGGTTGTCCGCACAACAAGAGTTTCCAGAAGTTCATGAAGAGCACCAACAAAATGGACTATCAGATCGACAACAGCACCGAGTGCGGACGTCTTCTGGAGCCGCTTCTGGGCGAGTACACCGAGGAATGGGACGGGTAAAGGGGGAGGTCCCCGGGATTACGGTATCATCGTTTCTCGTTTCAGCTACGACTTCTTCAACTTCTACCACGACTGCTACGTCAACTTCACACTGCCGAACGCGACGGATCCTGTGAAAGAGGCGATGAGTCAGGTGCCACGTCGCGGCATCCGGGCTCTCATGAAGCAGTACTCGACGGACAACAAGCTCTCGTTCAGCTGCTGGAACGACAAGGCGCTCTTCCGCTACCTCAACTCGGCACGTCTTCAGAAGGCGTTGCGTTTGGACGAGCGGTGGATGGAGCGTGGCGAGAAGTGGCTCGTTTGCAAGTGAGTTCTCTCTGTCGTTGACATGGACCGCGACGCGACCGCGACGCCTCCCTTTCTCTTTCAGCACTCCGATGTACGAGCAATACGAGATGACGCATCAAGACATGACGCCGTTCTTCTCGAAGATCTTTAGCAACTTCACGGTGAAACTCGGAATTCAGAAGACTGAGGGACACTACGTCATTGCAGGGTCCGCAATTCAAGATTCTCATCTACAACGGAGACGTGGACACGGCGTGCAACTATCTGGCCGACGGCTACTTCGTGCGCGATCTGGCGCGCGCGAACGGCTTCCGCAAGACGGCCAAACATCAGCCGTGGTTCTACTCGAGCAACAAGGTGCTCGCCGGCTACTTCATGCGCTACGAGGGCGCCAATCGGCTCGGCAGCGCCCTCTCGATCGACGTCGTCACGCTGAAGGGCGCCGGACACTTTGTGCCGTTCGACCGTCCCGGTCCCGCCTACCAGATGGTCAACAACTTTTTGAGCAGCAGCGGCTCCGCGGAGCACGCTAATTATTCGAGGCCCGTCGTCGTTTCCGGCGGAGGAATAAACAATTGAATTATGCCCTCTCGTCTTGTATGCAAATTCGCTCTCTCTCTCTTCTTTTGGAATGAGAAGAAAAGAACAGGATCTAATTTGAGACGAGAGTGCTTCGGTTTCTTCAAGTAGCCGAATGCGACGGCGAGTGAGAGAGGGAAGGACAAACAGAATCGTAAAAGGAAACGAGGAAGGGAGAGAGATTTTATTGCTGAGATTAGAGGGTTCCAAGCACTACACTACACAGTAGAAGTGGATTCCGATTCAGAAGTGTCACGACGAGACGAGACTCTCTGAAGTCGTTCTTTTCCCACCATCTCCCTTCTAATCGATGTTCATGTGATCCTTCCCGATGCTATTTTCGGAGCCCGAAGGCTCCTTTTCCAAAAATTGAAAAGACGGGGGGAAATGAATGCCTGCCCGCGGCGATCACGTCACGGACAGGCTATGGGCTTGCCATCCTCATGGGATGACGTACCCTCCGTCCTGGAATCTCGTGGATCCCAGGGACGTGTCCCCTTTGCAACATTCTGCAATAGAGGTGTGGGTTCGGCTCTCGTGTGATCAGGGGGCCAGAAAACTGGACGCCTGTCACTCCCCTTCCGTCTTTCAGAGATGTGAACTGGGTTGAGACTGAAATTGCAGAAAGCGTAGAGAAGACGCGGCGGACATCTCGCGACTTCCGCCCGCCACTATCTTTTGTGTGCAATCCACGTGTAGTCCACACGGACAAGAATTGGTATTGTGTATTCCAAGCACTACACTACACAGTAGAAGTGGATCCCGATTCAGAAGTGTCACGACGACACGAGACTCTCTGAAGTCGTTCTTTTCCCACCATCTCCCTTCTAGGCGATGTTCATGTGATCGTTTCCGATGCTATTTTCGGAGCCCGAAGGCTCCTTTTCCAAAAATTGAAAAGAGGGGGGGAAATGAATGCCTGCCCGCGGCGATCACGCCACGAGGTGCAAGTTCGGCTCTCTTGTGATCGGGATGCCAGAGAACTGGACGCCTGTCACTCCCCTTCCGTCTCTGAAAGAGAGCTGAACGAAAAAAATTTGTGTTCGGGTTGAGACCGAAATTGCAGAACGTGTAGAGAAGGCGCGGCGGACATCTCGCGACTTCCGCCCGCCACTATCTTTTGTGTGCGATCCACGTGTAGTCCACACAGACAAGAAGCAAGAGTGAGCAATGTTTCGGAACAAGTTCATTCTCGAAGCAATAGACGTCGCAGTCGATGTTGCGGACCGTAGTATCGGTGACGTTGAACGGCTGCTGGAAGACGTCGAAACTCTCGACTGAACCCATCGTCTGGAGAACATGAAGACGTCCGGATTCGGGCTCAGTTGATTGCCAACGATTCGTGAAGACGTACCAACGATCGTTGTGACGGGGTTGCAGCTGCAATTGTTCACGCTGTCCTCTAAGTCTGTCCACCAACACTAGCCTATCCTCGTTCTTGACACATCGCAAACGCGCTCCACTGACAACATGTGCACCATCGAAACTGATCTGTCTGTCCATTTCCTTCCATTTTAAGCTCTGTTTTCAGTCCCCTCTTGTTGTTGTTGTTGTTGTTTTCGTCAAACCCCTCCGCTACTATCGTCATTTTCCCTCTCTCTCTCCGGTTTCATTCGTTTCCAGTGTTTAGCGATGGCGTGTGTCAACACCTCTCTTTTCCCGGGCCGTGTCTGTTTTTCAGCTTCCTTTGCTGAAAAAGTGAGAGAAGGAGGGAAGGCTCGGAAGCAGTAAATAACTCGCACACGCTTTCATTTTCAGCTTTCTCTTTTCCAGTCTAGGCGTGGCACGACGTGGCATCGTCATCATCGTCATTATGTCTCGCGGCTTTCCCGCTCTTTCCGCCGCACTTTGAGAGAGAGACGGACACCAAACACTAAGCGCCGCCCATTTGGCACGGTGCCAAGGCCCCCCATTGCACTTGTCTGTGTCTCTTCCGTTGGTCGCTTGCTTGCGAGTGCGCGCTCGCTTGCCAACTGACTGGCCATCTCAATTTCGCGTCATTCCCTCTCTCTCTCTCCGAATCTCTCTTCTAAAGAGAGAATGAGGGAGGGAGTGTGTGCATGTGTTGTTGCAAACTGCGCCCTCTCGCCGTGAAGCCGCCGCCTCTTCCCCCCGCCGAATACTATGGCCCACTACTGGATGGCTGGCTAGCAGGCTACTCTGTTATTCTGTTTTCCCCCCTCCCTCGCACCACCCGTACTACTGCTGCTGCTGCTGTTTTCTCTCTCTCTCTCCCTCTTTCATGTCAGCGAAGGGGAGGGTGTTGAGAATCTCATTTGTACGTGTGTGTGGTCGCCCCGCCTGAAACGACGACATGACTGCTCTTTGTTGTCTGGTCCCCCCTCCCCCCCCTCCCCCTTCAAAGTTCGCGGAAAGATTGTCAATCTTTTGTGTTCTTCACTTCTTCTCGATTCTCGATTCCCCATGCCAAACGGGGGATGATTACAGCGGCTGCCAGTGACCCTGAACAAGTGCATTCATGCGCGTACTCCCCCCCTTCTCCCTCTCGCTTCGAAACGTCAGAAATTCCCGACTTTCCCTTTCTCTCCCCCCTTTCCACCGTTTTCATCGGTTACACCATTAGCCAAATTGGATTTTCGATGCGCGCGTAAAATAGGCGGTTGTTTTGGAATTTCCCCACCCAAAAAAGACGAAACGAAACGAAAACGAATGGAGGGTGTTCATGAATGCAGACTTTTTCGTCGTCGTCGAGGGGTGGAGTAGTTTTGTTGCGCCGCCCCACAGGTGTCAAGTTTCGTTTCTTTTCTTTTTTTTCGCGCGCGCGGGAAACTAGGGGATGGCATAGTTAAAGGGGGGACTAGACTAGATAGTTAGACCTCGATGTGAGAAGGTAGTGCCACGTCACACCACTCCATCGGCCGCCTAATGTCTTTCTCGTTTCTCGGCATTTGTGAAAGGTGAAAGGTGCCCAGTGCAGAATGACGTGGAGCTTTCGAACATTTAGAATGTACAATCAAAAGTTCGAGTCTAGAAAGTGGCCGTTCTTCTCCCTCTAGTAGAGTAGGGCACTATTGTAGTGCCACGTCATACCATTCCATCGGCCGCCTAATATCTCCATAGTTTTTCACGCGGAGCTTTCAAACTTTTAGAAAGTACATTCAAAAGTTGGGCGCCAAGAAGTGGTCGTTCTCATCTTGTTCCTGGAAGATGAGTGAACTTTGAAGTGTCGGCAACTGCCAACACGAAGAAACACCTGTCGGGCGTCTTCTTCCGGTCTCTTTTTGATTTCATGCTTCCGTGGGGTCACGCCTCCTTCTCCCCTTCGCTCTTTTCCCGCATGCCCTTCCATCTTCTCCTCCTTCTCGTCGTTTCTAATCGTCACGGCGCTTCTTCAAGTGTAATCTAGCTTGTCACCATCTCTCTCTCTCTCTCTCTCTCTCTCTCTCTCTCTCTCTCTCTCTCTCTCTCTCTCTCTCATTCTCTTTTCCATTCCACTCGATCATTTCCCTCCCTCCTTCCTCCCTTCCTTCTTTCGTCGTCGGACCATCTGTTTCGCATTTGGCACGATGCCAATTCATTGGAAATGCGAGAAGAGGGGGAGACGCTTAAAGGGGGGCGAAATGAGAAACAGATTGACACTAGTCATAGTCATTGAGAAGACTGAGGGAAGGGGGTTATGAAGAAGAAGAAGAAGGAAGGTAAGCAGAAACGAGATCCAATTAGCCGCAATCAGTGTGCGCCAGCGCGCGATCAGAGAGTGCAATTAAGTTCGATTAGTCTTTTCCTCCCTCACTAATTCCTTTTCTCTTACCTGACCTTCCCTCCCCACACAACGCCCCCCTTTAAGGGGAGGGCATTCTTTCTCTCTCCAACCATCCGAACTTTTAATAATATTTCGGTCCCCCTTGACACACACACATACAACATGTTTGTGTGTGTGTGTGTATACATTATTGTTTGCTGCCCCCTCTCTCTTTTTTTCTTCTTTTTCCCACTTCTCTCCTCTTTTTTCACCCCCCGTTTTCGTCCTCCTCCTCATTTTTATTATTTGCTGGAGTTTCTCTCTCTCTCTTTCTCACTTTTTTCGTTGTTGCATCCCCCATACAGGCACTGACTGTTGTCTGGTTGCGAACAATGAAAAGAGAGAGGAAAGAGCGCCATTTGGTGTTTACTGCCACGTCGTGCCACGTCCACATTGTGATCTCTTTTCATATCGTCCAAGTGGTGGAAGCTGCAGCTTCTAGTACTTTTATGTAGTTCCCCAGTGCCACGTCACGCCCCTCCTCATTTCGTTAGATCGACATTGGGGGGTTGAAGTCCGTGGTGCCACGTCATCGAGTACTGTATGATGATGATCTGTACTGCCACGTCGTGCCACGTCCACATGGATGTTCGGGTTTCTAGTGCCACGTCACGCCATACCGTCGTTTCGCTTGAATTGAGCTCGTAGTTGGTGTTGCCACGTCATCGAAGACTGTACGATGATGTTCTGTAGTGCCACGTGTCATCGTGTTGCTATATTTCCGAATGTCTGTCATAGTGCCACGTCATAGAGTCCTAGTGGAATTCCATATTATGCATATTTCTTTCTCTTTCTCCATCTAGACCTCTAGTGCCACGCCATGCCACCCTCCCATGACGTGGCACTCTCAAACCCCGCCCCCTTTTCATTGTCTAATCCTCCTCTTCTCTCTCTCTCTCTCTATTTCCCACATCTTTGTTTTTGTTTGTGATCTCCCCGCTCTTTCTTTTTGATCTACTTGTGCATTTCCCATTTCTATTCGCATTTTGGCCCCAAACGGAAAACTACCGCTGGTTGGCCTAGAATCTCTTCGAATTTCTAGTCCCTCCCAATAGGGTCGGTCCTGTCACGTCGAATTAAGTGTCACACATAGAGAGAGAGGGGGAAACTGATAAAATAGGTAGCAAAAAAAAAATGTAGTAGAAGAGCGAATCGAGGCGAAAAAAGAACCGGTTTCTTTTATCGAAAAGGGGGGTGGGTACATTGACTCGCATATACAGACAACACAAAAATAATGATGGAAACGAAAAAGCGAGAAGAAGAAGAAGAAGCGGGCCTATTTCGTCGTTTCTGTCTCTTTTAGTGGTCGAAAGTTTTCGAATGTTCTCTTGGCGCCAAAGTGTTGTCACAAAACGAGGACCGCTTTTTCGAAGAGAAATACACTTTTTATGAGCTTCTTTCCCTTCCTTCTTTCTTTCGTTTTGACATTTCCCCCCACAACCACCAGAAAGTCAATGCTTCCTACTGTACATGGTTGACGTGGCATTTCGGCTTTGGGGATACGGTAGCTGGTGCATACGAGATTAGTGCATTTTTAATGAGGCTGCAGATGCTAATCAGGTACCAGCTACATGTACATACATATACCCTCACTTGTACGTACAGTTCAATCAGTTGGAGCTACTACATCTAGTCATATAGGTCGGCTGCCACGTCACCATCGATATCTCGAGAACCGAGCGAGATGGCAAAAAGTGGTCAACTACAAAAATGTGGCCGCCGATGTGATGAACAATTTCACAGTTGACACTTTTTCTCTATCGCCTCTAGTTTCCGAGATACGCCCTCTCGAAGCCGTTGGGCGGATGACGTGGCATCGGGGTGGAGTGCCACGTCACAAACTTCCAATTAGTCGTCGTTTTGTTCTCACTTTTTTCATTTTGCGAAACGAAAAGAAAAGAAGAGAGAAACGTATCGAATATCTCTCACTTCTTCTTCTTCTTCTTTTCTCGTCTCTCTGTGACTCATTTCTCACTCGTTTTTTCGTTGCTTTCTTTCAAATTTTGAGTGATGAGTGATCGAAGAGCAGCGTTTTGAGGAAAAGAGAGAAAAAGTATACAACATTCGTATCTTATCATCCAGGCTCCGCCCACTTCTTCCTCTTCTTCGTTCCAGTGGCGTTTCCGTACGGATATAAAAAGAGGCGATGGGGGGAGACTGTGACTCGGATGCCATACCATTCCTTTCCCCATTCGCTTCTCTTCTTCCTCCGTTTTGCAACTGTTTGTAGGACTGTCTAACTGTCTGCGTCTCTTCATTTCCCACTCTCTCTCTCTCTCTCCTTTCGAAAAGAGAGAGAGGTAAACAAAGAGCCTTCCCCCCTTCCGGGCGACCTGTTAACTGGTAATCAAAAGTTGTCTGCTGCTGCGCGCTTTTCGAATTCTCTCTCTTTTCAATCTTCTACTGATTGCTTCTACTACTGATTGGAAAACGATCAAAGAGTGACTTTGGAGAGATTGGGATTTCGAATCGGAAATGTGAGTGACAACACAAGTCGGGTTCTAATCGTTTTGTACAAGACCCCCCCCTTTCAAGTCTAACATTTCCTGAAAGTTATCCAGTGGCGCTTTTCCAGTGCCATCTTTGTCTGTCATGATGACACGTTTCTGGCGCTGACTATGTGCCTTGACGCTTTCCTAGAGCCCCCCCCCCCCCCCCCGCCGCTCTTCTCGCTTCTGTTATAGACAAAATAAGGGTTCAGCTGGATGTCCTGTAGTGTCTTGGCGCTTTTCCGGTGCCCTGACGCTTTTCCAGACTCTTTCCACATTGCCACGATATCGCAATCTTTGTGTGACTAACACTGTAGCTTGCGCCATTCCAGTGCCATGGCGCTTTTCCAGATCCCACTGTTCATCTAGCTTTGTGATAGGCAACAGAATGGTTCAGCGCAATGTCTGACGATGTGCTGGCGAGAGCTATAAACTGTCTCAAGAAAGAGAGAGCCGAAGAATTCCATGAGGCTCTTTCATTCCCCACATTCCTGCCGGATGGTACAGTCGCCTCCTCATCTCTTCTGATTGACTTTTTTACACTTTGCTCCCCCTTCCCCTTCCTCCATCTTCCCCTTCCTTCCCCGTCGGAATGTCTGCCTTCTGACTCACACCCCCTCCCCCTCACCATCTTCTTCTTCTTCTTTATTCTTACAGTTCTCTCTCTCTCTCCCTCACACTTTTCCTATTTGAAAACCCGGCTCTTTTGTGTCATCCCGTTTAACGATGTTCAAATAGAGTGTCAACCTCTTCTCTCTCAAACACGCCTTCAAAACGGGCAAACTGTTCCCATTCCTTCTTTCTACACACACACACGCTGAGCCCCCCATATTCACTTCTCTCTCTCTCTCTCTGTGAATTTCGCGCCAAGGAGAGAACGAAATGTTTCGAAGTAGATCAAAAAGTGTGTCAGTTAGTGATGGAGGAGGAACAGTTCGCAGCGCCGCGAAAGGAAGAACTGGAAGAGGTTTCGGGTGCGGTCGCCTTTTCTCTCGTTTTTCTAGGCCAACCCCCCGGTCTCAACGTTTCATCGTCTCGTTTCAGGCCCTCCTCGACAGTCCGACTGCCCAACTTTCTTCGCAACTCGATCATGGCCGACTCCAAGTCCTACGTATGTTTTCCCATTTTCTCGGTCAGCATGCCATCCTTCCCCTTCTTCTGTGTTGCTTTGTTGTTCTGTTTTGTTGCCTGGGGGTGTGTGACAGATCGCGTGACAAGTGTGACCCATTACCGTTTCCTTTTCCTTCCCCTTCCCCTTCCCGCCCCATCTCAAACAAAAAAAAAGAAGAAGAAACGAGAGAAAAGTTGAGAGAACTCGATGAACCGTAGACTAAACGTGTCTAAAAGGGGGGCACTTTTCCAACAAAACTGCCACTTTTGCGCGCCGCTCATGTATTCGGCGATGGAAAAAGAAGAGAAAGAACAATGGAGAATGCTATTATGTGGGGGTGGTTAGAGCGAGAGGGACCCGCCGAAACATCACAGATTAAAGGGGGTGCCCCAACCAGAACTTACAGGCTCGGGTGATCAAGTGCGCTAGAACGATGCTTCGTTTGTACGATAGCGCACTGTTTAGCCCTCCGTAAATCGACAGCATCGTTGGAAATAGACCTAATTGGCAATAGAGCGCATTTTGATCATCATGCCCTCCAAGTGGGGCACCCCCATTAATCTATGTTGTTTTGGGCTCCCCTTGTCCGATCGCAAACTGTTTAACCCCCCGTAAATCGACATTCTCGTTATGGGGCTAAACAGTGCACGACTGTACAAACGGAGCATCGTTTTTTGGTCCCTATTTCCCCTCCAAGTACCAGAGAATTGGGAATCCTAGGCCACGGCCACTGTTTTCTTTCTTTCTTTCTCCCTCTCTTTTCTCGATTCCCGATCGAATTCACTTTTATTGAATTGGATGATGGTGATGCCACGTCAACATAGAATGACGTGGCACCACGACCTCCCACTAGAATCGTCGTTGGTTTTCCTCCGCGGATATTTATAGAACCTACAATCCCCCTCGGGAGGAGGTTCCGAAATAGCTCCCCTCCTTTCACTTTTAGGTTCTTCTTCCTCTCTCCCCAAAAAGAAGTGGAGACGAGGAAGAAGAAAAAGCCACGTCATAATCAATAATTCATTTCTTCTTCTTCTTCTGCTTCTGGCTCTTAACAAAGAATAGTAAGGAATAGAAGATCGAAAATCATTGTAAAAGTTCACCGCTTTTTGGCGCGAAATTTGAATTCAAACGCTTCTGGGGCGAGTTATAAGCTCTTCCCTCCCCTTTCCCAGAACCACCACCATAAACATCTGCTCAATTCTTTGACGGGCTCCGCGCGGTGAGCCGGAGCAAAGAAACCGGGAAAATTGATTTCTTGGTCCTCGCTGGCTCGCGGAGCATCGTTTCGCTTCCGATTTGTGTCGGTTTGTTGTCTTCCCCTCCTTCTTTCGGGGGATATCCGGCCAAATGTAATCGAATCCTGACAGAGGAAAAGAGCAAAAGACGTTGAGGAAGAAGAAGACGTTTCGATTCTTCTTCTTCCTCCTTGTTTTGATCTACCAGAAGACGTCGTCGGATTCTGACGACGACGACAGGAAGGGTCGTCGTCGTCGCGGAAGAAACGAATGCAAGTTGTGCGCTCTCGTCTTGCAGTAGATCAAAAAGTTGGGAGAGAGAGAATTTCGCCTCGTTTTTTACTCTCTCTGGGACACACACATTGAGAGAGTGAAAAGAGTGTCAAAACAATAGTAGTGGCCTCTTCTTCTCCTCCTCCTCCTCCTCGTCTTCTTCTTCTTCTCTTGCTCTTTCCCCGCCCGCTTGTGCTCTTTCTTCCCACCCCAGGCTCCGCCCACTTTTAGGGGGTGGGCTCTTTCCCTCTCTCTCTCTCTTGCGTCGGAGCTCGAAGAGCCCACACACACACTCTGTTCCTCCCTTCTTCTTCTCGAATTGCCCCGCTCGCTCGTCAAACTGTTGTCGATCAAGAATCTTGGCGGACTTGGCGACCAGATATGTCCCAAAAACTGGCTCCATCAATACCATCAGAAGTGCCAGAAAGAGGCGCTGCCGCCGAGTTGCTGCTCGTCGACGACGACGTCGAGTTGTTGCTCGTCGACGCCGAGCTCGACGTGTCGAGCCGTCGTCGCTTCTGGAGCAGAAGGAGCAACGACGTCTTCTTGTGCTTCGACGAGTGGCCGAGGAGGCAAGACGAAGACGTGCGAAACGATCGGAGGCGATGAGATGCCGGCGGTTTGGCACTGTGCCAAATACATCGTATGACCTACCCACCCCCCCTTAACGATTATCGATTGATTTCCCAATCGAGCCCCGTTCTTTGTGCTCTTTTCAGCGCGTTTCTCCGTTTCCGGCGGGCGCGCTGAAAAGAGATGTTTGCAGTGTTGCCCCCCTTTTGTGTGTGCCATTCCTTCCTTAGTTCCGTGCTCTTTTCAGTTTTGTGCTCCACACACCCTGTGACAGTCCCCCGTCCGTGACGTGATCGTGTGTGACAGTGTGACAGTCCCCCATTCCCTACCAACGACCTCCCAATCTTCATCTGACGCCTTCTTCCAGAACATTCCCTACCGCTCCCAGTTGACGGAGAGAATCGAGCCGGGACAGACGTTGATCATTCGCGGAAAGACGATCGACGAGTCGAAGAGGTATAACGTGACGCCGTGACATGCGGGACATCTCACGGTTTCAGATTCAACATCAACCTCCATAAGGACTCGCCCGACTTCTCGGGAAACGATGTGCCGCTCCATTTGTCGATCCGATTCGACGAGGGAAAAGTAAGCGACCGTCCTTTTCGTTTTGTTTTCACACCCCCCTTCCCACACACACTGACTGAGTCCGCAGTCAGTCAGCAAGTCGAGAAAATGATTGATAGATTCGATTGATTGGGTGGGTGAGAGGGGGGCTCTTCTAGGCGAGCTGGAGCCGGAGCCGGAGCCGGAGAGCAGTTAAAGAAGAAACGAGGTCAGGTGACACGTCTCTCTTTTCCAGATCATATTCGAAAAGTGGCAGCGAGAAAAAGCGCTGAAATCGAGTGTAGGTTTACTTTGAAATGAAATGAAAAGGGACACTTACACACGGGGGAAGTGGAAAGTGTAGAACGTCAGTAAATGCGCTCCATTGATAATTTGTACGAATCTGTGCAATAGAGCGCATTTACACTGACACGAGACACTTTCCCTCCCCGTGACACTTTTGATGAGTAGAGAAATGGACAATGTGCATGTGTTCTTCACTCACTGGTTTTCTTTTCTCAATATATATATATTGATGGATATATGTGTATACATGTAGCATTTCTTTATGTTTTTGGGTTTCTTCCCCTCCCCTTTTTGTCACTCCCCCTCTATTTAAATGTCTTCTGAAGGGTCTCCGAAAAAACCGAAAGTTCAATCTAAGCCACGCCCACTTTCTGTCTCGTTTGCAGATCGTCTACAACGCGTACACGAAGGGCGCGTGGGGAAAAGAAGAGCGCGCGAAGAATCCGATCAAGAAGGGCGACGCGTTCGACATTCGCATCCGAGCGCACGACTCCAAGTTCCAGGTCTCCATCAACCACGTGAGTTCGAGCACTTCGAGGGCTCACAACTTTGTGCTCCGCACTCGAAACGTTTAGCTGTCAACTGAAAAGTTGTGGGGGACGAAACGGGCCGTCGAATGGTTCAAGAAGCGCGCGGAAATGTTGAGTTTGAGACATGTTATGACACAATTTCAACTCGCGCTCTTTGCGTTTTCGAGTAAAGTAGGTCAGGCGCGACACGAAGTGCACGGGCTCTCCCAAGGGAAACTGTTTCCCCACGACTTCAAAAATCACTTCTTCTTCTTCTTCTTCCAAACAACTAGTATTCCATCTAAACAATAGAAAATTGGTGGGGGTTCTTTTGAAAAGCGCCGAGAAGATTGCTCCATCTCTCTCTCTCTCTCGCAGAGCATTTTTCTTTTTCATCTTCATCATCTTCACAACGGAAATGATGTGTTGGTTTCTTGTCTTTGAGAGAAGAAATATGAGAGATGAGTTTTGACGACACACAGGTGTGAGCAGCTCTTTTTGACCGCTTAAAGGGGGGCCTTCTCAGATTCGCGATCTTCGATCTTCTTGCGTCCGCCTCGAGATGGAGTTGAGTAACAGAATTGAAGTAGTGTAGTATCCGGCAATATTCATAACTTTTTGTGCCTTCTTCCATTTCGGTCACCCTCTCTCTCTCTCGGGGGACGAATCCTTTTACATCTCAAAAACGAGGCCCCCCTTCTGACCGGTCAGAACTCATCAGAGCTCCCCCACCACTCCACGTCTTCTGCTCCGTCGAAACGAGCTCTTTCAAATGGCGGAAAATCTCGGAGCTCCATTGGCCTGAACATTTACGAGGCCTTTGGGAGAGCACCCCCCTTCCCACCGCAGAGCACATCGCTTCACTTTCGATTTGAAGAGAGCGCGGAAAAAAACGAACGAACGTGAAAAAAGGGGGTCCCACGGAGAGCTCAAAAAATGGAAAGGCAGTCACACGGGGCGCGCGCGGACATTCTTCTTTTCGTTTTGTTTTTTGGTGTGGTGCTCTTCTCTCTTTTGCTTCTTCTTTGCGCCGCCGCTTGAAACGGAACAAGTTCGTTTCGAAAACAAGGAAGAAGAAGAATTGGGGGGAAGGGGGGGGGGGACCGAAAACATTGAGGAACTACAAAACACTGATGTTCTGCAGCACATAAATGTCGGCCCGGTGATTGAGATGTTTTCGGTTTTCTTTTTTTCCGCTTCGTTTCCTCCCCATCTTCCGGTCGAACGAGAAGGGCACCGCTGATATGTACGCCTGCGGAGGGTTGCTGCTCACGTGCGAGGTGTGGCGCAGTGGTTTGACGCGCTCTTGCCATGCTGAAGGTCCGGGGTTCGAGTTTTGCCGCCACCACAAGTGTTTTGTTTCCCTTCTCATTCAATTTCCGCGCGCTTCTTCCGGGTCTTCTCCCGAATAACGAAATTGCCAAGATTTGTTTATGATTTCTGATCTAAAACATAGACACACGCGACGAAGCACACAAAAACACGTCAGGCTTTCTTTTCGGTTTTCGGCGACAAACACCACCAAAAAAACTATCGTAATTGCCGCGCCCGGCGGCTGCTAAATCCTCATATTTTCGCCTTTTCTTTCCGTTTTCCGTCTTTCAGTGGCGCCCGACTGAAAATGTATTTATTTTTTCACTCTAATCTTTCATGTGGGTCACTGGACGGCGAAGGAGGAGGAGAAGACGTTAAAATATAAACATTAAACGAAAAATTGGTGGGGAGAAATGAAAAGAGCAACTTGTGAAAGAAAAGAAAAAAAGGGACTGAAACGAGTTGTATTGTTTGCAGAAGGAGGTGAAGAACTTCGAGCACCGCATCCCGCTCAACTCGGTCTCGCATCTGTCGATCGACGGAGACGTCATCCTGAATCACGTTCAGTGGGGAGGAAAGTACTACGTGAGTCGAATCGGCGCATTTCCAGTGCCTTAGCGCTTTTCCAGTGCTCTGGCGCATTTCCAGTGTCTTGGCGCATTTCCAGTCCCTCTCGATGACGCTCATTGTTTCAGCCGGTGCCGTATGAGAGCGGAATCGCCGCCGACGGTCTCATCCCGGGCAAGACGCTCGTCGTCTACGGAACGCCGGAAAAGAAGGCCAAGAAGTGAGTGGGCGGACACGACGTCTTCTTCTTCTGAATTCTGAACCAATCCTCAACGTCTCATCTCTCTCTCTCTCGTTTTCAGGTTCAACATCAATCTGCTGAAGAAGAACGGCGACATCGCTCTTCACTTCAATCCGCGTTTCGACGAGAAGGTACCCGTTCTTTCCTCTTTCTAGCATACTCATTTTGATGATGTCACAATGGAGAGAATGAGAAAGTGTTGAAATATTTGAATTGCCGCGCGCGAATTGTTGGCAAAAGTGAAACCGTACATTGCAGGGAACCGGATTTATGTGCGCGAAACCGACGCCCGGAGTAGGTTCTATCATTACTATTATTATTCTGTGTTGTGCTGAAACCGAAACTCTTTTTTCTTTATCGATTGATTTTTGGTTCCTCACTGTGTTCGTTTCCATTCTGATTTCAATCGAGATTCGTTTCTCTGTTCCGTACCAGTTTTCGAGCGAGTTCCCCTCCTTTTGAAGAGTTGACTGAAAAAAGCCTGAGTTCTGAGTTCTGTGTGCGTTTCTTTTCTTCGGTTTCTTGTCGAAAATAACATGTAACGTGACAGAGTCTCTAAATCTGAAAAACCGTTTCAGAAGGATTACGATCCTTTTATTGAATCCAACGAGGTTTGTTTTCCGGCCCCACAGCTCTTTTTTCTGGTTTCTCGCGAGCTCCCCGTCCAACAATCTAGGCTCCCCTTATGTTTTTTTTCGGGAGCTCAAAGATTCGGGCTCGAAATCCGAGGGCCCTAAGCCCGACGAGAGACTGAAGAGACGGCCCGAATCGGTGGGCTCCGCCCCTCACTGTATGATGCATCGATGTCGATTGGTTGTCTCTCTCAATGTGCATGTGCTCTGAAGTGTGTTGTCTGAAACGCCGCCTCGTTTCAGAGTGTCGTCCGCAACTCGCTGGTGAACGGAGAGTGGGGAAACGAGGAGCGCGAGGGCAAGAATCCGTTCGAGCGACTCGTCGGCTTCGATTTGGAAATCCGCAACGAGGAGTTCGCCTTCCAGGTGAGACTTGCCTGAAACTGGAGATAGCGGAGAGTGGGAGGGGGGAAGAGGAGGTGTAGTCTAGTTTGGACTGTCAGCAGTGATAACGCACAATTGTCACGCTGTCACACGGATGGGTGCAAACACACAACGAAAAGACGACGAATTGCAGATCTTCGTGAACGGCGAGCGCTTCGCCTCGTACGCCCACCGCGTCGACCCGCACGACATCGCGGGCCTCCAGATTCAGGGAGACATCGAGCTCACCGGCATCCAGGTCGTCGCCAATCAGCCGGCCGTTGCCGCCGCTGAGCCAGCTGCTGCTCCGGCTCCGGATGCTCCGGCTCAAGAGTAGAAGACGTCCCTCCCCCCAAAACCAAACCAACAGCATCTGATCGTTCTCTCTTCGCTGCTCTGAATCCGTTCTTTCTTTCGTCCCCCTCCCCTTCTGCTGCTGACGCTTCTCCCCACCCCGGATAGTCTCTCCTCCCCTAGTTTTTGAGTGTGTTCTTCCCATTTCTTCCAAATATCTGTCACTTTCCGTCCCTTCCCCTTCTTCCCCTGCTTTTCGATATTCACTGCCCCTTCATCATCAAACCCCCCCCCCTTCCAAAAGAACGACCAAAAAGTATTCTTGTCTTCCACGTTTTCCTCCCGTAATCCCCCTCCTTCTTATATCATCATCCCTCCCCTTGTTTTGTGTTCCTCGCGAGGATTTCACACTTTTCGATTCACAAGACCCCCCTTCCCCCAAATAAAGTGGAGACAACAAAAGAGACAGACAGATTTCATTCATTACTTGCAATCAATCAATCGATCATTTAGAGCTTCGCCTTGAGCATCTTCGGGTCGAGAATCGTGCGCAGCTTCATCGCCTTCGCAATGTTACCCTTCAGCTTCATCTTGCCCTGCATGAACGCCTGATCGGGCTTCAGTTTGCCGGCGGCGATGTTGATGAAGTCCGAGTCCTTGATCGAGATCTCGATCTCGACCGGCCTGGTCGCGTCGTCGCCGACGTACGGCGTGTCCGACTTCGCGTCGATCGTCCACACCTTCGTCTTGCCGTCGGCGCCGGTGATGGTCATTCGGAACGAGGTGCCCACCTTCTTCACCAGCTCCTTGTCCTGCAATGACGATACTCTCGTAGATGGACGGGGGGAGGGAGGTGTCGCGTGACAACGTACCTGATGGATTCTCTCCTTGATCTCCTCGAAGACGACGTCCGACTTGAAAGCCATTTCTGTAGCACAAATGATTTACGACGGGAAACGGGGGGAAGCGAAAGAGACGAAGAATGCCGACAAAACGAAAATCGATTGATGAAGTGATAAGGAGACCCGGATCCCCCCGCCGCGATAAGGGAAACCACGAGACAGGGAATTCAAATCCGCTTTTCTTCGACACACTCAACACGGTTTTGGTGTGATGGCGGGAGAAAAAAGAGGCTGAGGCTGAAAACTGTTGGATGATATGATATGACGAGAAGAGCGGGGAGGGAAGTTATATATGAAGAAGAGGACTGATAAGTGAGGGCGAGAGAGAGAGAGAGGCGGAGGAGACGCAGACGGTGGCAACACGACTACAGTGGGGGCAGTCTCGTTATCTTCTGAGTGTGCAAGCAAGGAAGTAGAAGAGGAGCGGAGCCGCACTTCGGAATAGAGAGATGAAGTGAATGGGGGGAGTAGAGTGTATTGTTTTGAGCATGACTACAACGAGTTTTGGAGAAGAGGGGGAGGGAAAGAAAGAATAGACTATGGTCACGTTTGTTTTGAGACGATGTGGAATGGATGGACGCTCTCTCTCCAGATGTCCCCTGAGAATCTCTCGACGACGCCGCTGTTCCAGATCTTCCGGTTTCAGATGACGTTGACATTCAGATCGCTTGTCGTCGAAATGGTAACCCCGTGACCTCCGTGACCCTCCCGCTCGGCATCTGAAGCTTCTCGCTTTCGTTCCCCCCATCTTTCGTCGACGACTCGAACCGGTTAGACTCTGCAACAACTTGACCGAAAGAGAATGAAACTGCCGCCGGGACAGTGGCGTCTCGACGCGATGATGATGACGCTCTACCAGATGGCGCTCTTCTTCTCCGCCCAACTCGTCTTCGTCATCTTTCTCGAGTACATGCCCAAAACCTACTGTAACACTGGTGGGCGAGCCGCGACGCGCGACCGCAACGCGCCTCTCTTCTTCAGATCGCTTCTGCTACAAACTACAGGACAAGTGTCTCGAGCACTATGATCGAAATCAGGCCAACTTGTGTCTGTACACCAACGCCTCCAAGACGCAGTTTGAGAATTGTGTGGAGGACAAAAAGTACCTCTACTTCAAATCGGCCCAGTTCGACTACCAACAGGACTGCACCTCTCTAACACAGTGAGTGCGGTGAGGAAGTGCGCTCCACCGAACCGCCCGTCTTCTTCCAGCTACTCGGCCTCGACGAACATGTACATGGGAGTGCTGTTCGCCAATCTGATTCTCGGAGTTCTGGCGGACAAGCTCGGAAGACGTCCGATCTACTTCGCCTCGATCGCCATCGGCGTCGTCTCGCTCGTGCTCTCGGCGGCGATTCCGTGGCTCGAGGCGTTCTACGTCTTCCGATTCACGACGGGCGTCGGCGTCGCCGGAGCGCAAATCGTCGGATGGTCCTACGGATCCGAGTTGATCTCTGCGAAACGGAGATTCCAGTTGAGGACCTTCTCGAATTGGGCCAACGCGCGCATTCTCGTCGTCTTCGTCGCGTTCATCACTCGCGAGTGGCACACCGCCTCTTATCTGTGCGCGGCGATCGCATCGCTGATCTTTCCGATCCTCTGGAAGTTGCCCGAGTCGCCCGTCTTCCTGGAGCAGAAGCACAAGATCGAGAAGGCGAACGAGTCGCGACGGCGGCTCGCCGAGCTCTGCGACGTCGAGTACGAGGAGAAGGAGGTGGCGGCGATTAACAGTCTGAAGAAGATCACCTTTCTCGATTTGTGGAGGAACAAACGACTCCGCACCAACTTCCTCGTGCTCTGCTTCATGTGGTTCTACGTCGGAATGGCGACCTACATCACCGATCTGAACGGCGCCGACATGTCGTCGAACCTCTACGTGGGACAGTTCCTCTCGGGCCTCCTGCTGACGGTGTCGAAGATCGCTTTCGGATTCGCCGAACCGCGATTCGACTGGCTCGGCCGCCGCACCGTCTTCATTTTCGCGCAGGCCGTCGCCATCCTCGCCTACATAGCGATCCTTGTGGCCCTCTACACTGGCAACAAGGAGACGACGTGGTATCTGATCGTCTATCTCGCCGCCTACTCGTTCCAGGCGCTCTCCACCGAGACGCTCTACCTGTCCGTCGCCGAGCTCATTCCCACCGACGTTCGCGTCACCGTCGCCGCCATCACGAACATCTGTCTTCGGCTCGGCACGATCGTCGCGACGCTCACAAAGCCGTTGAAGTTCTCCTACGAGCCGGCGCTCTTCTGGATCAATCTGACGGTGTGCTGCTTCGGACTGACGATCGTCTACAAGTACCTCGAAGAGTCACGAAACGCCAATCTTCAGAACGTCGGACAAGAAGACGTCGCCGACTCGTCGACGTCGGCGGATTCAGATGACGACAAGGACGGCGCGGAGAAGAGCCAGGCGGTGCTCGATGAGACGGAAAAGTGAGCTCTGCAATTAGAACAAGAGAGAGAAAGGTAATCGAATCGATTTCAGCACGATCGCCGATCCTGAAGCGTCGACGGCGACAGTGCCAGACTCCACAGCTTCAAAGTCGGAAGTGGAAACAGAAAAGAGCAAGAGAGAGTAACAGTTTTATTGAGGAGGAGGAGATGAAGAGAGAAAGGCACCGAAATGAGTTTACTGACCCCGGACATCAATGTTGCTCGCTGTTTTCAAACCTTCGAATGGCGAACCATTCGAAGGTTCGGAAACAACGATCAATGTGAACAGCAGAAAAAGAGAAATTAAAGAGAAAGCTCCCCGTTTAGTATTGATACTCGTCCTCTTCGAGAATGGCGGCGAACTGCACCTCCTTCCAGAGATGCTTCTTCGGCTTGTGAAGGTAGCCCTTCTTCTTCTTCTTCTTCATCGCCATCATCATCATCATCTGCAACACGCGACGTCTTCCTTTCACGATCACTCCCTCGTGTATGTCGAACTGGACGACGTCGTGGTGTTCGGAGAGCATTCCGATCTTCTTGAGCAGCGCGTTTCTCTCCGGCTCTCCGCTACGGCTCACGATCAGAGTGTCGAGCTCCGCCGCGCTCAGAACGGGAACTTCCGGCTCCCAGATGTCCATCGTCGAGAAGATGTCGTTGGGTTCGAACGGCGGCGGGTCGGGGCAGCGATGGAAGACGTGGCGGGAAGATTGAGTGCCGATCCCGTGGATCGACATTCCTCAAAAGAACAGAGTGAGAGAATCCATAGAATCAGTGCGAGAAGGAAAGGATCAGAGAGATTGGAACTGATGAATCAATTGACGGCGGTGATTCATGCCACCCTTGCTTGATTGTGTAACGCGTCACGTGACCGAAATCATACCTTGAAATCTAAGGCATCAGATTCAGATCTCCGAATTACATATCCCCACAAATTTTGGTGGCAATATCTAGAAAACTGTCCGAAATGTCATAGAGAGAGGCAGGCTTTTGCCAAAAAACCTCGAGCCGAGATTTCGATCGGTCACGTGACGCGTTACACTATGACAAAGGGGGTGACATATAGCTTTACGACGCACTGTACATAAAACACGAAAGAAGAACAATTTTCGTTTCGGCGAACATTCGCTGATGATGGCTCCAAGGACGCGGCCACTACGTGACTGACGCTAAAATGAGTCATTCTCCCCCGAGTCATCCCCCCTTTACATAAAGTGAATTATGATGAAACTTCAGCTAGGAGAGAGAAATGCGAGTCTTTGAGACAGTTTTCTGAACAAAAAGAATGCCAAAATCGAAGCCGAAATCAGCGAAAAACGGCGAGAAATATGTGAGAAACACGGGAAACTGCGGAACGAATCTGCATGTGACGACCGTTTTTCCGATCGGAAACCGAAAAGAAAATAAAATTTTCATTCTCTTTTCCTCTTCCTCCCCCTCGTTTTTGGCCGAAGAGGGGGCGGAGCACTTTTGTAACGACCATCCGAATTGTTGCCAGAAATGTGAATGGTTTTTGGAAGAGACGAAAGACAGAGAAAGGAATGGAATTGTGGCACAAATCGGACCGGACCGACCATCAAAAACAGTGTAATGTGCATTTGTTTGCATGCGAAACGATCTGGGAAAACGCGGAAAAAAGAAGAAACGGTGATGAAATTGAGAGAGGGGGAACTTTTATTCATAAGTGAGAATGAATGGATCGACAGATTTTTGAGGGGGGAAATAAATAAGAGAGAGGGGGTCTATCAGGGAATACGGTATCGGAGGATGATGCTCATCACTTCTTGTGGTCCTCATCGTCGGCTTTCGATCCGGAAGATCTGGAATTGAGAGGAGAACTACAGTAACCCGAAAGAAGACGTTGACACACTTACGAGACGGCAGAAGAGGATATTCGCGAGGAAGGCGTCTCCACTTGGGTTCTCTTTCCTTCTTCCGCCTCTTCTTCTTCTTCTTCGTCCTCCTCTTCCTCTTCATCCTCATCTTCATCCCCTTCTTCCGATCCTTCGTCGCCGTCTGACGGCTCCTCCCTCGCTTCTGAACCGTCGTCGTCGTCGTCCTCCACCTCTTCGTCTTCTCCTTCCGATTCTTCTGAACTCTCCGGAGTGGGTTGTCTGCAAAAAGGGAAGATTAGCGCGGTGGCGAGACGGAGACGGAGACGTACTGTGAGATACTCTTTGCCTCCAGCACCTTCGCTGACCTTTCTGCCGGTGTCGCCGGCTTCTTCAGGCTCTTCGTCGATTTGGCGGACGCGGATCGCGAGCCGCCGGCAGTCGCCGACTTTGGAGGCGTCGGCGTCTGGTGGATGGTGGCCATGTCGACCTTCTTCTCCTCTTCCGGGAACTCGAGAATCTCCGCCGCGTTTGACTGGATGTTCGGGACGGGCATCACGGAAGAAGCCGTCGAGACGCCCGTCGGAAGCGGTCTAGTGGCTGCCGCAGAGCCCGGCTTCTTCTTCGCTACTCCCACTGCCGCTGCTCCGAGAGCCGCCGCCCCAACCACTGCGATGCCTGCTCCGGCCGCTGCTCCGACCACCTTCTTGCTCACTCCCGCCCTCTTCGGAGTGGGAGGCTTCTTGGTGGGTGGCGCCTTTGCAGCGGGCTTCGGAGCCGGAGCCTTGGGTCTCGTTAGAATGGGATTTTCCTTCTTGAGTGGAGCAGGTGGCGGTGCTCGAGCCGCTGGCCGCGAAGCAGGGCTCTTCGACACAGAGACGCCGTTGATGCGCGTGGAGCCGTCCCTTCTCGACTTGCGATCCTCGTTCAACGTCCTCACTGACCGACTTCTCTGCACTCCGGAGCCGGCACTCTCCATCGCATTCTGCGCCTGTTGCCTTCGTTTCCCGGGCTCCTGGCTCCGAGTTCGCGCGGTTTTGATGCGATCGGCACTCATGATGGGGCTGTGCTTGCGACTCGGCGGCTTCCAAACCTTTTCGGTCGTCTCTCCGTATCGCATCGGAATGAATTGCGCGGAGGCGGCAATGTAGATCTGAGAGAGAGAGAGGGAAACGCGCTCCACTGACAATCAGACAGTCTGTCCTACCTTTCCGTCCTCGAGCTCCTTCACTGAAGACACCACCTTCCCGTCGGTCGTATAGAGCTTCTTGGCTCCGTGCGAGAGCTCGATGCGGTCGTTGATCTGATTCAGAAGCGGCTCCATATCCTTCACGATGCGCGGATTGATCACAAACTACAATTCCCCGCAAGTTCTTTCGACATCTTCTGAGTCTTCGTTACCTTGACTCCACGATGAAATCGGTCGCCGTTCTTGTAGATGGAAATCTTGCGGATGTTGTAGGAAGACAGCGTTCCGGAGAGCGACGAGACTCCGGACGAGGACAACGGATCCTCGGCCATCTTCTTCGTCGACGTCTTCTTCTTCGTCGTCATCGTCGTCGTCGTCGGCATTGTTTGCACCTGCCCACTGATGCTGCAGAAGAAGGCGTTAGTCAGAAGACGTTGGAAACATCAAGATCAGAGAGAAAGCAAAGATTCACGCAGTCACTGAATGCCACGTCATCATTGTATCAATAACTACATGACAACAAGAGTTGCTAATTGGCCGATTCTGATGATTGTTGACATCTAATTAGTGGCTCTAATTGAGCTGGAATCGCTATAACTCATCCGATTTCGATGCGGGAAGGAGAGGATAAACCAACGAAATGGACGTATACTCTAGACAAATCCCCGAGGGAGAATGCGAGAAGGAGAGGACAAACCAACATACACATGCACACAAAAAGAGCGTTATCGCTTTTGATATCACGTTGTCATGGCGATCGGGCAGCGCGCCGATGGACGAGACATCGAGAGACGCAGACGACGAGAGAGCACGGCGAAACGAGAGAGAGCCGAGAGAGAATCGGCGAAATTGGACTGGAGGCCTCGTGTGAAACCTTCTTCCCTTCTTCTTCATCTCGAGCAGGAGAGCAGCGACACAGAGCTCTCGCGCGCGCGCGCTCTTTCTCTCGGATACCACGGACAACCAGGAATGGAATTGCATTTCTCGCGGGCAGCGAGAAGAGAATCGGGTGGCTGTACGAATGTGTGGAAACGTTTATCCGGAAATCAGTGGATCTTGTAGTTGGAGCGAAGATTCAGACGCATCGTCGCGTCGAGACGACGTGCGCACTTGGCGTCCTTGCAGCAGCACGTCTTCTCCTCGGCCTTCTCGAACGAGAAGTCGCCGATCTCGGCGACGAGCACTCGCTTCAGTGAGCCGACGCTTCTGTCGATCGACTTGCTCGTCGTGTCGTTCTTGAAGATGTCCGTCTTGCACACCTTCTGGAAACCAATTCACGTCTTCTCTCATATCGTCTCCGCCCTCACACTGCACATCTTCTCCGCCTTGGCGACCACCGGAATGCACGAGAAGTGCACGTTTCGAATGTGAGCCGGCTCGCCGCTTGCCAACGTGGCATCCAGTGACACGAGCTTGCTGGAAACGACGAAAAACAATGTTTCAGACAATTTCAGCCAATCAGAAGACGTCACCTGACACAGTAGCCGTTGCACTTTTGCACTTTGTCGGTGATTTTCATCGTGAACGCCTTGTTCACTGCACCGCTCACCAGAATCGGCTCGTCTTCTGAATGCGAGTTAGAAGACGTTACAAGAGGATGTCGACTCACTAGAAGTGCACGTGATCGTTTCAGTAGTGACGAGAGAAAAAAAGAAGAAGTAGAAGAAATAGAAGACGTTACTCGATCGAGTCGATCGATATTTCGGCATGATCGCGTCACAAAGCGAAGCGAAACGGGCGGCCCCGTTTGGCGGTGAGAATCCAATTCGTGTTCCCATAAAACTGCATATGAATGTGAAAATGTGTACAGTGTTGCATGTTGAAAAACACGAATCAATCAATACTTTATTGAGGCGCAACGACGTTCCACGAGTCCTCCAACTGCACAAAATAGAGATGCGTCTCGATGTTGGCCCGCGTCGCCTGGAACGCCTTCTCCTCTTCCTCGCGCAACGGTCGTCGACGTCTTCTTGCTCGCTCCGACGTCGTCGTCCTCTTTCCGGCGAACGGAATGTGATTGTAGAAGGCGTCCTTCCATTCGGGAACCGAGAACATCGCCGCCGGAACGACGAACAGCGGGTTTCTGTAATGAGTGACGTGGCGTGACGTGGCACTGACCAAAGTCCGTTTCAATTTGGAGCCCACAGGTGAAAAGAAAGCATGAGGACTACATAGTGTCACGAGTTGGCGGACACAAAACGGGCACAAAAACAGAGGAAAACGTTTCAATTTCCGTCGGAAGAAGGCACTCACAACGAGACGAGACACTCGAAAGCCGTCGTTATCAGGTAGTCGTTGTGCTCGGGGACGAGCCGCAGCAGGAGCACAATGAGCATCGTGAGAGCCACTGTGAAGATGCAGCAGATGACGGCGAACACGAAGATCGCCAGCTGAAACAACGGAATGAGCACTGAAGGGCTGGAATTCCAGACACGCACCCGCAAAGATCTCGCGTTCTCGGCCGCCTGAAACCGGGCCGCCAAATTGTACGAAACGGTGATCTGTGTGGTGATGTCGAGCTGATTCCGAAGAGAAGTGTTGTAGTGGAGGAGGAAGAAGAACGTCTGAAATTCGCCGTTCAGTTTCAGCGTTTTCGGGCCCGTCTGGAAGTGACCACAACGACGCCGGTGAGCAGAATGATGCTGATGAGAAGAGTGGACTTCAAGTTGAGATAGTGGAAGAATAGGAGAGCCGATACTTGGAAGACGATGAGTTGCGAGCAAATGAGCAGCGAGAAGCCGATGTAGCTCCTCTCGCGCTTCTCGTAATCACTGAAACACGGGAAAAGGTGACAAGCCGCGACGCGACCGTGACGCACCTGAAGAAGAACGAGGCGATCGCGCGTTCGATGACGAAATTGCACATGGCGGATACGGTCGACACCAGATAGTGCCAGATGAGAAAAGAGCCGAGGAACAGGAACGGAGCACTCGTGTAGTTGGTGATTCGCGGCATTTTGGATCGATCCGACAACTCGAAGTTGCTGAACTTCTCCTGAGATTCTGAAACGCCGTCACGTCTTCTGAAGTCCTTCTCTCTCTCTCTTTGCCAACTCACCATCGATAGTGACAAGGCCGCACTTGTAGGGCCAAACGAGCACAATGCCGAGCCAGCACTCGAACCAAGCGCCGAAAATGAAGCTGAAGCAGATGGTCATGTTCTTGTGAAACTTGCGAACACGCCACGACGTCGTCACGAGAATCAGCGTGAAGTAGGCGGAAACGGACTGGAGAAGGAGGTAGACGAGCGTGAAAATCAGATAGTTGGGCATGGCGAGCGCCGGATTGTTGAGCTCGTGGATCGGAAGCCAGATGACGATGTCGTCGGTGAGCAGCAGATTCATGATCGATTCTGCTAAACTACAGAATGTTTGTGTGACTATGTGGGGGGATTCGGAATTCAGAATTCCAAATTCAGAAGGCGTGCCCTTCGTATTTTCAGCTGCCTCTCTTTCAATACTTGAATCTATCAGCTACAAATCATGATTCGAGACACGATGAAGAAGCAGAAGAAGAAGAAGAAGAAGAAGAAGAAGACTCGAAACCTGGCTGAAAATGAGATTTTCAGCAAGACTTCTCCATTTCAAGATCAAAAACAAAAGAGCGGCCTCTGAATTCCAACTCCATTTTTAGCCCAACAGGTGGAAAATGTAAGAGGAAACAACGTCTTCTTCTTGATTCTGATGTGATTTCTTGTTTACCCTCGATGGGCGAAGGAAAGAAACTTTAAAGCCTGCAATTTGCTCGCGGAGCCCCCACGGCTACAAACTACAGACTGATCAGTTTCAGTTTCGTTTCGATTCACATCATCTGAATTTGTGGTCTGAGGGATGTTTTTGGAAACTTGATCGGAATGATATCACACTGGAACAGCTGAAAATCTCTGAAATCTATCGTCATTCTTTTCTGAAGACGTCAGCCTAGCATACACTCATCCTTCCCACCAGGATTCCAAGGAAAATCCATAACGCACCTCTCCGTTGTCCCATCTAATGACCGTCCCAGAAGCATCGCCACGTCGCCTCCTCGCCGACCCTCCTTGTTTCGCACACTCTCTCGTCGCTGCCGGATTGACGTCTTCAGCGGGCGCCGCCCTTTTCCGACGACGACGACGTGCGAGAAGGGAGGTATGTCGAGGCAGTCAATCATTCTCGGACGGTTCGTCTTCATTTCTCTCTCCCACCCATCCACCCACTTCTCTTCTCTTCTGCCGCATTGATTCCGATTCTTTCTGACCTTTGTGTTTTTGTTTTGCAGAACTATTTTCAAAATGTTCAAGCTGTCCGCGATCCGCAAGTTCCTCGCGAGACACTTCGGAGGACCGTCGAAGAAGGAGCTGCAGGCCGAGGTGGAGGAGCTCCGAATGCAGCTCCAGCGAGCGCACACCGAGAAGCGCGCTCTGCAGATGGACCTGCTCGATGAGCAAGTCAAGCGGGACCTCAAGGAGCTCGACCTGCACTATCGCGTCGAGGAGCTCGAGGCCGCGAATCGAGACGTCAAGTTCTCGTTCCAGAAAGAGCTGGCCGTCGAGCGGGCGAACGGAGCGACGTACAGGAAGCAGGTGCGCGAGATGCGCGACAATCTGTTCCTCCGCGGACTGGGACTCCCGATGCGCGCCACCGAGGAGACCATGGAGACGTCCGCCCCGGAGAAGAGCAACACGCAGCAGAAGAAAGGCCCCGTCTGCGAGATTTGTCAAGAGGAGTACAGCCTCAAGACAGGACGGATCCCCCGATCACTCGGTGAGTTCCCCCCTTACAACGAACGTCATCTAACTACCTTCATCTCTTCCAGAATGCGGTCACACGACGTGCGAGGGGTGCTGCGAGCAAATGGAAGCGGACGGCGTCGTGAGGTGTCCCTTCGACCGTCACGACACAAAACTGCCGCTCATCGGAGTCGTCGGGCTGCCACGCAACTTTGTCATCATTCAGATGCTCGACGACTGTCAATAATCATCACATTCATCTAATACTTTTGTTGTAATAACTGGTAATAACTGTTGAACAGTAATAAAACAATCGCTTTTTACAACCATCTGTTCATTTCTCATCGGTGGCCTAGAAGTTTCCTAGGCCAGGCGGTCGGGATGTTTCTGTGTCACTCTCGGATGAATAAAGAATGTGACGTCTTCGGAAGAATACGTGCTCGTCGTTGCGTGGCGACGTCTCCATGGTCCCTCCGGCTGCCGCGCGCTGCCTCTCGCATTCAGTTTCATTCTTTTCGTATACACAATACACTTCCTTCCTCTCTCGCCTTCTTTGAATTTGAACACACAGCATGTCACGGAGTCACGGTAACGGGACAACGTTCCGGAGTCGATCGTCTGACCATGTGCCCGTCGTGCCGACGATGGTGTCGCACCCGGTCGGCGTCAAACGGATTCATGTGTTTCGCAATGGGGACGTCTTCTTTCAAGGCATCCAGGTGGTTGTGAACACGCATCGGGTGCCGTCGATCAACGTGCTTCTCGACGTCATCAGCGAACGCATCGGACTCATCAACGGCGCGAAGAAGTTGTACACGACGAGCGGAACGCTTGTGAAGGACATCAATCGGATCCGGGACGGAGACGTGAGCTTCTTGACCGATTCTATGTTGAAAGAACGAACAGTCGCTTTCAGAACTACGTGGCATCGAGCTCGCACTTCACTCCGATGGCCTACGGAGGTGAGCAGACGAAGAGACAGGAGAAGAAGACGTTGACGAAGACGAAGAAGAAGAAGCGATCGAAGACGGTGGATGTGAGAGAACGAGAGAAGGAGAAGGAGATGGACGAGGTGATGATACCGTTGAATGTAGAGGTGGAGAAGGAGGAGGAGAAGAAGAAGAAGAAGAAAAAGAAGAAGACGTCGAGGAAGAGGACGGAGCATCACGGCTCCAACGAGACACTCGAGACGGCCGAGGTGGAGTTGCCCAGTGAGATCGAGGATTCCGAAGAAGAAGAGGAGGAGGATCGTCACGAGGACACGAGATCGCGAGGCAAGACGCCTTCTTCGGACCATCGTCCTCCCACCGGACTGCCTCCTCGATCCGCGAGTCGTCGTGGGAGCCGCAAAGACGACGTTCTTCACGAGAAGCAGCACGCGGAAGAAGCGGAGAAGAAGAAGGAGGAGAAGCGTCGCAAATCGGTGGGTTACTGTACCTCGTGCAGGCGGCGCGCATCCCGTTCGTTCTTCTTTCTTTCAGCGAGTTTGCGTGGTATCCTAGGAGAGGCTCTTGCTATCTGAGAGGTACATATTTCGTTCGTAGTGAAAGTGCGCTCTGCTGAAGGCTGCCGAGGAGTGAAGTGCGCTCCACTGGCGAGAGGGGGAGAGTTCGGTAGAGCGCACTTCCTCCAGATCGTTCCAGAACGAATTGCGGCTCATTTCAGATCTCGACGAAGACACGCCGCAAGTCCCACTCGAAGCAGCATCGCGGCGGCGAGCTTGAGCAACCCAACTGGGGCGACCTGTCATCTTTCACCAAAAACATTGAATCTCTTCTGAAAAATTGACGTCCACTTCATCTTTCTTCTGTACACCTTCTTCATCTTCTTCTCGCTCTTTCGTAGGTTCATCTCGCCCAATATGTATGGGTCACCAATAAATGATGGTCTTCTCATCCATAACTTCTTCTCCTTCCAATCCCCCCCCCCCCCCCTTCAATTTCTTGGCTCCGCCGTGTCGTGCGCGATGAGAAATGAGCCCTACCGCGCGCGCGGAGCCATGTATAGCACACGTGCCAATTTGTCGGATTCGTTATGGAAACGAAACGACGACGACGACGAAACCCGATGATTAATGGTTGTGTGTAGTCGTGGAGATGGGCGAGGAAGGAGGTGTGACTACTACTACTACTACTGCCTCGCTCTAATTGTCACTTTCCCCATGTGGTGGCGCCTTTTTCAATTGGCTCCCCTCCCCTCTCAACGCGTTTGGAAGGAGACTACTGTAGCTGTATGTACTACAGAAGTGCCACGTCACTCACTTTCACTTCCTGGTTCTAACGCGATTTCCTCCTTCCCCCCTCCTGCTCTCTTCTCCTCATCATCAAGAAGATCAATGAATCACTTCCTCGCCCACCCCCTCCTTCCCGCCACAAACTACAAAGACCATCATTGTAGTTGTAAAGGGGGTGCCAATTCATTTCCCTCCTCCTCCTCTTCTTCTTCCACTACTCCCCCCCTTTCGAAGCTTCCCGCCACATCCAAAAAACATCATTTGTTGTTCCGTTTAGCCGTCAAGTCAAACACACACAACCACAAACGCATCATGAGGGGTGCTTCTTGTATACACCTATCACCAAAAGAGGAAGGGGGGGAGATGTCCCCTCTCCCCGGGGAGAGTCCATCTCCGTGACAACCGACGACGAGTAGATCTGTTTTCCACTCTCCTCTCACTTTCCCACCACCACCACCACCATCAATTTTCCCTTCTTCTTCTCCTTCGTTTCTCCCCTTCAGCCACCACCACTATAATATTAGCTCCTAATCGGTTGGACGGCTCCCTTCCTCTGCTCAAGCGGCAGAGCAAAAGGCAGGGCGGAAAAAGAAGATGCTCCCGGCCATTTCCTGTGGCGATGGCTCCGCACACGAGAGAGAGAGGGCTCAAAAAACTTGCTCCACACGGCTCCTCTTCAAGTAGGCAATTTTAATTAGGCGCTCCTCTCTCTCTCTCTCTCAACAGGACACACACACATATCAACAGAAGTCGTGCGCGCGCGCGAATCCCAGAAGAAGAAGATCCGCCCGTGACACTTGAGAGAGAGAAAGTGAAACTGCATCACTTTTCTCCCCCTTCTTCTTCATCTCCGTTTCCTTCAAGGTTTCAGAGGGTGATTGACCTTCTTCTTCTAGAAACTACAGTATGCACCTGTCACTGTCACTGTGACACTTTGGGACAGCTAGCTGACATGAAATGTAGTTCTTTTGAATGCGCTGATCATTGCGGGTTGACCTTCATCCTAGTCCCCTCTAGTTTGATTACCATTTCACACCTTGTCACCTTCTCATTTCCGATACCTTTCCCAATGCCGCTGCTGACGTGGCACGAGAGGGCACCACCCAATTTGTCTATCAATTTCCTTCCCCTCTTTGCCCCGCCCTTCCAAAAGTCATTTGATATGCCCGGAAGTGGGGGGCACCCGGAAAACGACGCAGATTCTCCTCGCTTCTCTTCCCTCCCCCCCGGAGCCTTTCATGTTGTTTCCAACCGATTCCCGTCAATTGTTTCTCTCTCTCTTTTCTCTTCCATATGTAACTTCTTCCATATCTATCCCCCTTTCATATCCTCACCTTCTCTCTCTCTCTCATTTCATTTCGTACTTTACCTTTCTGCTCTACTACAAAGGGTATATAATTAACTTTTTGATTTATTACCTTCTCTCTCGTGGAAACCTTCTGATTTACGGCGCCGCCCGCTCGGCACCCAATTTCTCGGCCCAAAAGCTCTTCGAGTCGAAAAGTTCACTTTCTTATTATTACAAATAATTGTGGTCTGGAAGGCTCTCTCGCTACTATGTACAAATAAAATATGAAAAGAGCCCCCCGAAATACATGTCGTCGGTCTCTTTTCAGAAGAAACGGGCGCCTTCTTCTGGCTCCATTCATGCTCCAAATTGGAGACGAGTATCTCTCTCTCCCGCTCTTTTCCAGATCCCGAGAGAGAGAGAGAGAGCTCTAATATGATTATTATGTGGGGGCGCGCAAATCGGAGGAGGAGCAGGAGCCGTGTGTCATTTTCACGAGTCTACACAGCCACTTTTTTCCCCTTTCCTCCCATCCGTCTCGATTTCACTTCGACAAGTCACCTGATTCAGGGGGACATCTCCCTTTCTCTCTCTCTCTTGATAGTGAATGAGATAATGTTTCACTTGTCCTTGGCTCACGGAGCATCAAGGATCGGTTGTCCTTCCGGCCATACCGTACTTTTCTCATCTCCCTGTTCGAACGCCATCAGGTTTTCAGCACCTCTTGGGTGAACGTGACGTGGCACTACGACAGCCTTCTGAAGATTCTAAAAGTTCCATGAGAGATCGTCCAGTTCAGAGATCTCTGGGGTATTCGAACAAAGTTTGTGACGTGGCACTACCATTTCCTCTTTATGCTCGAAGTGTTCTATATAGAAGACCGTCGAGCTCGTGACGTGGCACTACTACCTGTTACAGTATCCCTCCTTCCTCTCCCAAACGACGCCTTGATTGTGCCCCCCACCCCTTCTTCTTCTGCTTCTTCTCGCCATCACTTCCAATTACCGGAGAATTGCCCCCCCCCCTTTCGTTTTCCCAAAGCCCTTCCATCTCCTCCTCCCCGTGAGTGTCATAAATGAGGACGTCGTCGTCGCCGTCGCAAAGAGCATAGAATTAGCATTTTCCGTTTCTTTTTCGCGCTCTTCTCCCCCCCCTTCTTGTATGCGCTCGGATTACATTTTCACGCCTTCTTCTTCTTCTTCATCGTGCTCGTTTTCCAGAAGAGAAGAAGGCGGAGACGTCGTCGTCGCCTAATTAGACGCCTTTGTTGTGTGAAAGTGAAGAGTGTGGTCGGGAAGGGGGAGGAGGAAAAACGAGAGGAAGCGGGAGGAGACGAAGAAATTGGTGGAAAAGGGAGAAGAAGAGAAGCGGTGGGTGCCCCTATCATGTGACTTCCTGATTTGCATGTATGTCGTTTTGCAAATGAAACCAGGTAGTGCCACGTCACGCCCCCGCCCCCATTCATAATTGGTCCTGCCACGCCTCTCCTTGTGCTCCAACAACATCGTAAATCTGAAATCTGAGCGCGCCCTTCTTCACCCCTCCCTCGCCTGCTGGCTCGTCTCCTTATTGGCTCCGCCCCCTTCCCAACGGTGCTCCCCTATTTCAAAATATCAGTTTTCTCTCTCTCCCCCCTTCTTGCTCATCGAGGGAGCATGTGTGTGTGTGTGTGAGTGTCACTCGATCGCTTTGACTCGTGTTTCTGGCTTGTCCCAACAGATAAATAAATATGCGATTCTGCCGAGAGAGAGAGAGAGAAGAGTAATAATATCATCTCATTTCATTTTCATTACATCCCTCTCTCCTTCTTTTTTGCGCCCTCTTTCTGAGACACACAGAGATTCCACTTCCAGACAGCCCCCTACCCAAATGCGATGAATGAGGAGCCGTCCGATGACGACGTCCCGCCGCTCGCCACGTCTTCTTCCTCTTCTTCGGCTGCTCACCGTCGTCTCGCTGCTGGGACGGTGCGACGCGACGGCGGCCGGCTACCGTCAGAACGCGCATAACCGCTGCTTCAGCTGCATGTCCGAGATGTACGAGGGCTTTCTCGACAAGGGAATGGATCGCTACTTCATGCGACCGCGCAACTTCAGCGCGCAGTGCGACGGCGAAATGGACGTGACGAACATGCACACGGTGCCGTGCCGGACCATCTGTCTCACCATTCAGCAGGATCTCGTCGTCATGGGTACGTCCCTCTTCTTCTTCCTCTCTCGACTTTCTTCTTGTGAAGGAAAGGAACCTTTTCCAGGTCAGCCGACGGGCCATCGACTGTACATGAGGGGGTGTGCACTGACGATCGCCCGGCGAGGGCTCAACAACCACACGCTCAGCATGTTCGACCGATACGACATTTGCAGGTGAGCTCTTGTCCCCCCGCGGAGATGTCCATCCGATTGTGTCACGCGTTACAGGGACATGTCGGCGTCCGATCTGTTTCGACACGAACAAGCCGACTCTCAACGCATTCGGGTGTGCAGCTGCCTCGGCGATCGCTGCAATTCGGCCATCTCGACTAGCGCCGGCCAATCGCTTCCAGTCTTCATTCTCCTTCTCTCCTTCTTCGCCGCCGTCTAGAAGTCTCTCTCTTTCTAGTGCTCGCTTGCTTCCTTTGTTTCCACATATCTTTCCTATCATTTCTCTTCCTTCTTTCCTTTCCCTTCGCTCTTTTTTCTCTTTCTCTCAATACTTTAGTGAAATTGCAATTGAAACGAATTTATTTTTATGTATGGTTGATTCTTTGTTTCTTGATATACAGGGTGGCCGCAAGTTAAACCTCATCCTTTTCTGACTTCTGGGTGTGAAGCATTACGTCTGCGAAGTTGTGCCGTTAAATTGTGGCCACCCTGTATATCTGATGCAGTACCTTTAAGTGACGTTGCAGCACATTCACGTGACGCTGCAGTACCTGCACGAGACGCAGCAGTACCTGCACGTGACGCTGCACTACCTTCACGTGAGGTTGCAGTACCTTCACGTGACGCTGCAGTACCTTCACGTGAGGCTGCAGTACCTTCACGTGAGGTTGCAGTACCTTCACGTGAGGTTGCAGTACTTTCACGTGAGGTTGCAGTACCTTTACGTGAGGCTGCAGTACCTTCACGTGAGGCTGCAGTACCTTCACGTGAGGCTGCAGTACCTTCACGTGAGGCTGCAGTACCTTCACGTGAGGCTGCAGTACCTTCACGTGAAGTTGCAGTACCCCTACGTGACTCTGAAGTACCTTCACGTCACGTTGCAGTACCCCTACGTGACATGGCACTACCTTCACGTGACGCTGCAGTACCTCACGCGTTCTTGCAGTACCTTCACGTGACATGGCTGAACCTCTACGTGACGCTGCAGTACCTTCACGTGAGGTTGCAGTACTTTACCGTGACGCTGGAGGACCTTCACGCGTAGCTGCAGTACCCCCACGTGACATGGCAGCACCTTCACGGGACATAGCAGTACAATCACGTGACGCTGCAGTACCTGCACGTGTCGTTGCAGTACCTTCACGGAAAGTGCAGTGCTATCCCTTCTAACTGCAGCACTATCACGTCCGTGCATTTTACTCACATATGAACTTTCTGAATTTGGTTCCTCTGCCGCTTTGCACATAGGAAAACTAGTTTATTATTTAAGGTTTCTTACCACCTTGATCTCTAGCTGAGCCAGCTCGGCGAGCCGAATACCGTCACCATGGCTCCGTTCGATTGGATTGCCGGCGACAGTGCGTACGGCGACAGAATGATCCCTGTCACGTACTGCGGGGACAACACTTGCGGGGAGAGCACGAACGGGGACAGCACAATCGGGGACAACGCCAGGGGCGTTAGAATGAGAGGAGTGAGTGCGAACGGCGAGAGTATGAGTGGAGTCATGACGTGTGGGGAGAGCACAAAAGGACACAGGACCAGCGGGGACAGGACGAACGGATTGAAGACACCGGGGGACAGAATGACGGGCACAAGCGCCAGTGGGGACAGGATGATGGGGGCGAAGACGAACGGGGTGAGCACGACGGGACTGAGGATGCGAGGGGAAAGGATGACAGGGACGAAGAGCCACGGCGACAGGATGACGGCTCCGAACACGGCTGGAGACTGAATCAGAGGCACCATGACTGCCGGGGACAGTATCAGAGGCTGCGAAGTGATGACCGGGTTGTTGATGATCGGCGTGGCGACGATAGGCGACAGGACGATGTCTTTACGTCGGACCTTCAATAGGATTGAGTGTTAAACTTCGTTGGGATGGGGGCGTACCTCAAACTTGAGTTTCTCGTCGGCGACGTCCTTGATGGTGTTGTGGATGGCCCTGTGGATCTCGGCCTGAGTCATGTTGTTGTAGGTTCTCAACAGTTTGGCGTTCCTGAACGGACTCTTCTTCCCGTACACCATCTGCATCTGGGCGCCCGTGAGCACCGTGTATCCCGTCTGATTCATGTCCCTCAACTGGTCGTCCGAGTACGTTTTGTCGAGTGCCTCCATCAGTTCGATCTTCTTCGCCTCGGCCGGAAACCGCTCGGTCACGTTCTGTTTCGAAAAGTAGAGCGGCTGTCCGTCGGGACCGCGTCCCATCGCGTCGTCCTTCTTGCGTTGCGCGTCGAGAAGCTTCTGCTCGGCGTCCTCGACCGCCTCGGAGACGCCCGTCGCCTCGACGAGCAGATCGAGAAAGTTCTGCGAGTCGTGCGCCGACAGGCCCGTCCCGAGAAGCGCCTTCAACGACGTCTTCTGCTCGAGTCCGTTGCCGTCGTCGTGCAGCGAGAAGAGCGACGGCGAGAGCACGTCGATCTCGTTCTTCTTCGTCTCCTCGTCCTCCGGCAACACACTCATGAACCGCGGACTGATCACTTTCAACGTCTTCCCGTCAAAGTCCGTCGTGTTGTGGCCCGTCAGACTGAGTCCGAGCCTCGCGGCCTCTCGAATGATCCTAACTGGAACCATCCTCGCCCCGTCTTCGTCAGTGAGATTCGACGTCTTCTGATGGAACATCTCCCTCAGTTCCTCATCCTCAATGTACTTCTCCAACTCTCTCAGATCTCCGTCTTGTCTTCCCAACGTCTTCTTCTCCTTTCTTCCCTGGAAGACGCGCATCCTCTTCTGCTGCAGTCTCTCCACTTGTTTCCTCTTCTTCATCCGATCGCCCTCCTTCTGAATGCGTTCTATCACGTCCTGCCACTTTGAAATCTTCTTCTTGTTCTTCAGTATCTTCACTGTGTTCGTGAGGTGTTTTGTGATAATCGCAAATGGGGATCTGCAGGAGAAGTTTGAACAAAAATGAGCAGGAAGTAGGTGCTCACTTATCGAAATCCGACTTGAGCACGTAGTTCTCTGCAGTGTGCACTGCTCTTTTCGCTCTTCTGGTTCTGAACGAACCTATCCAATCTTCCGGATCAGATGACGTCAGTGACCGTCTCTTCGACGCCACATAACTCTCCAAACTCTTCAACTTTCTCAGTTTTTCCGATTTCTTCCGCTTCTCTGAAACCGAACGGATTACTGTAGAATCGTGAGGAGACTTGACACCCACTCTGTTCAAAGTACTTTTTCCGTTTCAGCCACCGATTTCTGGTGCCGTCCGTCTCCAGATCGACGAGACATCTCGCGTGACTCGTGACGTCGTGCGCCTTCGAAGAGCACTCTTCGTGCTTCTTCCTGTCGTGCTTCTCCACCAGTTTCAGTCTGCGAAACATTGCGATTCCAGCCAAAAAGTCACATTCAGACGAACCTTCGAGTGGCGATGGCTGAAATGAGGCCGGAGAACGCCTGATCTGTCCAGTGCTGGAAGAGCTCCCTTCCAGCCTCTTCCGATATCGGCACCGACAGAATACGGTCTTTGTAGTAGGGCGACGTCTTCACACTTTCCGCATCGAGCACCACTTGAATCTCTTTCTCGATTTTCAGATTTCCGAGGGAAGCGGCTGAAAAAAGGGAATCAAAATGTCGTCCATTCTTCTGTTTTGGAGGAGGCAATAAAGCAATTTTACGAGCGCAGAGGCGTTTGTAGAGACAAGCGTTGCGGTATTTTTATCTTCCCCCAACTGTATTTTTATTGAAGAGAAACGGAAAGGGAAAGCGAAGAATGTACCAGGTCACGTCACGGGACACCTATCTCACCTGCACTGTGAATCGAAACGAGAAGCAGCTGAAGGAAGAAGAAAAAGGAGAAGGAAGTCGTCATTGGAGGGAATCTGAAGAGAAAACGACCATCGACACACTTCCCGAGCTGCCCTTTTATACGGGAAGGGGGGAACTTCTAGCCCCCAGGCCGCCGTAGTTTGTATTCCCGAATTTGACAATCCGAATCGGCCAAAAAGAATCGAATCGAGTCGCCGGCCGATTCGTTTCGGCGGCAACATTTCAATTAGGAGCTTACCCTTATCCGCCGAAAGTGGATTAGCAGTTGAGGAGAACGCGGGAAACACTGGGAAGATCCGTACCGGAGAGAGGACCGACACGCCACACAATCAGTCGTTGCTTCCCACTAATGGACGATCCGAGAAGAAGAAGAAGAAGGCACCGCCCTTCTTCCACTCTCTTCTCCCCCGTCCGAGAATCTCCTTCCCTGCAAATAGATCCACAGAGTTCACGGGTACTTTTCCGTAACAGCGAAGAAACCATTTCGTGCCACGTCGGCGGATCGATGACGTGGCATTGGGAATCGCCAACCACAGTAGAACTTGTCAATCGTCGTCTCGGGACGGCCGATAGTGATCATTCGGTCGACGCCTCTGTCTGGTTCTTCTCTCCGTTTTGACACGGGCCCCCATAAATCTTGGCACCCATCACCATGATGATTATTATTATCATATCGCGAAAGAAGAAAGCAGACACGGAAAACTTGATGTGTTATCATTTTTCGGGAGAATGAAAAAAAAAACCGAAAACCGACGGTGGGACGACGTCTTTTGTCCACCTGAGAGAGACTGGATCAGAATGTTATTCACGCGATGATTCTCTTATTATTAATATTACATTCATCGCACTCAAATACATATTATACCCATATGAATCAATCATCGAAAACACCAACAGACGCGAGATTGTGCCTAGCTGAGCCAGCTCGGCGAGCCGAATACCGTAACCATGGCTCCGTTCGATTGGATCGCCGGCGACAGTGCGTACGGCGACAGAATGATTCCTGTCACGTACTGCGGCGACAACACTTGCGGGGACAGCACGAATGGGGACAGCACCAGTGGGGAGAGCGCGAGCGGGTTGAGGATGAGAGGGGTGAGGGCGAATGGGGACAGGATCAGAGGGGTCATCACTTGCGGGGACAGGATGAAGGGGGACAGAAGGAGCGGGGACAGGACGAACGGATTGAAGATTCCCGGCGAGAGGACGACGGGCACAAGTGCCAGCGGCGACAGGATGATCGGTACGAACATGAAGGGGTCGAGGATGACGGGACTCAGGATGCGAGGCGAGAGAATCACGGGGACGAACAGCCACGGCGACAGGATGACGGATCCAAAGATGGCAGGAGACTGGATGAGTGGCACGAAGACTGCCGGCGAGAGAATGAGAGCCTGTGAGGCCAGCGCCGGGTTGTTGATGACTGGGAAGTTCACCAGAGGAGACAACACGATGTCCTTCTGGCGCACCTGAAAGATTACTATTCGAACAAGTGTCATTGGAAGATCACTCACCTCAAACTTGAGTTTCTCGTCGGCGACATCCTTGATCGTGTTGTGGATGGCCCTGTGGATCTCGGCCTGAGTCATGTTGTTGTAGGTTCTCAACAGTTTGGCGTTCCGGAACGGACTCTTCTTGCCGTACACCATCTGCATCTGGGCGCCCGTGAGCACCGTGTATCCCGTCTGATTCATGTCCCTCAACTGGTCGTCCGAGTACGTTTTGTCGAGTGCCTCCATCAGTTCGATCTTCTTCGCCTCGGCCGGAAACCGCTCGGACACGTTCTGTTTCGAAAAGTAGAGCGGCTGTCCGTCGGGACCGCGTCCCATCGCGTCGTCCTTCTTGCGTTGCGCGTCGAGAAGCTTCTGCTCGGCGTCCTCGACCGCCTCGGAGACGCCCGTCGCCTCGACGAGCAGATCGAGAAAGTTCTGCGAGTCGTGCGCCGAGAGGCCCGTCCCGAGAAGCGCCTTCAACGACGTCTTCTGCTCGAGTCCGTTGCCGTCGTCGTGCAGCGAGAAAAGCGACGGCGAGAGCACGTCGATCTCGTTCTTCTTCGTCTCCTCGTCCTCCGGCAACACACTCATGAACCGCGGACTGATCACTTTCAACGTCTTCCCGTCAAAGTCCGTCGTGTTGTGTCCCGACAGACTGAGACCGAGCTTCGTGACCTGCCTGATGATGTCCATCGGAAGCATCGCCAGCTTGTCCTCGTCAGTCGCGTTGGAGATCCTCTTGTGGAACATCTCCCTCAGATCCTCGTCCTCGATGAACTTCTCCATGCTCGCAAAGTTCCTCATCGATCCGTCCACATTCTTCTTCCTCGTCTTCCGCTCCTCCTTGCTCTCCCAGGAGCCGGAGCTCGGTTTGATACGGGCAGCTCCCTGGAAGACGCGCATCCTCTTCTGCTGCAACTTCTCCACTTGTTTCCTCTTCTTCATCATATCGCCCTCCTTCTGAATGCGTTCTATCACGTCCTGCCACTTCGAGAGTCTGTCCTTCTTCTTGAACGTCTTCACAGTGTTTGCCAGCTGTCTCGTTATCATTGCGAATGGCGTCCTTTAAATAGAAATGGGTTACTGTACTAGAATCAACTGGTCACTCACAGATCATCCTTCGTCTTCAGATCGTAACTTGCCATGCTCTTCACTTTGATCTCTCGCTTCACCCTTCTCGTCCGGAACGATCCGACCCATTCGTTCGAGTTTCTCGACTCTTCAGAAGACGTCAGAACTCGCCTCCTCTTCTTTTTCAGCTTCTCGGCACTTTTCGAAGCTTCGTAACTCTCCATACTCCTCAATTTCTTCAGTTTCTCCGAGCTCTTCGTTCTCTTTCTCGACGACTTCTCAACCGAGCTTCGTTTCTCTGAAACCGAACGGATTACTGTAGAATCGTGCGATTTGACACCCACTCTGTTCAAAGTACTTTTTCCGTTTCAGCCACCGATTTCTGGTGCCGTCCGTCTCCAAGTCGACGAGACATCTCGCGTGACTCGTGACGTCGTGCGCCTTCGAAGAGCACTCTTCGTGCTTCTTCCTGTCGTGCTTCTCCACCAGTTTCAGTCTGCGAAACATTGCGATTCCAGCCGAAAAGTCACATTCAGACGAACCTTCGAGTGGCGATGGCTGAAATGAGGCCGGAGAACGCCTGATCTGTCCAGTGCTGGAAGAGCTCTTTGCCGGCCGCATTCGAGATCGGCACTTTGAGCACTTTGTCCTTGTAGTAGGGCGACGCCTTCACATCGTTCACATCCAGCGCCACCTCGATCTCCTTCTCGATTTTCAGATCGGCAAGAGCAAAGTCTGAAAGTGCTCAGGCTCCTCCTTCTCAATGTCTGAAATTACCTGCTAGAAGAGTGGTGGTGACTAGAATTGCAGACAAGACACGCATGTCTGTCTCTGAAGTGGAATGGAATGTGTCTCTCGAGTCGTCGGAATCAGACGACGTGTCTGACGTCTCCTTTTATGGGTGACGCGAGTAGGTGTGCAGCGAAGATTAGGCGCAATGAATGTGGAATTGTTGGAGGGGGGAACGTTAATTAGGCTTGAATCCCGTGCGAGAGAGCACACGGATCGCGCGGAGACGCAGACGAGGCAGACGGGAAGAAGACGCGATTAAGTGTTGAAACTTCTTCGTCCTAATGGGGGGGCATGGCGAGAAGCCAGTAGGTGTCCGGAAAGTGTACCCGCCTCGGCGCTCATAGATCGCGGAAAAGTGGGAGAGAGCGAGTGATTGGGGGCCGGCGATAAGATAACATTTTGATCGCTAATTGAATGCACACCTCACTGCGCGCCCCGCTCTTCCCGCTTTAATCCCCGCCGGGAACTGAACTTTCGGTTCTTTGTCTCAAGATCAGTTCATCCGGTTACGCACGCCGCCTCGACGAACTGATTTATGTTTGCGGCGCGTTTTACGAGACCGTCACGGTTACGGTAGGAGGAGGAGGAGAGAAGACAGTTTGGAGGTTGATCTCTGATGAATGGCGGGAAGACGAAGCGCTTCCTTTGTCGTGTTTCTCTCTCGTCTTGATTCAAAAGGAGAGCTCGTCGGGGTGGTGCGTCGCGGTCGCGTTGCGGTCATTGTCCTCTCTTCTCCAGGGGGCTGATGATATCATCTTCTTCTCTCCGGAAATCTTTTTTGTGTCCTCCTCGCCCCTTTTCGTTCGGCAAACCCGCGAAAACAACGAGTGACCAGTCGAAATGAGAGAGAGTCAGAGAGACAGAGAGTAATGATTTGATATCACTTGACTGTCGAGAGGGGGGCCAATTAACTGGTCTTCTTCCTCGTCTTCTTCCCCTTCATTTTGACTTTTTCAACCCTTCCCAACCCCACACTTCATCACTCTTTTCCCATCGCAACAAACATGCGGATTCTTCTTCCTCTCCTTCTTCTCGTCCTGGCGTCCGACGCGCAGTTTGTGAGTTGTCCTAGTCTTCCCCCGAAATAGTTGTCCGGAGAAACCAAAAGATCAGTCTCGCAGGGCGTCCGGAGGTCGTCCTCGACGACGCGAAAACCCGCCGCCACGTGGATCCGGTCGAAAGTGACGAGGGTGCAGGAGTGGGTCGGATGGCGGAAGAGGGGCTCCACCACGACGGCCGCTCCGTCCAGAACCGCCGAAACCGAGAGGAGGGGTCTGGTTGGGAGGGTTAGAGATGGTCTAGACGGTAGATCACGGGGGTCCAGTGAAGTGGCATCCACTAGGAGGAGTATAGTTGGTAGAGTCAAAGATAGACTGGGATGGACCACTCCTGATCCTTTGATGGTTACGACGAGCTCAAGAGGTCTAATAGGTCGAGTGAAAGACAAACTGGGGTTCGGTAGGCCAACAAGTACAGTATCCCCGTCTGTCGTGGCACTAGGAGGCACCAGAGGTAAGATGGGGGTGCTTCCGTTGCCGATTCCCATTCCGATACCTCACACATCTCATGACGACCCAAGTACAAATGACCCGATGAGTGAGAGTTCCTTGACAAGTACCAGTGAGTCCCCGAAAAAGAGTTTATTGGAGAGAGCCAAGGAGAAACTCGGCTTCTCCACAACTACCGTATCCCCTGTCGATGCCCCTTCCGAACCGTCCGACACTCCTGTTCCCGAGCCACGTGGCTTCTTCGGGCGCGCTTTTGACAAACTGAAATCGGTGCTGCACATCGGGTCCACTGACCCGGAAAAGCCGAATCTAGTGATAAAATATGGAAAGAAGGCGGTGGAAAAGCTGGGACCGAAGGTTCTCGAGAAGATCAAAAAGGTTCCCCCCCCTCACAGAGGATTACTGTACTGTTGAAGTTGTTCCCATTTCGAAACATTGCAGAACTTCCGCGGAATGTCAAGTTTCTTCTCGACCGACGAGGAGTTTCCCGCGCAATTGCAAAACTTCGAAGGTCGCACTCAGACGGACATTCAGCAACTGAAAGAGAAAGTGGACAAGTTGGAGAGACTCGTCGAGGGCCTTCAGAGTGTCCTCCTCAAAGAGTGGAACACCACCGAGAGCGGCTCCAAGTACCGTTTGTTCGAGGAGCGCAAGAACTGGGAGACCGCCGAGAAGCACTGCCAGGGATTCGGCGCCCATCTCGCCATCATCGACAACGAGGCCAAGAACAACTTTGTGAGAAGTGCGCGTTCACTGGGAATCCATCCAAAGACTGATCCTTTTCGAACTTTCAGACCTGATCAACTCGAGCGACACGTCCGACTTTGCGTGGATCGGAATGAAGACGAAGACCACTACACAGTCGGCGACGTTCACCAACTTCGACTCGGAATCGCCGATCGACGGCTGCGCAGTCATGGATTCCAAGGGCGTCTGGTCGATCCGCTCGTGCGTTCAGCTGCGCCCGTTCGTCTGTCAACTCGTCAAAACCAACCTAGACTTGTAATTGGAGCTCACAAGAAAAAAGAAAACTGTTTATGAAAGCGATGAATTTGTGACTGTAATTCGATATGTTTTCTGTTTTTCGTCCGTTTTCCGCCTCGAAATGTTTATAAAAGGGGTGCGAAATGGGACTGATAGACCCTGTCACTCCGTGAGAAACGAAAATGCACCGGCTCACTTTCCTGCTCCTTCTTCTTCTTCTGACACTGTTCGTCGTTCAGGTAGGACCTTTCCGAACTTCTCTCGCTCAATCCTTTTTCAGTAGCTCATTTTCAGATTGACACGCGGAAAGTGACCCAGAAAACGAAGGCGGCTCCGCGAGCCGACAGGTCATGGGCTCGTTCGATGATCGACTCGGCGAAGCGAAAATATTCGAGCGGGAAGGAGAAATTGAAGTCGGCCAAGGAGAAAATGGGGTTCGGAAGACCGAAAAGCGCACTTTCCGACGTGCCCAGAACGACGAAAAAGTCGTTTTTGGAGCGCGCGAAAGAGAAGATAAAGGAGAAGAATCTGGTGAACAAAGGGGTCGCGTTCGTGAAAAAAGACCTCGGAATCGGCGTTGACGGGCCGAGGAAACCGTCGAAAATCTTAAGGTACGGCAAGAAAGCTGTCGAGAAGTTGTTCAGAAAGGTACATTTTCCGGTTCAGAATCCGAGAAGACTTTCCATTTTCAGTCTGACAAAACGCAGAATGTTCCCATCCGCACGCCTTCTTCCATCTCTTCGTTCTCCCAATTCCGACCGAAGGTTCAGTACCTTCAAAACCACCTCTCGTCCGTTCAAACGGCGGCTCAGGAGTCGTGGAACACTTCAGAAGCGGGCACAAAGTACAAGTTTTTTGAGGAGAAGAAGACGTGGGACGATGCACAGGTATCGTACACCAAAGAATATCTTTGGGATCATCTGATGGTTGCAGCTGTTGTGCGAGGAGTTCGGAAGTCATCTGGCGTATCTGGACAGCGAGTCGAAGAACGCCTTCGCCACCCGGTTGCTCTCATCATTGCCGCACAACTCGACGATGCTCGCGTGGTTCGGACTGCGGACAGAGATCGGAGCGCCGTCGTCGGACACCGTCGACGCCTTCAACAACTTCGCGAACCTCGATGGATGCGGCGTCATCGACTCGGCCGGCTCGTGGAGCATCAGCTCCTGCTCTCTGGAGCTCCCCTTCATCTGTCAGGCGCTTCGGCTCAATGTGCTCGTCGAGATAGCGCCGGCGGGAGAACGCCTTGATTGACTGAGAACGAGACGATTCATTTGAGATTGAAATTAAAATTGACTTATTATACACATAAAGCAATGAGAGTGAATAGGGTAAATATAAAAAAAAAGCGGCGAGAGACCATGCAAGGCCATAAGGTAAGTGGAAGGGGGAAGTGGCGTGAAGAATTGTGAAAAGGGTGAAGGGGAAGCGGGAATGGAAAGGGAATGGAAAGGAGGCATGAAGAGGGAAATGTGACTCTAGACGTCACACAAGTGAGTTGAGCCCGTTGTAAGTCATGTTAGACAAAAAGAACTGGGTAGTAGAAAAGAAGAGAGAGTGGCGAAGGAAGAGAGAGAGGAACAATTTCTCGTGAGACTATTGGTGGTTACCGAATCTCTGAAGATAGCCGAAATGTGGCTGCTGCTGCGCGAGCTGTGTGAGTGAATTGATATCCATCATCCGGTAGTACATCGGCATTCCCAACTCTCCCATCGCTTGTTGCAAATGCAATACGATCTGTGCAGTCAGAGGCATAGGTAGGCCCATCGCGCTGAATTGAACGTTTTGAAGGTCGCCGAATGGAGCAGGATGAGTGGCGTGCGTCTCCACGGGCACCCGATTCGGTGCGGCAGCGGGAGCGATCGGGTGCTCTCCGATGTTGATCTCCTCTTCCGGTTGGCTCAAGTGCTGCTCGTTCTCTTGTGGCTCCGGTGGTTGAACAGCCGCAATCTCGTCTTCTTCCTCTTCTTCTTCTCCATCCGCATCTTGATTGTCGACTGATCCTTGCAGCGCCAGAAAGTTCTTCGTAAGATCAGCGGCCGATTTGCACACAAACGTCTTCCGGTCGAATGGGCACATGAGTGTGGCCTCCTCGATCAACGATGTGGCGCACGCGTGACAGACTGTGTGACCGCACGGGACGACTCGCGGCACTTTCCGTCCGCGGCTGCGGTACTGTTCGAAGCATATCTCACACTCGTTCGGAGCGCGAGCCTTCAGTTTGATCCGCTTCGACAGCTGATCGTTCTCTTCGGTCACCTCTTCCAGCTTGCGTTTCAGCCGCCGAATCTCCTCTTGTTCCGGGGACATTTGTCTTCTGGAAAAGAGAAACGATTGGGATTGTGTAAAAGGAAGGGAATTGCCGAGCATTCTGAACATGATTCGAGCTACAAGTTGGGAAGAATTAGCATAAAACTCAACAAGCGAAGAGAGAACAGCATTTTTAAAAATAATCTGGCACTGGAAACTTAGTATTTAATCACAAATTTTAAGAAAGATGAATGGAGTACTTGTGAAGAATTGAAAGGAAAGTTTTGAGAAAAAAGGAATGGATTTGGTGGAAGAGCAAAGTTTCTGGTAGGATTTGAAAATCCCAACGGCGCGCGTCGCGAATCTATTTAACAGTGTTTTCGCTTCTTTTCATATTGACCGGTCAAAAATTTGTACCCTATTCACTTCGATTCGCTTTGAAAACATAATTTTGACTTGTTCCCACCAGAACAATGCAACAAATTTCGAGAAAATGAGGAAAAAAAGTTTTTTTCAGATCATCAGGAAACGCGCGAAGGCAATCCTTGGCGCGCATAATGCACGCTCTATTGCAAAAATTCGAAAATCCCGGCACAGGAATGGAGAGAAAATGGAGAATTGAAGGAGGAATGCGAAGCACGTATTGAACGGATCGAGCGAGAGGGGGGGGGTCTATTTAAAGAGAGCCAGTTGGCGCGCGCGCATTGCACCGAATGGTCCTGCCGCGAACAGACGACGGCTAGGGACGGAGGTGGCGTCCCCAATCGACGCGTACAGTGCGAGAGAGGTGCGCGAGAGAGTGGTGTAATAGAGAGAGACGAATCGAGTCGACCGGACGGCACCGAGCCGAGATAGTGACGCTCTGTGGGCAGGAAAAATCGATTCGAGAAGAAGAAGGGTGTTCTTCCTTTTGGGACGATTGCAGGCATTTGGGAAGAGGTCTTTGTTCTCCCTCTCGCTCTGTCTTTCTCTCTTCACATCATCTTCCATTAACTTCTTCGTTTCCAGACAATGAGCATCGAGGAAGGCGCCCCACAGAAGCCGAAAGTCACGGTGCCAGTCAACGAGTGCGAGATTTGTGTGCGAGAGTACCGTCACAGGGGCAGCCGCACTCCGAAAGTGCTGCCGTGCGGGCACACCGTGTGTCACGCGTGCGCCACGATGCTCATCAAGGAACGAAAAGTGCGATGTCCGTTCGACCGGCAGACGAAGAGCTGCAAGAGCGCCGACGAGCTGCCGAAGAACTTTCTGGCGCTCTATCTGGCCGGCACTCCGGAGAACGCCGAGTGCAGCGATTCGGAGGACGTCACGCAGGCGAACGGAGCCGTGCACATTCAGATGGAGCGGCAGTCGTACGGAAACGCGAAGCGCTGCGTAGAAGACTGCTGCCCCGCGTTTCTTTTCTTCTGTTTCTTTTTCGTCATCATTCCTTGTTTTTATATCATTTTTCATGTGATTTTTTTCTGACGACTAAAAACGTTCCTTTCCGCGAGTACCCGTGTTTATTTGAACGATTCAACAACGACGCCTTCAGATGGTGATCATGAGAACGAATCCGGCGAGAGCGAGGTACGGTTGCAGGTAGTCGCCGAGAATCGGAGTCGAGAGGATGTAGTCGGTGATGTACCAGTAGAGTTTGAACTGAAGACGTCCCCACGACGGTATCGTCTTCGTCATCCGCACTTCGACCGTGCCGTTCTCCATTCTCTTCATCGCGTTCTCGATCTGAAACTTTTGCTTCTGCAACGACAACTCTCCATCACGCACCTTTTCCCGATTGCAACTGCCGTCCGGATTCACAAAATGGAAGCCGTAACGGCCCAACTGCATCAGTTTCGAGCCTCCGTCGGTCTCGCAGTCGAGCTGCATCAAGTAGGGCGGCTCGTTCTGCTCGGTGAACATCCACTCCCACGAGTACGTCACACTGCAACTTTTCTTTCCTTTCCCCGACTATGAACGACGTATCTACACCGACTTGTAGGGCATGTAGGCGCATTTGGGCGTCTGCCACGTGTTGCACTGATGGATCATGACGCCGATGTCGGGTGTGTACCAGTGCGCGAGCTTCTCGGAGAGGCGCTCGAAGAACAGCCGCGTCTCGTTGTTGGCGCGCACGAACCAGTTGGCGCCGTTCACCCATCCGCTTCGGAGGGACGAATCGCCGTCGCCGAGTCTGTCGAAGATGGCGTCGTAGGAGACGTCGTCTTCGAGAATCAGCTCGAAAATGTTCTTGCGCCAGAACGTGTCCTGTTGCATCATCCAGAACGATTTACCTCTGAAGTAGGAGGTATGTGACGACGAGGGGGGCGGGGCTTGGGAGGGGGATACCTTTTGATGAGTGCCAACGCGAGATTTGCCCGCAGCAAGTAGATGGTTTGATAGGCGCCTTCGGCAAACGAAAACGGCCCAGACAGGGAGGGGGTGGGCCAGTGGAGCAGCTGGATTCGAGGCCACCTCTTCTGAATTGTGTCCCTGGCGACGTCGTCTAGAGTGACGAACACGAATCTCTCGTGCACACTTCCTCCTTCTAGCTGCGCGGTGTTGCACAGAAAGTTGTCGGTCATGTTCAGAGCGAACTGGTTGAGGAAGAAAAAGGCGGGAGGCCTCGCGAATCGAACGTCGAGGATCGCGACGAGGTCCGAGAACTGCGGCGAGGACTCGATCGAGGAGAGCGAGACGGAGGCACTCGAAGACCTCACGTACTTCACCGCCGACATTGCATTGTCGGACTTTCGAAGGACGAGGACGCCGACGAGGAACCAGAACGCGTAGAAGAGGATCAGAGTGGGACGGTTGAAAAAGACCAGGTCCACAGACCTCTGGAGTTGGTTTCTAAACTTGGAAAGTGAAGGCATTACCGATCAAACGAGTAAGAGATCAGAAGAGGTGTGTTTATATACAAACATTCTTCTGGCCAGAGGTCATCAAAACACGTCAGTGATCGGTTTGCAGAACCGATTGCACTTTTATCCCGAGGGAGGTCGCCTGTGCGAAGATCTGATTGGGAAGGTGTTGCAAGAGAGTGTGGGAAGGGCCTCGGAAAGTGCATGCGCATGCTACAAACCGGCGAACCGCGCAGAATAGCTACAAGACCAATGGAAATTCATACACAATCAAACCATCCAACATGAACATAGAAACGGTGGGTAGGGAGTATTTACACATCTGGACTAGCTGTTCTGCTCTTCCAACTTCATATTTTCCATCTTTCTATGGAAGTTGTCGATATGCTGACCTCGCAAAAGATGATTTTTGCTAGAATCACGAACTGCCCGAATGACTTCCTCGTCTGGAACTTCCGAGAGAAGCGGCACCTCATGTTCCGCCTGGAAGCATAGAATGTTGAAATGGGTTCTTCGTACAGTGTCCTCACCATTTTCTCGTAGATTCTCGTACACATAACGCCCCATCGGTTCGTGATGATGTGAAGACGTCCGTTCTTCACGAATCTCCGTTCCACTTCGACCCGCGCGCCTCTCAAGACGGTGCACAGCGAATTGTTGATGATGAACGTCCTCCGAAAGACGCCGTTCTTCTCGTACTGCACATTCAGAACGTCGGCGACCACATCGAACTTCAGAACTTTACGGAACTTGTACGAGCGGAAGACGCCGTCCTTGATTTCAAAGTGCTGACTGGATGCGCGGAAAATCTCACGATCTCTGGCACTGACGGCGCGCTCCTTGAGAAACTTCTCCACGTTCTCAGACTTTACCAACTTCCAGTCGCCCCGGATAGTCCAATTGATCAACATATGTTCGGCCTTTGCGAGCAGCTCGTCCTGATATTGAAGCGCGTCGGCGTATCTGACGGTTATCTCATCGAGCACTTTCTTCGCCTTTCGCGCCTCGTCCCTCGCCTTATCGGTCTTCTTCGAGGTCGAATTCTCATTTTCCTTTTCATATTGGTGAGGGATACAAGCCTCAATCTTCATTATTGCGCGGTGGAGGTCTGAAGAGAGCGAGGTTGAAGGCAACTGAATCGGGATGAACATGAGAAAAAACGATACTTCCGTCAGGGGTGAACAGAAACGGATCAAAAACCAAACAGTAAGCAGGAAAAGAAGACGTTTTGGAGCGACAGTGAGTTTATATAAAAACATAAATAGTTGGAAAAGTTAGCAATTGTACAGTGTTTTAGGGCAGCTTCTTGTAGACGCGACTGCAAGTCACTCCGTCGATGCTGTTGATCACAGTCATCAGCCCATTCTCGATGTATCGATCCACCTCCTCCACGATCTTCTTCGTCTCCGGATCGCGGCACGTCGTCTTGAAGCGAGTCCCGCTGAAGAACCACGTTTCTCCGTCGACCTCCTTATTCAGCTGGATTTCCTGCGAGACATCGTCGCACACTCCGTCCGTCGCGGTTCCGAGAATGATATTCCTGCCGACTTTGGCGATAGCGACGTCTTTCTTCGTGAGCTTCTCGGTCTCCTCGTTCCAGCTATCTCCGTAGTACTTGTCGACGTTCGCCGACTCGATTAGTCTCCAGGTGCCGACGTACATCGGAATCACAAAGTTGTTGAGAAGGTCCGCGCCGGCTAGCAAGATTCGGGCGTTGTTCTTGTTCAGCTCGCTATGGACCTCGTCCACTTTGTCGAACACCCTCTCCGCTTCTTTTTTCATCTCCGAGAATTCGGCTTTCTGAGCGTGAAAATATTATAGGATTTCGGTTGAAAACGATGAAGCTCACGTCTTCCATGGCGATCGAGAGAGCAGTCATCTCTTGGCGAAGCCTCTGAATTTCATCCCACACGCTCTTCCCTCTTTTCTTGTTCTCGGACACCACATCCGTCACAGCCGAATCTGCTCCAGTCATCGTGATGTGTCTGAACGGTTAGCTGGAAAAATAGCGATTTGATGAAGCACACAATATAAAAATCGCATTCTATTGCGAACTTTAGCGACAAATGTGGAGAAAACAAGAAAACCGTTGGGAACCGAGATAAAAAACTGAAATTGGCGGCAGGTTCGATTAAAGGGAGGTGGGTCAAGACACATTTGTGGGTCTCATTGGGAAAACGAAGCTCGCGAAGACGCTGCGCCTTTCAATTTGACACACTCTCTCGCTCTTTCTTTCGTTTTCTCTCGTCTGCCCTGAACTGGAAATTTCGAGATTTTCGAGGAATTCGTCTCGAGTGGACACCCTGATTGGAATTAAACAGTTTTAAATATTTATGAATCCATTTATTTTCGATAAAAAGAAGAGAAGATTTTCCAGCAGAAGAAATGTGGCGTGTGGGGTGAGAGAAGGGTCGGGACGATGGTCTTGGGCTGAAAATCGAGAGTATAATTGAGGTTTCATTCGATGGAAGAGACCGAGTCGGTGGAAGAGGCCAGTAGAAGTAGAGGAGTGGTAGTAGAAGGTGGCAGGCTGAAACAGTTCACTTTCCGAATGTCCGTCGAGATGTTTTACTTACGTGTCGAAGAGACGGTGACGTCTTCTCCACGTCCGTCCCTGCCCCTGTGTTGTTATCCCCCACCCGTCTGTGCTGCATGAAGAGCCTCGATTTCTCCGACACCAGACCATTGTAGCCTGGGAGCCGGCATCCAGAGAGGGGACAGACAGTCAGAAGCAACACGGACAGCGACCTCCCGAACAACCCATCGGAGTGCCGTAGGGGCTCTCCGGATGCGCAAGCCCGACTCTCCACCGTTCCCAGTCGGAAACCCCCTCCGCCTTTCTCAGTGGTCGAAGTAGGACGAGACGACACGGAGCGTCGGCCAACACAGGAGCTGCCACGGGCAGACAACCGGCGCCCCGTGTCGTCTCGTCTTTCTTCGAGGCGTGAGGAAGGCTTTGGGCCACCTCGTTCCGGGAACGGCTTCCTGAAGGGAAAGCACACCAAGAGAGTGGGTCCCGCTAACGAGCAGCCGTTGGAAGTTGATCAGTAGGCGATGCGTCCTGGTGTGTCGCTACCCGTACTGCTCTCTCCGGGTGCAAGCAGCAAACTACGATCTGGCGCCGGATCCATCGAGACGCCGCATGCTCACATCGAGGCAGGGGCTGCCCGTGTAGGGAGGAGTGGGATGTCCGAGTGTCACACTCGTCGCCCTTATATAGGCCCCTTATCGCCCCTTATCAGTCACTCAAGTTGCCAAGCGGCAACGCTCGCGGTCACGTTCACGTTCACGTTTTGCGGCCACGCAAAACTTCCAATTAAATAAAACGAGATGACGGCCGTCTCCCAAGAGAACGGCACCCGCGCGGTACGGTACGATACGATAACATTGAGTCCATTTTCATTGAGAAACGAGCGAGTGTGTGTGAATGGAAGAGGAAAAGAGAGAGAGAGAGAGAGAGATAAAGGGGGGCTACATTTGGAGTAACTTGCGTCCCGCCCACGCGTAGAACTGCTTCCGTTTCTCGACCATCTGAGCAGCTGGAGCAGCAAGAGCGGCCTCTTCGAAATAGTGCACCGGAGGCGACGCGGATCGTTTGCCGGCCCACGCGTAGAACCTGCAACGAATGAGTCTACAGTAAGCCCTCCGTGCCTCAACTCACTGTTTTCTCTTGCTCCTCATTCCCTCTTCGGACCCGATCGAGGCGGCTCTTTTCGCGTCTTCCCACGAACCGTTTGAAGGCCTGCAAATCGGCACGACGTTGACCAAGTTCTGACTTCTCTTGATCTGCAAATCGCGCGAATGCAAATGCGCCCCACTGCAATACTGTCGCCGTGCACGGCCGTGTGATTCGTGTTTCAAACACGCCCCGCTGGACTCACTACTTCGCCTCGGGCGAAATAAATAGCTTTTCTAGATATTTATTGATTTTCTAGTATATTCTAGTAAAAAAGGAGCGGTGCTGTTAGAATTCCTCGTTGAACCCGAAATGGGGATGATCTCCATCTCTTGACGCCGGATCCACGAGTCTCCATCCGCGATTCAGATTGTCAATCGACTTTATTTCGTCGGCAGTGAGATTGAAGTCGAAAACCGAAAAGTTCTCGAGAATACGGTCTGGAAAATCGGAGAATTCGCAGAATTTATTGATGGAAAGTTTGTGTAATAAATACAAAATTGAAAAGTGCACATTTCAGAGAGAAACAAAAAGAGGGGAAGCGACTGCGGGTTTAGAACTCCTCGAGGAACGGACAATGCGGATGGTCGCCGTCGCGCGCGCTCAAGTCGACGATGCGCCAGTTCTTGTTGATACCGTCGATGGAGGCGACTTCCTGCGGCGTCAGCTGGAAGTCGAACACCGAGAAGTTCTCGGTAATTCTGTCTGCAATTGTGGGGGTGACATAAGGGGGGACGACCAAGAAAAGCTGACAAAAGTGTTAAACAACTGTGCGTTATGGAGAAGAAAAAGGAAAACTCACGAGGCGTGACGGATTTCGGGATGGCGACAAGACCACTGTCGATGAACCAGCGAAGAATGATCTGGGCCGGCGTCTGAAAAACAACTACTGAGTTTGAGCCTGGTTTCTCGGTCACAGACCTTTCCGTGAGCTTTGGCGATCGAGGCGACGACTTCATTCGTGAGAACGTTCGGATCTCCGTCCTTGCGGAAGAAAGCGGATCCCGGGTTGCCGAGCGGCGAGTATCCGACGACGACGATGCCCTTTTCCTTGCAGAACTCGCGGAGCTTGACTTGTGTGAAGTACGGGTGCAACTCCACTTGCAGGCACGCCGGCTTCACCTCAGCGGCGTCCCAGACGCGCTGGATCTGTTTGTGGTTGAAGTTGGAGAGTCCGATCGATCGGATCTTTCCGGCGCGTTGCTCCGCCTCGAGAGCCTTCCACGTGTCGAGATAGTCGACGTCCGAGTAGCGCATTTTGCCGTTCTCTCCCGGCGGGAACAGTCCTTCGTCTTCGGCGTAGCCCTGCGGCCAGTGGATCAGCATCAGATCCACGTAGGAGAGCTGCAGATCGGCCAGGATCTGTGCTACGTTCTCGTGAGCTTTGGCCGTCGAGTGGAACGTGTTCCAGACCTTCGAGACGATGAACAGCTCCTCTCTCTGAAGAAAACGAAGAGATTGTCCCCCACTCGACGGAATGAGCGTCACCTTCACTTTTCCCTCGTCGAGAATCTCCTTCAGCGCCTCGCCGACCTCCTTCTGATTCTGGTAGACGTGCGCGCAGTCGATGTGTCTGTAACCGGCGGCGACGGCCTTCTTGATCGCAGCGGACACCTCTCCGTGCTTCGATTGCCACGTGCCGAGTCCGATGACGGGCATCGCGAAGCCAGAGTTGAGGCGGACCGTTTGAGCACCACTCATTCTGCAAATTGAGCGATTCGGTTTGCAAAAAAATATACTTTTGAAGTCAGAACCAAATGGAAGAGCACTTTGAAAAGGAAGCATTTCGCAAAATGGAAGATGAAGGAAACAGGTGGAAAAGTGATCGAAAATTGGCAGTTTTCGAGAATTTCTAGTCAAACCGACGAGAAATTTGCCATTTCTTTCTTTAGGTAAACGAAAAAATGGGCAACTTTCGAATAAACACTGGTAAAGTGAACTGTGGTGTCTGTTTTCTTTCTCCCTCTTGCAACCACCATTATCTAGCGATGCGTATCGCCTTTCGAGTGGTCAGCACATCGAAAATAGTGTGCGGAAACGAGATATGGCAGAGAAGGCGAGAAAACTGCTTTTTGGTGTCAAGGACACGTGTACAGGAGGAAAGAATCGATTTAGTCGACGGAATCGGGAGATAGGTTGCAGAAGTGTTCAAAAAACGGACAGCAGTGCGGAGGGGGGCAAAAATTGAAAGATACAAACATTAGACGATGTGAGGGAGAGGGGAGGAAAACGAATGAAAATTTGCAGTTATTAACAACCAAGTATTACATTTGAGATCGGGGACGTATAAATAAATCGTGAGCAATAGAGTCTAGGCGGTGCTTTGTCGGTTATGCGGCCACGGAAAATACGGGTGGTCGTGATTGCCGATGATTGGATTCAGAAGGCGAAAGTCGATGTTTAACGCGTCGATTCGTGCGATCTCCTCGGGCGTCAGAGTGAATTTGAAGACGTTGATGTTGGCTCGAATGCGTTCTGAATGTTAAAACACAATGTAGGCTGGTTTAACAAAGTACTCACTTGGGTCGGAAGCCTTGACAACTGCTGTCAGCTTATTATCGACGAGCCACCGCAGAATGATCTGTGGAACCGATTTTCCGTGTATCCGGGCGATCGCCTGTAGTGTCTCGTTGTGCAGAAGGTTCGGATCCCCGGGCTTCCGATGCGACGCGCTGTCCGGGTTGCCGAGTGGCATAAAAGCGCAGAGAGTGATGCCTCGTTGCCGGCAGAAGTCTCGGTAGGCTTTTTGTGAGATCAGCGGGTTCAGTTCGATCTGAACGACCGACGGCTTCACTTTCGCTGCCCGCCACAATCGGTCCGCCTGTTTCAGGTTGAAACTGCAGAAGCCGATCGATCGGACTTTTCCGCTGGCGTGCGCTTCTTCCAGCGCTCGCCACGTCTCCATGTAATCGATGTCCGAGAAGCGCATTTTGCCGAATTGATCTCTTGGAAAAAGGTCGTCCGGCGCATCCTCCGCCCATCCGTACGGCCAGTGAATCAGAATGAGATCCATGTAGTCGGTGTCGAAATCTTCGAGCATCTTGTCGACCAGTTGTAGACATTTCTCGCGCGAATGAAATGTGTTCCATATTTTCGACGAATAGAACAGTTCGGTTCGCTGAAATTCGAAATGCAATGAATCTCAGCATACTTGCAAGATGACGGGCCGGGCCGGGCCGAGCCGGGTTGTTACCGGGCCGGGCCGGGCCGGGCCGGAGAACCCGGAACTCGGCCCGGCCCGGGCCGGCCCGGCCCGGCTCAGGAAATTTTTTAATTTTTTCCGTAATCGAATATGGAGAGTTTCAATTCTTCGTTTTTGAACCTTTTTTGGTCTATACAATCAAAAATAGTATTTTCGGTCACTTTCATGCCATTTCGGCCGCCAGTGGCCAGTTCGATGCACCGAAATTGGCTGGAATTGCTAGAAAATCGTTGCGGACCATGTTTTTTGGCCGAAAATGTCCATATTCCCGGAATTTTCGAGAGGAGACCGTGTCAGAAGTGAAAATAACTGCCTTCTCGATGATTTAGTAGCAAGTGCAGTCAATTTGGGCGCATAATTCGTGTAAAAAACCGCCAAAAATGGTTACATTTCAGCCATTTTAGGATAATATTTGCCGTTTTGAGGGCAATCTTCGAAATTTTAAGTGACCACTAGTGCCAATTAAGTAGAATTGAAGTTATAATGAAAAAATAGGGGGAAAATGGCGGTAAGCAGACATTGTTAGGCCAAAATCTGTTTGGAAACAAATTTCTGTTTTCTATCCGGGCCGACTTTTTGAAAATCGTCCGGGCCGGGCCGGGCCGGGCCGGCAAAATTCTGATTCGGCCCGGCCCGGCCCGCTGCAAGTATGATTCTCAGAACTCCTCGAGCACTTACTCGAAACTTTCGGATTTTGCACCACTCGCGGATTCCGGCGGCGATTTCCGTTTGATTTCCGAACCCGATGCTGCAGTCGATGAGTCGATATCCGGCCTCCAAAGCTTCTCGAACATTCTCAGCGGCCCTCGATTTCGGGATTTGCCATGTTCCGTAGCCGATTTTTGGCATCTCGAACCCCGAACTTAGCGTAATTGTTTCTGATATGGGCATTATAACGGGGCTGCAAGAAAAAATTATTTAAAACGAGAAATTTGAAAAATTGCGAAATTTTCTTCAAAAATTAAATTTTGGCGCAGACAAATTTTGAAGATGGCGTATGATTGGATGTTTCTTGTGCACTTTGCCGTCGTTGTGATTACGACAGTTTCAGTTTTTCGCTGATTTTCACCGAAAATTTTCGGTGCTTCCGCAGTTTTTTCAAATCTTCAGCGCGATATCGATTGTTCACTTTTACTTTTGATATTTTCCCAAAATCAATAGGAGTTTGTCACATTTGAAAAACTCCTTCATAAGCGTTATAAAAATAGACCGATTTGACTTTCAAAAAACTTACAATTTGACTTTGAAAGACATCGGAGGTACTTTTCTGTGCGCCATCGTCCTAAAATTGGGAGAAAACCGGGTGTTTTCGCACGAATGATATGAAATTTCGATGTTTGACGGCTAGCCGTTGCTAACGGAAGCGACGAGAAAAAGAGACGCGCTGGAAGCTTCCAGTTCGTTGCCTAGGAGATATTCGCTCGATCTCCGAGCCGGATTATCATTTTCGAATTCTCCTTCGGCCGTAGGCGGATTACGAAACGAAACGAAGTGTTTGTTGGTTTGCTGGCGCGTTTCGCGTGCGCCGTGGCGCCACAAAACACTTGGGAAGCAGCGTCGCTTTTTATTGATCCAAAACGGGTTTCAATTCAATTCCACGAAGCGTTTAATTGACTGAAATAGGCGTCGGTTTCCTTTCGAATCTTGTCGTTTTTGCTCATTGACGCCGAAATTTTGGTCCTTCGTCGGCTCATTGTAAAGGGATTTCGGATGAATTCGAATTTCCGCCAAGATTCGACAGAAAATATCATCGTAGGACACAAAATGAGGGGTCCTCTGCAAATATGCTTCTAGCACGAACAACAAGACAATAATGACTTACAAACTGCTGAAAATGAGCAAAAACAAGACGTTGAGCTCCGTGTCGAACGTCGGAAACAGTTTTAGGTACATGATTGTAATCAGAATACTCGTGAAAATGAGAATAACCATTCCGCCGATGACCACATTGGAAATCATTTGAAAACTCTTCATATTCTCTTTGGCTTGAAATCGCGCCGCCAAAGTGTATTTCGATGTATTTTTGTTGTTCTCGAATGATTTTGTAACATTTGAGCTATAGCGCCTGCTATATAACATTAGCTGAAAAATGAAATTATCGGTAATTCGCCTTCTGTCGCTGGAAATTCTCACCACGTTTCCGATTAGATTTGTGAAGCATGAGCAAAAGATGAATACGAAAAAGTGCAGAGAGTTGAAGAAAAACAAGACGGTGATGGTTAAATTATACGTTTGGCACACCAAAATCGTTGCGATTGCCACAAACTTTCGTGGCTTCTTCTCGTAGTCATTCAAAAACCAGCAAGCGCAAGCGCGCTCCATCGAGATTCCCACCAGAACGGTGGTCATTGAGAGAATGAAGTGGAACTTGATGAAGCCGCCGAAAAAGAAGAGAAAATGCTCTCTAAGGCTGTTTTCGGGGATCACGACCATTTCCGAGGGCTCCGAAGTGTACAGTTGCTTCTTCGTGAGCCCGTCGCCGAGCTTCCAGAGCCCGATTTCGTAGGGCTTGATAAGAATGTTTCCGACGAGCGCTTCGAACCATTGGATTCCAAAAATAACCACGAGAACCGTCATATTCTTGTGAAAACTTCGAATTTTGATCACGATGTAAATGCATTTCACGACGTAGTAGAGGGCAATCAGAGTCAGTAGAATCTCGGCCAAAAATAGCAAAACGTAGGGGAAATTGAGTATTTTGTAGTCGTGAATAATGAAGATCGGGAAGAAGATCGACGTCGAATTCGGACTGCCGAGCAGAAAAATCATAGCAGACTAGATCCGTTTTCGACGAGATTTAGTTACAGCAAAAGTGGAAAACTGCTTCCCGGACACGGCTAATTTGATTCTGACGAAGCGATTTTCAGCTGCTTTCGACGTGATGCTTGGGAAATAATTGGCGGGTTTCATTGGAAAACGGACAGATTTTTGAGTTGTGGACTCTCGAGGCAGAGCATATTTGTTGAAAATGAAGACTCTTGTCCGTGTGAAGTACACAAGAATCGCACGCAAAACATAGTGGAAGGCGGAACCCGCGAGATGTCGGCTGCTTCTTTCGGCCTTTTTGCGACTTTCATTTCAACCTGCTTCCCGGAAAACAAGGAAATATTATCGGATTTTTTTGAATGCAATACGCAGACAAATTTTGTTTTCAAACAGTTTCACTTCCCGCTGTTGGTCTCGCCACGAAGGAAGCGAGAGAGTGAGAGACGACAGACGACGAGACAAATACATTTTTTCGCGCGTTTTTTGTAAATTTGCGAAAAAACGACCCGTTTTTAAAACAAAAATTAAAGAAATATTAATTGCAATTCACAATTTACCAAAAAAGTACTGAAACGGGTCGTTTTTTTCGCAAATTTACAAAAAACGCGCGAAAAAATGTATTTGTCTCGTCGTCTGTCGTCTCTCACTCTCTCGCTTCCTTCGTGGCGAGACCAACAGCGGGAAGTGAAACTGTTTGAAAACAAAATTTGTCTGCGTATTGCATTCAAAAAAATCCGATAATAGGAAATGGAATCCACAGAAGTGACTCTAATTAACCAAAAAACTTTATTAGTCAGTCAACTCCAGGAAGCATTTAGCTGGTTGAAATACGCGTCAGTCTCCTTTCGTAACACGTCGCTCTGGATTGAAATCGTCGAGACGATCGTTTTCTTTCTGGTTTTCCGGCGAAAATTCGAAATAAGTGCACTTTTCGAGAAGCGAAACTTGCGCCACGAGTCGACGGAATGAATCATAACGGGGCAAATCACGAGAGGACCTCTGAAAGTGTCCAAATTGATGCGAATCGGGCGATAAACTCGACTCACAAACTGCTGAACATGCCCTGAAACATGACGTTGAGAAGGGTGTCGAAGCGGGGAAACATCTCGGTGCACATGAGACCGACGATCAATGTTGCGAACGAGATGTTCAGAATCCCCGCCACAATGACTTTGGAGATCATTTGAAAGCACCTGATGTTTTCCTTCGCCTGAAATCTCGCCGCCAGCGTGTAATTCTCCGGATTCAACACCTTCAGATTGTAGTTCCGTGTGCAGACGAACATCTGAAATTGAATCGAGAATGTCTCGAAAACCAAGAGAGATGGGAAAAAGTTGTCAACTGACAAATGGTTCCCGGTAATCTGGACAACATTTCCACAGTTGACACTTTTTGCGCAACTCTTCTCGTTTTCGAGATACGTCACTTACAATAATGCAAATCGCATTCGGCACGATAGCGAAGAATAAACTGCCGGGAAAGTCGAAGAAATCGAAGAAAACGAGGCAAGTGACGAGTAAATTGAGGGTCTGCGAGGTGGAAACAATCGCAACGAGCACCCAATTTCTCTCCTTCCGCTCGTAATCCTCAATGAAATAGCAGGCGAAAGTGCGCTCCACGGCCAATTGCAGAAGGACGGTGCACATCGAGAAAGCAAAGTGCCACTTGATGAAACCGCCGAGAAAGAACCAAAAAGAGCCGGTTGCTGCGGAAATGTGCACAATCTCCGACTCTTTTTCGGTCACAAACTGTTTGACTGTGACGGAGATGTCCCCCAACTGCCAGTGGCCGATTTCGAAGGGTTTCAGTAGAAAGTAGGCGAACACCGATTCGAACCATTGCAAAGCGAAGATGATGAGAATGATGGTCATGTTTTTGTGGAAAGTGCGCACGGTGAGACAGATGTAGATGCACTTGAGAACGTAGAAGATGGCGACGAGATTGAGCACATTCTCAATCAACAAGAGCACACAATAGGGCCACTGCTGAGCTTTGAAGTCGTGGATTATGTAGGTCGGATGGAAAATGGAATAGTTTCGGTGCTCACCGGACACCGCGAAAATCATTGGGCGGACGAAATGGAATGGGCGAGAAAACTGGGAACAAAACCTGATTTCTTGAACGATAATGGAATTTATTAGGGGTCGACTAGGCATGAGACATCAGCTGCTGCCTGGCGGAAGTGAATGAATAACAAGGAGTTGTCCCGAGTGTCACAGTCACGCCCACGAGGCGGACAGCTGGTTGAAATAGGCGTCGGTCTCCTTGCGAACCAGCTCGCTCTTCATCACACTTCCCTTCCGGTTGGGCAGTATCTGCACTTGCGCCCTGCTCACTTTCAGTTTTCTCAGCAGCCAGGACCACTGAAAGAACTGGAAGCGTCTCCACGAGTCGACGGAATAGATGATCGACGGACACACTGCCAGCGGGCCGAGACACATCGCCGACTGGATGAGGATGTTGAGGAGGGTGTCGAGGTCGGGCAGCACGTTCAGGTAGAGCGTGATGGCGACGGAGAAGCCGAAGCAGACCATGGCGACGCCGGCGAGCAGCACCATCCGGATCATCTGGAAGCAGCGCACGTTCTCCTTCGCCTGGAAGCGCGCCGCCAGCGTGTAGTGCGACGGGCTCCGGAAGTCCTCGATGGTGCGTGTCACCTCGAGATTGTACTTGCGGAAGACGAAGATCAGCTGCAAACCACCGGCTCTAGGTCACTTCCGAACTCGAAACTCACCGCTAGACCGACAATGTTCGGAATCATATTCACCACCATCACCATTATGTAGCCGAGAAATTTGAAGTAGATCAGGAAGGCGACGGTCAAATTGGAGACCTGATTGATGGAAATGATGGTGAAGGCGATCCAGACGCGCGACTTTGACTCGTAATCGTTGAGATAGTAGCAGGCGAAAGTGCGCTCCACCGAAATGATGAGCAGAATGTTGGCCATCGACACGAGATAGTGGAGTTTGATGAAGCCGGCGAGGAAGAAGACAAAGTTGTCGTGCAACGACGGCACCCGAATCCACTCGGCCTCGTCGTCCGTCCACCACTGTTTGATCGTCTCACCGGGCGGACCGACGTCGTGCAGGTGCCAGAAGCCGGTCTCGTAGGGCCAACTCATCGCGTTCGCCACCACCACCTCGAACCATTGGCTCGCGAAGCCGACGACAAGAATCGACATGTTCGTGTGGAAGGTGCGGATGGTGACGGTGATGTAGATGCACTTGAAGACCCAGAACATGGCGACAAAGTGCAGGAAGAGCTCGGCGAACAGGAGTAGCGACCACGGGAAGAAGAGCACTTTGTGGTTGTGCAGCAGAAATATCGGATAGCAGATGGTGAAGTTGCTCGACGAGTTGCCTATCAGAAACAGCATCGTTTCGTCGAATAGCGAAGGTTTCGAGTCGAAGTTTTCGAAAGAGAGAGAGACACGAAACGAGAAGCGAGTCATTCGGCGGGAGCCAGCAAACGGCGAGTTTCCACCTGCTCCCTCTTTCCAAATGACACCTTCTTACGTCTTCTTTGTATTGCTAATAACAATGTTTGTTGGTCGCCGAAAGATCTTTATTCATTCACCGAGCACACTGTATCACATCCAGGAGGCACGGAGCTGCTCGAAATACGCGTCTGTCTCGCGGCTCTTCTCATTCGGAGCCACCTCGTTTTTGATGTGTTGGGTGGTTTTACTTGGAAACAGTGAGAACTTTCGCTCCACGGAATGCATTAGAGTCGGACAGATGACGAGAGCGTATCTGGAAGGGAAGACATACATATGTCACGTGACACATTGAGAGGCTCTTACGTGTGCAGCATGGACTGATAGACGAGATTGAGGAAGACGTCCAGAGAAGGGAAGACGTTCAGGTAGAAGACCGAGAACGAGACGCATCCGAAGAGGATCGTGCCGACGGACACTTGGATCTGACGGGAGATCATCTGGAAGCAGCGGACGTTCTCCTTCGCCTGAAAGCGTGCCGCCAGTGTGTAGCTCCGGAGGTCCGTTTCGAGAGACTTGCTGACTCGCAGGTTGTAGTTTCTGGCGTGGTACAGAATCTGGGGAAGTTTTCTCTCAATTGAAGGTACAACGAGAAGTCTCACTTACCAAAAGGCCGGTGACATTTGGTGCTAGAACGAAGATAATGAGATAGTAGAAGGGAATGGGAAAGAGGTAGAAAAGAAGGGTTCCCAGGAGAGCGTCGAGCTGATAAATGAGCACGGAGACCAGGAGGATGTCGTTCCTCTTTCGCTTCTCGTAGTCGTTCAGCAGGTAACAGGCGAACGATCTTTCCACGGAGAGCGCTAAAAGTCCCGTGCAAATCGCCAGAATGTACTGCGCCTTCAGGAATCCGCCGACGAAAAAGAGCACCTCCCTCGTGCCCAGCTCTCGGATTCTGACGAACTGCTCCGGATCGTCGGTCAGCCATTGTCTGATCATTCCCGTCTCCTCCTTGTTCTCGACGTCCAATTCCCATAATCCGATCTCGTAGGGCTTGATGAAGAGATTGGCGAGGACCGCTTGAAACCAGTGCAACGCGCAGCACACAATAATGGCCGTCATGTTTCGGTGGAAAGCGCGGATTTTCAGACAGACGTAGCAGAATTTGAGCGTCTGACACAAGGCGAGAATGTAGAGAAGGAGCTCGAAGAAAAGGAGGAGCAAGTGCGGAAAGGCCAAAAGTCGGCGGTCGTTGAGGATGAAGATGGGGAAGACGATCGTCTGACTTCCGCATTGGAAGATCATCATCAGCCACTGGTTGATCCAAAAGTCAGAGTCCAACGATTCAGTGCTGCACCATTTTCAGCTGTTTGTTGAAGGGGGAGGACAAAGTAATTATCGAAAGCGATGTTTGGTTATCGCGATTCAGAGTTTGTGCTCGTCTTCTTCTTCTCATCGTCGCCACTTCGGGTTCTCGAAAAAGAAGACGTGGGAGAGCTCATCGTTTGAAGAGTTTACAACATTTCATTTTGCTCCTCTGATTGGTAGTTGAAGCTTGTTTTTCTTCACCTATTCCCCTTATTTCCACATTTCATTCTGCCTTTCCCTATTTCGAAAGGCGGTTAGTTTTCAGCTGCTCATTGGTTAATTCATTTTTGATGGCTTTGAGCTCCGAGGTTCATTCCTTCCTTCCTCGAAGACAGAGAGAGAGAGAGAGAGAGAGAAAGAGAGAGAGAGAGAGAGAGAGAGAGAGAGAGAGAGAGAGAGAGAGAGAGAGAGAGAGAGAGAGAGAGAGAGAGAGAGCTCAAAGCCAGGAAGCGCGGAGTTGCTCGAAGTACGCGTCGGTTTCGCGGACGTTCTGATCCGGTTCCACTGAATTCCCGATCGGCTTCGTTCCCTTATCCTTCTTCTTCTTCTTCTTCTTGGAAAAGAACGAGAACTCGCGCCACGGCTCCACGGAATGCATTAGAGTCGGACACAGAATTAGGGGGCATCTGAAGATTGCCAGTTTTCCCTTGCCACAGACAGACACAGAGACTCACATGTGAATCAGACTCTGGAAGGTGACGTTGAGCACAAAATCGAGGTGCGGCCAGATTTTCAGGTAGAGGAGAGTGAGCACGAGACATCCGAAGGCGACGGAGCAAACGGTGGCGATGATGAGATTGGAGATCATCTCGAAGCATCGGATGTTCTCTCTGGCTTGGAATCGGGCGGCGAGACTGTAATGGGCCGGCGAGCTCCCGAACAGTGTCACTACTCGCAGATTGTAGTTACGGGCGTAGAAGAAGAGCTGAAAACGGGAGGGAATTGGGTTCTGATGGAAGGGGACAGCTTACCACGAGGGCTATCAGGTTGGGAATCATGAAAACGAGCACATAGTAGTAGAACTTGACGGGAAAAAAGTAGAAGAACAGAGTGGCGATGAGTAGGTAGAGGTGGTAGGTGAGCACGATTCCGGCGAGGATGTCGTTCCTCTTCCGCTTCTCGTAGTCGTTCAGAAGGTAACAGGCGAACGATCTTTCCACGGAGAGGGCGAGAAGTCCCGTGACAAGGGACATGATGTAGTGGGTCTTCAGGAATCCGCCGACGAAGAAGAGCACCTCTCTCGTTCCGATGTCTCGCAACTGAACCACTTCCACCGTGTCCTCCCACTCACTCTCGATCGATAACTGCCAGAATCCGTACTCGAAGGGCTTTATCAGAAGGTGGGCGAGGACTGCTTGAAACCACTGAACGACGCAGAAGAACAGAATGAACGTCATGTTCCGGTGAAAGGCGCGGATTTTCAGGCACACGTAGGCGCATTTCAGTGTCTGATACAGCGACAAAAGGTAGATGGGAATCTCGAGAAGAACGAGATAATGGACGGGAAAATCGAGGTGCTTCTGGTAGTTGATGGTGAAAATGGGAAAGACGACGAGTTGGCTTCCGCATTGGAAAATCATGAGTGAGCGCCAAATTCGATTCGAGTTGTCTGCGCTCCCGCCCTGCTCTCCCGAGTCTTCGTAGACTACACCGGGGACTACAACTCGGAAAGGGTGGGTGGGTGGAGCCAACGGAGCATTTCCGAATTCCTCGAGAAAACAGCACATCTTCTGAAGCACTGGAAATAGGAACTCAAAACTAGCATTTAGTCTCGAATTCAGAATAACAAAAAGAGTTCCAGGGACCTTTTCGGCCGGAAAAGCTGAATAGGTTGACGATAACTTTACAGTATGCCCAACTCGGCTGGAAGTTGGATAAAACGTCGATGAGATTCTCGTCGAATAGCCAAAACTGCTCGCTTTGTGGACAAAAGTATACAATTCTAGTTTCAGGTAGAGTTTCACAGTTTTCGGCCAATTTAAGCATCCAACATACATAGTAGACTCAATTCCGAATTTGCCTGCAAAAACCCTCTATCGAAATCGCACAAAATGAGGTAGCTCAACGACACGCCCAGCTTTCGGAAAGATCTGATAATTGATATCATCGACTGGAACAATGCGATCCGAAATCGGAACAGGTGAAAGTGTGAAATTGACTAGAGGACGATCATCTTTCAATCTTTATTTTGACTCTCGCAAATGATTACTTGTTGATATGACTCGAGCAGCTGTTTCAGGGGTGAACCACTGATTTATTGAATCTGTAAGATCGTCATGATGTCGGTTCAAAGGGGAAACAAGGAAGTCGGAAGTGGTTGCCATTGCCACAGTCTCCATGATCACGTCCAGGCGGCGTTCAACTGATCAAAGTAGGCGTCGGTCTCCTTGCGCGTCTGGTCGGTGCGTGCGACGCCCATCCCTTCAGTCGACACCGAGCTCACTTTGATCCGTCGCATCTTGATCCTCTGACACACGCTGGCAGAGAATTTGAACTTGCTCCACGCGTCGACAGAAAGGATCAGTGTGGGACAGATGATAAGCGGGTTTCTGGAAACGCCTTCTATTTTTAGCAGCTGGGGAGTGACGGCGGGCCCGGCAACGGTAACATCAAGAACGAAGCGGCATGACGTGGCACCATCTCAAACATCACTCACAAGTTGATGGCGCTCTCGAAGAGCAAGTTCCACAACGTGTCGAGATTCGGAGCGATGTCCAGGAACATGACGAAGTTGACGGAGCACGCGAAGAAGATGAGACAGACGGCGGAGATGATGACTCGGCGGATCATTTGGAAGCATCGCATGTTCTCGCGCGCCTGGAAACGTGCCGCCAGCGAGTAGTTGTGGTGTGGGTTCGCGAAATCCTCGAGAGCGCTGGTGATCTTTAGATTGAAGTTGCGCGTGTAGCAGAACGTCTGCGAGAAGGGGAATTGGGAAATGAGAGAGAGAGGGGGCACACTTACGATAACGGCTACAATGTTGGGCGTCAGAATGAATATCATTCCGTAAACAAAGTGGGCGGAATTGAGAAAGAAGAGAGTGGCGGCGACGAGGATGGTTCCCTGGTAGCCGGAAACGAGACAGAACAGCAGAAAGTTCCTCGACTTTTTCTCGTAATCGTTCAGAAAGTAGCACGCGAAACACCTCTCAATCGAAAGGACAAAGAGCATTGTGCACATCGATAGGATGTAGTGCCATTTGATGAATCCGCCGATGAAGAGGAACAGGAGCGGGTCGATGGAGGGGAGACGGACCATGCGGGACTCGTCGTCGGTCCACCACTGTTTGACGGTCGTGTTGAACTCTGGAAGGAGAGAAAGAGCACGTACTTCCAAATGTGCTCTTTAACTGAATTACCTCCGATCGGCCAGTAGCCCGTCTCGTAGGGCTTCACGAGCACGTTGGCGAGCAAACATTCGAACCATTGAAGAGCACAGATGAAGATGAGCACCGTCATGTTTCGGTGAAACGTCCGGATGCGGACACACACGTAGGCGCACTTGAGGACGTAGAAGGCGGCGAGAAAAGTGAGCACCGCTTCGACGAGGAGCATCAGAGAGTAGGGGAACGTGTGGAGTCGATGGTCTTGCAGGATGAAGATGGGAAAACAGATGGTGAAGTTGGCGGACGAGTTGCCGATCAGGAATATCATACAAGATGGAGGAAGAAGTGTCGGAGAGAGAGAGCGAGTCGAAGACGATAATGAGCGGGTTGGGAAGGGGAATCAGAAGGTATGCGAGGCGTTTTCAGTTTCACCTGCCTTCTCCTTCTTCTCTTTCTTCTCTTTCTTCTCCGTGTGTGCTCGCCTATTATTTACATGTGATAGTGGAGCAGCAGAAGCAGCAGAAGGCGAGAGGAGAGAAACCAGAGCTCACGTCAGTCCGTGATCAATTGAACATTTATCGCTTTGACTCCGTGAAAGAGAGAGAAAGAGAGTTCTGACTGCCAGAACACTCGTCTTGGACACATAACTTCGAGGGGTGTAATTTGGAATGAGTTCGTGTTTGAGATGGGAGGAAAAAGTTGGCAGATTCCTAATGAAGGGTTTCGAGTTTCCGATCAACATAGACACAGAACTTACTGTTGTGAAGTGGCACTGCCACGTCAGTACGAGTAAGAGACGATCCTGGCGAATCACATCTTCTCAGACGAGAAGAAGAAGTTTGATCTGTAGATTTTCGGAGAACGTCTGCTCGTGAAGTGGCACGCCACGATGATTCATTTCAAAAGAGTTTTAGGGATATGACAGGTTTATTATGACTCACTTGGTTTGAACATATTAGAAGAGACCAGAATTGGAATTATTACAACAAAAGACAGGGATGAAACTTAGAGTAAGACAAGATAAGAAAGTTGAGAACAGGTAGAAATGGATCGGAGAATCGGATGATTAAGAATGAGAAAAGAGAGAATCAGTGACGGCTTGGCACGACGAACGAGGGATCGTAGAACGGATTCGGGACGAGAGTGACCGGGGCTCGGAGGGTGGCAGCGAGAGACGGGTTGAAGAACGGGTTGGGCACCAGCGAGACGACGGACGGCTTCTTGGCGCTCGCAGCACGGCGACTCGCACGACGGCTTCTCTTGCTCTTCTTCATCTTCTGCTGCTGCTGTTGTCCGAAGAAGAGCTCCTGCTCCATCTTGGCGATCTGCTGCTGGACCCACATGTCGTGGCGTTGCTGCTCCATGAACTGGAACATGCGGCGGGCGTGCTCGTCGAGCTCGGCTTGCTTGTAGACGTTGAGACGCTTGCGAGGGAAGTACTCGAAGACGTACGGGACACGGACGGGCGGAGTGGGCGACGAAGACGTCGAGGAAGTAGAAGACGTGCTAGAAGACGACGACGACATTCTCCAATATAGTCAGGATAAGGCAGAGAGCGGAATAGAGAGCGGGTAGTCGAGGACGGATCACTAGATGTGAATGAATGTCTTCCGGCCCAAACTCCCTCTCGTGGTCCCTCGATAGGCCACGCCCCCTTCCACCTCCAACTATCCGTGCCCCTTTTGGGAATCATCCTGGGAAGTCACGCGTCGTAAAAGGAGGGTCCTTCGACCAAATGTGAAGACAAATACGTGACCGTAATCCAGGTGCGGTCGTAAAAGAGAGCCGTCTTTATGACGTGGATGTGCCAAATACGATATTTTAGGGAGTAGAGATGGTTCGTATTGTTTGAATGGAAAACGTAAACGTGGAGACAAAAATGAGAGAGTGTAAATGTGGAGAAGAAACGTTGTTAAGGTGTTCATGTGTTCATTCGAATATCACCAATTGAATTAGTGACGTCGTTCCCAGGAAGTCTGCAGCTGCGAGAAGTAGGTGTCCGTCTCCTGCTGCACATCAACGCCCCTCTCGGAAATCGGAAGTCTCGGCGGCAGGTCGATGAACGTGATGTCGGTTATCTTGCGTATCCAGTGGAGCCGCGACTGGAGCAACGCCTTGCTCCACGTGCTCACCGAGAAGACTAGCACCGGGCAGATGATTAACGGATTTCTGAAAAAGGGACGAGGAACTGAAAGTGAACTCCATGATTTGTGCTTCTGCTCACAAGTGAATAATGTTTTCAATGGTGTAAATGATGAAAGTGGCGAGTGATGGAAGCATCCGGTAGTTCAAAACGACGATGCACAGAAGGACGGAGAAGATCAGAATGAATGCACAAACGATGACTCGGATGGTGAGCTGCAATTCCAGAAGAGCGTTTTCAGACCTGCCATTTCACTTTCAGATAGCTCACATTGAAGGATCGGATGTTCTCTTTGGCTTGAAACTTGACCGGCAGCGAGTAGATCAGAACGTTGCCTTTCTTCCTCTCAAACTTCCGAATCACTTTCCGATTGTATCGGTAGTTGGCCCAGAATATCAAGACAGCGAGCACGTTCACTCCGATGCACACCGACATCGCCGTCGCGAAGTGCAGTCTGTTCCAGAAGCACGTGTAGGTCAGCGAGGCGACCAGAAAGTGATGGAAGGCGATGAGCACGATGAAGACGTAGCTCCGTGACGTCTTCTCGTAGTTTCTGAATTCACCACCATACATCCACTTCTTTCCGTTGTTTACCTGATGAAAATGCTGGCACAAGTCCTCTCCAGCGACAGAATAAACATGCAAGTGACCATTGTGAACATGTAGTACCACGTCAGAGCGCCTCCCAAAAACAGTGGCCACGCCTCGCGCATCGTTTGAATCGGCGCCATTTCGGCCACGTCATCTGTCCACCAACAACGGTATTCGCTGGAAATCGATGCGGCAGTCCAAATGCCCACGAGATAGGGCGTGAGAAGCATGCGGCCGACAAGAGACAGAAGCCAACTGCCGATGATGACAGCGATCAGAGAGTTCAGGTTACGGTGGAATGCACGCGAAGTGGACACAATGTAGACGGTGGTGACGGTGAAAAGGAAGGCGAGAATCGATAGGAGAGCCTCGATGAGGATCAGAAGTCTGTAGAAGAACGTCTGATAGGTGAAGTCATTGAGGGTGTAGACGGGCAGCCAGACCGAGAACTCCGAGTTCACACGGAAAATCATGTAATTCGGTTGCCGAAGGAATTGAGCGAGTGGTCGTGCAATCGGATTTACTTTGAAAACACCCCCGACCCTTTCGGTGACACTTCGTTTCAGCTGTCGAGAGACAGAGAAGAAGAAGAAGAAGAGTGACGAGTTGCGGGGAGCAGGTGACCACTTCTTACTGGACTCTCGGTCGTTTGTCAGCCAATTTCATTTTGATTACTTGGAATTACAATCTCCTTCGGTGAGGCAGATAATACAGAGAACTGCACTTCGACGACGACGACGACGAAAGCTTCGAAGGTGAACAGAGAGCAGGACTTTGTTGTTTCCGTGGTGATCAACTTGTGAATGAAGATGGACTGATACTGATAAAAGGATTGAAGTTTTCATAGGTTTATTTAGAAATCAAAAGCCATTATTACATTATTAAACGGTATTACAACAAGAGACAGGGATGAAACTTAGAGTAAGACAGGGTAAGAAAGTTGAGAACAGGTAGACATGGATCGGAGAATCGGATGATTGAGAATAAGAATAAGAAAAGAGATAATCAGTGACGAAGGCAGAGAGCGGAATGGAGAGCGGGTAGTCGAGGACGGATCACGAGATGTGAATGAATGTCTTCCGGCCGAAACTGTCTCTCGTGGTCCCTCAATAGACCACGCCCCCTCCCACCTCTGGCTAGCCACACCCCCTTTTGGGAATCCTGATAGGAAGTCACGCGTCGTAAAAGGAGGGTCCTTCGACCAAATGTGAAGACAAATACGTGACCGTAATCCAGGTGCGGTCGTAAAAGAGAGCCGACTTTATGACGTGGATGTGCCAAATAAGATATTTTAGGGAGTATAGATGGGTGGTATCGTTTGAATGGAAAACGTAAACGTGGAGACAACAATTAGAGAGTGTAAACGGGGAGAAGAAACGTTGTTAATGTCTTCAGGAAGTCTCGGCGGCAGGTCGATGAACGTGATGTCGGTTATCTAGCATTCGCATTATCACTGAAACCCATTTTCACTGACATTTTTATTTGCTCTTTCAATTCCACTGACAATTTTCGAGGGTATTATTTTGAAGTGAAAAATTGGTCAAAGTAGTTTTCAGAGTCCATATTGAGTGTAGGAAGCTTTACTAAAGTATCCTCTGACATTTTCACAACTTATTTTTTGGTGGAGTGTCCCGTGACTATTTCAAACTCATTTTCACTGACAATTATCACTGACAAAACACTTTCACTAGAGTGTGCATGCTTTTCAAATAGCATTGATGAACTTCCAATTTGAACGAATGACTGAAAAATTTCGTTACGGAGACCAGCTCCCAAGCCAATGAAATGCGAAATAGTGCCCTGAATGTCTGCTCAATGAAGGAATGCACATTCTCTTAGGCACAACTATCCGTCGTTTTCAGAGTCTTTTGTGTTTCCCACTCGATTCGGTAGTGATGGAAGGAGTGGTCGATGTAGAAGAGATCGTAGAAGAGACGCCGATTTTCGGAGAGCAACAGATCGAGGGGGAGACCGTCGATTGACGCGCTTCTGGAAGAGGTCCATAGAGCGGGAGCTCAGCGTCATGAAAAGACGATGGAGGCGATGGACGAGTTGATGAAGATGGTGTCGGGGTTGTGTAGAAAGAAAGAACAGCTGCCGCGGAGGAGGAGGAGGCCAAGAAGAGGAAGACGGCGGCACAGCGACAATCTCCGCCCACCGCAACTAGCGCGCGCGATTCTGCAAACCTACGGCATGGTTTTCTGGTTTTGCGATTGAAATTTTACTAGCCTCTTTGAAGCAGTTATTCGATAAAACCGGCTGTAAATGCGTGTAATCGACTCAAAAAAAAGCGTATTATCTTGCTATGGAAATAAATTGTCTCAAAATCATGTGTTCCGTCTTGTAAAACCAACTTGCAGTCACTCAAACCCCTACTCCTCCTAGGAAAATCAATATTTTTGCGATCTTTTTTAAAATCGCTTTGTGTTAACCTTCATCAAACAATTCACAGCCCCCCTCTGGAACGCCACAATGGGCAATGTTCCCATCTTTCTATCTCTCTCTCACAATTCTCCGAACACCTCCCTCGTTCCATTGCTACCGTATGATTTACACTTCTTCTCAGCCTCGCCCCGTGTTCCCGTTTCTACCGGCCTGCTTGCCGGTGGCGAGGAATTCCCAGGCATCTCTATCCCGTTTCTATCGGCTTTTCACCCGATGGCGAGGAATTTTCAGGCTACACCTCTCGTCTTCTCTCTTCTCTTCTCTTCTCTCTCTTGTATTTTCGACAGCAAATTGATCTTCGTCTAGGTGCTCACGATGGCCCACATTTTTCAAGTCTGTATGCACGGCGTCACGGAAAAATTGCCGCTAGTTGGGAATACGATCTCAAAGAGCTCGTTGAAGTCGGCCTTCCTGCTCACTGACAAGGCGATAATCCGTTTGTCCTATGAACTAAACGGCGACAAATTTTGCTGCTTGTAAGTCAAATTATATCTTCCTTATTAATAAAAACCGTGAGGGGTATATCCATTCAGAAGCCAAACTGAACCAGAACCGTCTTTCTTGCTTCCGGAGCAATGGCCTCACCTCCAATTCACAATGGAATCTGATCAAACTCGTTCAAGACCATCAACTTCTTCGGATATGACAGGTCTGTATAACATTCAACGCGAGTTCATATTCGAAACGAATAATCTCTGTTTAGCTCCACAAGGTTCTCCGCCATCAGCGAAACGTTTCGTGCACTGGATGTTTTATTTGAACGAGCATACGAAGTCAACCGCAATCTGCATTCACCAAAAGTTCTTCATAACATTCAGACACGGCTCCCATCGTCGCTTCAATGTTGGTGACCAGTTGAACATATACAAGTAAGAGTTACATAATTGAGGGCGTTTGGGACGGGCCCGGTCGGAGAATCTGCAATCGGCCCGGCCCGCCCGAAAAAGTTGCTGACTTCCCGTTTTCAGCAACTTATTGTATGTACATGGTGTAGGTACCGTAATCCTTCCATAATCCGGTCCAAAAATGTTATAAACGTGAAGCGTCCTGAAACCCATCAGACTATGAATAATATCATACTGGAATTGACATTGTCTTGACTCGCGAGTGGCGCATGTGTTTGCCTGTTGTGTGAGGGGTCCCTTGTTCGGACTTTTGTGGTGACATTCTCGTTTCTTCTTACCCTTGTAATGCGGAAAAATAAACAGAAAGGTTCAGGGCTGATGACGAAGTCAACGAGCAAACAGGCATAGAAGTGCGTGTCGTGAAAACAAATGAGCCACTGGACTTCATATTATTAAAGAGCAAGACCAATGTCGTTGATGTGAGTTCTTGAAACATTGTTCCTATTTTGTTGTTAATTTGAACATTTTAGCGAAAACCGTCATTCGCACAAGTGGAAGAGTCGGAACCGTATATTTGGGCCGGTTTCGGAAACGAAACAGGTTCCCTTTCGTACTTGCCTGGAACAATACATTCTGTCCGCCGGCACTACTTTTCGGGCGTGGGCCCATTTGTATTAGGAACGAGCGCAAGTTCGCTCGGCGACTCGGGTAAAAATTGTCTTTTTTGGTCAATCAAGTTCAATTTAATCTTTGAGGAGGAGGAATCTGGAGTGCCAAAGGGTTTATCGGAATGCGCTTCGGATGCTCTCTCATACAATGGAAAAACCACGAGGAGGCTTTTGCCGAAACCGCTATTCTCTCTCCGAAGAACATAATAATTCCGGCGTTTCATTTTGAGATGGCCCTCATGGTAAGTCAATTTACTAATGCTAATACAAGTTTATCAAATAGCATTTCGTTTAGGAAGAAGTTGAAAAAGAGAGAAAGGAATCGAACTCTCCGCCTAAAAAGAAGTCGTGCCACGTGACGGAAATTGATGGCAAAATATTTTCCTTAGAACCTGCTTAGAGCTCTCGCGTTTCAATGAAAAGCCGCCCTATTGCACTTCGCGACGGCACACGAAGTATTTAGACTTTGAATTACCATCTGCTTAAGTGAGGCATTTCGAAACACTGAAGCCCGAAGCTGTCCTGACATCTTCTCCATGTTTACGCAATCCATTCAAACTTCTGCCATACCGGATACGTGTGCACCAACTGCACTTCGACGACGACGACGAAAGCTTCGAAGGTGAACAGAGAGCAGGACTTCATTGTTTCGGAGTTGATCAACTTGTGAATGAAGATGGACTGATACTGATGACAGGATTGAAGTTTTCATAGGTTTATTTAGAAATCAAAAGTAATTATTACATTATTACACGGTATTAGAACAAAAGACAGGGATGAAACTTAGAGTAAGACAGGATAAGAAAGTTGAGAATAGGTAGACATGGATCGGAAGATCGGATGATTAAGAATGAGAAAAGAGAGAATCAGTGACGGTTTGGCACGACGAACGAGGGATCGAAGAACGGATTCGGGACAAGAGTGACCGGGGCTCGGAGGGTGGCGGCGAGAGACGGGTTGAAGAACGGGTTGGGCACCAGCGAGACGACGGACGGCTTCTTGGCGCTCGCACGACGGCTTCTCTTGCTCTTCTTCATCTTCTGCTGTTGTCCGAAGAAGAGCTCCTGCTCCATCTTGGCGATCTGCTGCTGGACCCACATGTCGTGGCGTTGCTGCTCCATGAACTGGAACATGCGTCGGGCGTGCTCGTCGAGCTCGGCTTGCTTGTAGACGTTGAGACGCTTGCGAGGGAAGTACTCGAAGACGTACGGGACACGGACGGGCGGAGTGGGCGACGAAGACGTCGAGGAAGTAGAAGACGTGCTAGAAGACGACGACGACATTCTCCGATATAGTCAGAATAAGGCAGAGAGCGGAATGGAGAGCGGGTAGTCGAGGACGGATCACGAAATGTGAATGAATGTCTTCCGGCCGAAACTGTCTCTCGTGGTCCCTCAATAGGCCACGCCCCCTTTCACCTCTGGCTAGCCACACCCCCTTTTGGGAATTCTCCTGGGAAGCCTTCCGGGACGTGTCTAGATCAAAAGGCGCCGCTTTGCTGGGAATACTACAGTGCTGCTATCAACGCAATTTTATGGGAATTATTCTACAAAGTTGGTCAGTATTATTTACATGGAAAAATGTAAGTCTAGCTACCATTTGAACATGTGGGAATGTGTGGAGACGGGAACGAATCTGGAAAGATGGCACAGAAGACACATATTACAAAGGGAGAAGATGGTTATTGGAGGAGCGGGTGGTGTCCCGATTCGTCGAGTTCGGGAAAAGTGTGTACGAGAAGCCGATCGACGAGCACGTAGAGGAGCTGTTTGTTGAGTCGCGGGTACTGTAGAGCGTCGATGATTCGCGAGAGCAACTGCTTGACTTCGTCCCGACCGACAACTTTCTGTCCGTGTTGTGGGATCAGAAGTGAACGAGATGATTGATTGGATTGCCTAGACTCGCAATCAGATACGTTATTCTGGAAGTATTCGAGGGTCCGACACATCGCGAGATACGCCAGATTGGAGGGACACAGAGTCGAGGGCCAGGGCCAGGGCCAGGGCCAGGGCCAGGGCCAGGGCCAGGGCCAGGGCCAGGGCCAGGGCCAGGGCCAGGGCCAGGGCCAGGGCCAGGGCCAGGGCCAGGGCCAGGGCCAGGGCCAGGGCCAGGGCCAGGGCCAGGGCCAGGGCCAGGGCCAGGGCCAGGGCCAGGGCCAGGGCCAGGGCCAGGGCCAGGGCCAGGGCCAGGGCCAGGGCCAGGGCCAGGGCCAGGGCCAGGGCCAGGGCCAGGGCCAGGGCCAGGGCCAGGGCCAGGGCCAGGGCCAGGGCCAGGGCCAGGGCCAGGGCCAGGGCCAGGGCCAGGGCCAGGGCCAGGGCCAGGGCCAGGGCCAGGGCCAGGGCCAGGGCCAGGGCCAGGGCCAGGGCCAGGGCCAGGGCCAGGGCCAGGGCCAGGGCCAGGGCCAGGGCCAGGGCCAGGGCCAGGGCCAGGGCCAGGGCCAGGGCCAGGGCCAGGGCCAGGGCCAGTGCCAGGGCCAGGGCCAGGGCCAGTGCTCGATCGGCCTCCTATTCGAGCGTTGAAGTCACCCATTATCACTTTGAACTTGCTTCGGCTGGAGTGGTACGCTTCTTCAACGCTGTCGTAGAAGTCGGCGATGTCTTGTGGATCAGAGTTGGAAGTAGGTGCGTATACTTGTATTGCTGTGCATGTCCACTTCTTCCCGACTCTCACCGTGAGTATTCCGATACGGTGACTTATAAACTTCACCTCGACGATCTTCGGGACGATGGTGCTGTTGACGACAAAGCCGACTCCTCCGGATGTCGTCCCTTCTTTCCTTTTTCCAAGGTAGACTCCAGTGTTGTCCAGACACTTTCTGTGCTCTTCGCATCGCCGTTTTGTTTCGCAGATTCCGATTATATCGTACTTGATCTTCTTCGTCTCTTCGAGTAATTCGGCGAGACGATGTTCCGTGGCGATGGATCTGCAGTTGTAGGTGCAGAGTCGAAGATCCGTGCGTCTTGTGGGTGGGATGGGTGGTTTTTTCCTTTTATCCGTGTCCGTATGGTGGGCTATGCTGACTCCGAGATTAGATGGCCTTTTCCGTCGTACTACTGGACCCACCGGGGCAGTAGCAGAGGACGGATGCGGAGAACTAAGGCGCATGGTTTGAGTGTTTTTAGCGGGTTGGGTTTGCTCTGGTTACTCCTGACTAGCTTGCTGGGCTGATCGGGAGCCTTTGGGGAGAAGAGTATGCGACACTACCTCCGACCCGCAGGAGCGTTTAGACTATTGGCCGCATGATGTCTGCCTGAGTGTCGCTTTTTCTCAGGTGTGGTTGTAAGACACCATACGTTTCTCTTCTTCGCCGCGGAGAGGCTAGTCTAATGAAGAAGCCAGGGCCAGGGCCAGGGCCAGGGCCAGGGCCAGGGCCAGGGCCAGGGCCAGGGCCAGGGCCAGGGCCAGGGCCAGGGCCAGGGCCAGGGCCAGGGCCAGGGCCAGGGCCAGGGCCAGGGCCAGGGCCAGGGCCAGGGCCAGGGCCAGGGCCAGGGCCAGGGCCAGGGCCAGGGCCAGGGCCAGGGCCAGGGCCAGGGCCAGGGCCAGGGCCAGGGCCAGGGCCAGGGCCAGGGCCAGGGCCAGGGCCAGGGCCAGGGCCAGGGCCAGGGCCAGGGCCAGGGCCAGGGCCAGGGCCAGGGCCAGGGCCAGGGCCAGGGCCAGGGCCAGGGCCAGGGCCAGGGCCAGGGCCAGGGCCAGGGCCAGGGCCAGGGCCAGGGCCAGGGCCAGGGCCAGGGCCAGGGCCAGGGCCAGGGCCAGGGCCAGGGCCAGGGCCAGGGCCAGGGCCAGGGCCAGGGCCAGGGCCAGGGCCAGGGCCAGGGCCAGGGCCAGGGCCAGGGCCAGGGCCAGGGCCAGGGCCAGGGCCAGGGCCAGGGCCAGGGCCAGGGCCAGGGCCAGGGCCAGGGCCAGGGCCAGGGCCAGGGCCAGGGCCAGGGCCAGGGCCAGGGCCAGGGCCAGGGCCAGGGCCAGGGCCAGGGCCAGGGCCAGGGCCAGGGCCAGGGCCAGGGCCAGGGCCAGGGCCAGGGCCAGGGCCAGGGCCAGGGCCAGGGCAGTAGAAGCTCGGAACGATTCAAAAGGTGCTGCTTCGATAGCGTTGAGAAGAACGTTGAGAAAATAAGACGACGTAGCTGATGCGATCTGAAAAATATAACATCCGCTAGGCTATTCATTCTTTTTATCTTCCTTTCTTTTCCAGTCGACGTCTAGCTAACTCTATCCGTAGCACATACAACTTTCCCTTCTTCTCTGTCAACTCAATCCAAACATTCTGTCATTCCCATTCAAACAATCCGAACCATCTGTACTCCCTAAAACGCCGTATTTGGCACATCCACGTCATAAAGTCGGCTCTCGTTTACGACCGCACCTGGATTACGGTCACGTATTTGTCTTCACATTTGGTCGACGGACCCTCCTTTTACGACGCGTGACTTCCTATCAGGATTCCCAAAAGGGGGTGTGGCTAGATAGCTGTGGGAGGGGGCGTGGCCTATGGAGGGACCACGAGAGAGAGTTCGGGCCGGATGACATTCATTCACATCTCGTGATCCGACCTCGACTACCCGCTCTCCATTCCGCTCTCTGCCTTATTCTGACTATATTGGAGAATGTTGTCGTCGTCTTCTAGCACGTCTTCTACTTCCTCGACGTCTTCGTCGCCCACTCCGCCCGTCCGTGTCCCGTACGTCTTCGAGTACTTCCCTCGCAAGCGTCTCAACGTCTACAAGCAAGCCGAGCTCGACGAGCACGCCCGACGCATGTTCCAGTTCATGGAGCAGCAACGCCACGACATGTGGGTCCAGCAGCAGATCGCCAAGATGGAGCAGGAGCTCTTCTTCGGACAACAGCAGCAGCAGAAGATGAAGAAGACCAAGAGAAGCCGTCGTGCCGCGAGCGCCAAGAAGCCGTCCGTCGTCTCGCTGGTGCCCAACCCGTTCTTCAACCCGTCTCTCGCCGCCACCCTCCGAGCCCCGGTCACTCTCGTCCCGAATCCGTTCTTCGATCCCTCGTTCGTCGTGCCAAACCGTCACTGATTCTCTCTTTTCTTATTCTTATTCTCAATCATCTGATTCCCCGATCCATTTCTACCTGTTCTCAACTTTTCCATCCTGTCTTCCATCCATCATGTCCTAATCGAAGTTTCATCCCTGTCTTTTGTTGTAATAATTCTAATTCTGGTCTCTTCTAATATGTTCAAACCAAGTGAGTCATAATAAACCTGTAATATCCCTAAAACTTTTTTGAAATGAATCTTTGTGGCGTGCCACTTCACACCCTGTCATTAGTAACATGTGCAACTGACAAATCCACCTGTTCTCCCAGGTTCAAACTAGAAACACATTTATCGATCGGGCATTCAACTCCACGCCTTGCCCAACTGTTCAAAGTAAACATGAGAGATCTTGAGCGCGTCTTCCGCCGGATTCCTTTCCACCGTCACGTTGACCCTTCGTTTCATGCGTCGGAAGAAGTTGAACGGTCTCAGGAAGACCTGCTTCCACGTGGGCACCGAGCAGATGACGAACGTCACTATGAACATGTTGGAGCTGAAACCAATAAGCTTTGACTGTTCGGATTGTCTCGGAACTCACTAGTAGACAACAGTGTCCATGACGTAGATCGAGACTTCCCAGTACTTGGACTCGACTACAAAGTACAAACACATGAGGCACGTCTGACAGAGTGCCGCGTATATCGCGTGAGCCGTCACCACCCATTTAGCCATCTGAAACGTCATCTCTAGATTCGAAGAAGTTGGCTTTGAGTTACCGCGAGCGATTTGAGATTCTCGCGCGTCTGATAGCTTCTCGCCAACGTGTACAGCTGCTGCTTCGAGTTGCTGCGCGTCATCGTCTTCACTCGCGTGTTGTAGTAGTAGACGAAGGCGTAGAGCGCGACGGCGTTCACCGCGACGAGGCCGATGAGGAGCGACGAGGCGAGAAACGTGAAGAAGTTGAGGGCGAAGATGAGCGAGTAGGCGGTCGAGAAGAGCATCGAGACGCAGATGACGAGGATCGAGACGTACCGACGTTTGTACTTCTCGTAGTCACTGCGAATTGGTATAGCTGAGAGTATTGTCAAAGTGTCACTCACCTCAAGTAGAAGGACGCAATCGCTCGCTCCACCGATACGGACAGAAGGAAGAAGATGCACGAGGCCTGATGGTGACAGTACAGGAATCCGCCGACGAACAACGGCCACTCTTCCAGAATGCACGGAATCGGCACCATCTCCTCGCGCTCGTCGGTCCAGTAGTAGTGGTAGATCTTGTTGGTGTTGCCGAGAAACTTGCGGCCGATGAGGTAGGGAAACATCAGATACCGCGCGAGCACAATCTCGAACCACTGGAGCAGTTGGAACATGAGAATGACGCGCAGGTTGATGTGGAAGATGTTGCACGTGCCGATGATGGAGCACGCGCGGACGATGAGCAGTGCGGAGACGAAGAAGGTGAGGATGTCGAGCGAGAGGATGTACGGGTACTTCCACGACGTGAAGTACGCCTTGTTGAGCATCGGAATCGCCACCCACACCGTATACGAGTTGTTGATCAGGAATATCATCGGAGAGTTGGGGAGGGAGGAAGAAGAAGTGGAAGAGTGACAGAAGAAGAAGTGGTCAACAAAGATGGAGAAGAAGAAGAAGAAGAAGTTCAGCTGCCTTCCCGTAATTGCCGCCTTCTTCTCCTTCTTCTTCGTGCCTTCTGGCGAGAAAAGGTTGTGGTGCTTTTCAGTGAATCGATGCGGAAGGCGTGCGAGGAGAAGGAAGGCAGAAGACGTTGAGAAGACATGTTTTGCAACTCTTCTTCAAACATTGAAGATCACACGACGACGAGTCATTCGTCAGACCCAGGCGTTTCGGAACTGACTGAAGTAGACCTCCGTCTCCTCGCCGGCGGCTCCTCCCTTCACATCATCGGCTCTTTTCTCGGGCTCGTTGTTCCAGCACTTTCCGACGAGCGGAATCCACGCGAGCAGCTCTCTTTTCCACGACGGAACACTCCACAACATCACTGTGCAGATCAACAACGGATTTCTGAAACTTTCACGTCTTCTTCTTGACGTCTTCTTCTTCTGTTGCTCACAGAAAGATGCAGTTCTCGACACAATGCGCTAGCGGGTTTTTGAGACTGGCTGGAATCACATCGAGCACTATAATCATGAGCAAAGAGCACGCGATTGCCACGAAGAATGTCGCGAAGCAGACGATATTTCGAGCGAGCTGCAAATGGAAAAGTACCATAAGAAGTTGAAAGAGAATGGTAGTGCCACGTCATACCATGATATGTCGGATGTTCTCTTTGACTTGGAACTGTTGCGCCAGACGGTAGCTCCGTCCCAACCTTTCGTTGGCCAACCAGACGCCAGTGTATATCGCAGAGACCAGGACGACGGCGGCGATGCAAAGCGAGTCGGCGATCACGAAATGAATTCGGTTGTTGACCATAAAATACGAGAAAGGGAAGCTAATGAGGTGCACGAGAAGCATCAGTCCGATGCCAATGTGCCGTCGCGGAGTCTTCTCGTAGTCCCTGCAAATGACCCACTTTCTCTCGTTTCCTCGCTTTTTTCATTGCACATGCGGGGTCGCGTTTTCGCTGCTTCCGTAGCGCAGTAGGCAGCGCGTCAGTCTCATAATCTGAAGGTCGTGAGTTCGAGCCTCACCGGGAGCAATTGTTTTTGTTTTTGGTTTTTATTTCTTATTTCCCACTGACCTGATGTAGTAGGTCGCGAAGATTCGCTCGACGCCGACGCAAGTGACGCCCACGAACATTGAGTAGATGTAGTGCCAAATGAGCATTCCAGGGATGTAAAGCCCCAGGATGGAGAACAAACTGGACACCCGAATCATCTCGTCCGGATCGGAAGTCCACCAACTGATATAGACCCTACTCGGCTCGCCGATCGTCAGAAATCCGACTTGATAAGGCATGATGGTCAGTTTCGCGAAGAACGCCTCGAACCATTGCAAGAGCAACGAAACGACCATAAAGTTCATGTTCTCGTGGAAGTGGCGCGAGTTGCGAACAATCCGACAGCACTTGAGGACGAGCATCAAAGTGAGCACGTAGGAGGTGAGCTCCGCGGCTCCGAGAGCCAAATAGAGCACCTCGTGGTCCTCGTTTAACGTGTAGACTGGCAGCCAAATCGAATAGTCGCTAGTGGAGCCGTTAATGAGCAGAATCATTGGGAAAACTGGGGCAAAGGGGGAGGGAAAACCCCGTTTCGGTTGTGTCTCGGCAGTGTGTTTTCACACCGGAAATCGAGTTTTCTGCAAATTATCTTTATTCGATTTGATATTCAGACGTCAGGGAAAAACGGAAAATCGATATATTGGATAGGAAGGAAATCCAGAGAACACGAGTTTTTCCGTGGAAATTCTGAAACTCTGCATTGTTTTGCTCCTCGGTTGGGACAGCTGAAAACGTTGAGATTCGATGATATTTCGGTTGGAGAGGTATGACGTGGTAGTGCCACTTCACATAACTTCGAGTACATATGTGCAGCAGTCTTTGACCCCCCCCCCCCCTTATCGTTATCAGCTTTCTTCTTATTCTTCTTGTCATCATTATCATAGAGTCTATTCACTAAAGTCAAGTGCCATTTCGTGCCACTTCACAGCCATGCGACAATCGGCGTTCTTGCTCGTTTTCCTCGTATTCCGATGCAGTCTGGAATGCGATCTTTCCACGATGAACACGTGGTTTGTGGCCGAAAACGTCGACTATCTCGCGACAGTTCCCACCGAACCATTTCAGAATTCCACGTTCTACCAAACGGTGAGTTTCCAGCCTATTCGGCTGAAATTCCAGTCCACTTTCAGACAACCGACTCGAGCAGGGATAAGGTGTACTATTTGAGCACGAAACTGTACAATCCGAATGCCACGCAGCACAACGATCAAGTGAATCCGCAGACGTTTCGTGAGCATTCTTTCCGTCTGAAACAGGCTGAAACTGACTGATGGCTGTTTGCAGTGTTCAACAATCAGACGTGCGGCCAGACGGACTCGCACGTGCAGGGATGCGTCTCGCATTGTCGCGACAAGAGCATCGAGCTCGTCGTTCTCGAGGCGAGCACGAACGGAAGCGACGTGAACGACGTCAGTCGGCAGGTGAGTGTGCAGTGGAGCGCACTTCCATCCTGACGCTTCAGATCTACCGTAACCTGTTCTCCACCAACTACATCGTCATCACGTCGCAGATAGACCTGTCCAATTCGGGCCAACTCGTCAGCTACTCGTACTTTGACGACTGGAACTTCTGCTCCGTCTACGTGAAAGTGAAGCTGCCGAGCATGTTTCCCTATGCTCTTTTCACCACAGTTCAACGTGTTTCCTGAATATCAGCTGCTCTCTTTCTTCCTTTGAAACGCTCCAAGCGAATGACAAATCTTTCATTCTTTCTTCATTTCCGGGTGTTTGCTATTTAGAAGTGAAAAGTGAAGAGAGTGATCATTGATCTTCCGGATCAAATCCACGCATTCTTGAGCTGCTCAAAGTAGATTTGCGACTCTTGGTGATGGCTCAACTGCTTTCGCGGCACCGAAAGATGGGCGACTCGCGTGCTCCGCCAGTTCCGAACCACCGGAAGTCGGCTCAGGAACGCGTTCTTCCAGGCGGGCGAGCAGCAGAGCAGAGTGATGCTCACGACGAGAGCCGCGCTGAAATGAGAGAGAGAGAGAGATGCTCCACGGGCTCCGCGAGCTGGTGACTCACGAAAGGACGGCGTTGTCGAGCACGTAAACGAAGAGGGGCTCGTAGCCGTCGAGCAGTTTGAAGACGAGCAGAATCAGCACGAGAAGAGACAGCGAGAGGTAGACGACGACGGCGACGACGACTTTTTTGAACAGCTCCAGACTTCGGATGTTCTCCTCCACTTGAAACTTTCGCGCCAACGAATACTTCTCGTCGGAGCTGTTCAGCCGGTTCATTCGTCTTCTCAGAACCACATTCGCCCGCCAAACGATCAGAAAACCGAAGAAGACGACGGCGGCGTTCACAAAACACTGCCCGTACGCCACCGGAAACGGAATGCGATTATTGCAAATGTGATAAGCGTAGGGGATCGTGATGAGGTTTGTGAGGACGATGAGCAGCACCGGAATGTGACGTCTGCGCGCGCTTTCGTAGTCTCTGCAAACGGGCAAGTACTCTCGGGTTCATGGGCGCAAAGAGGAGCGCGCCGCTTCGTGGCTTCCGTAGCGCAGTAGGCAGCGCGTCAGTCTCATAATCTGAAGGTCGTGAGTTCGAGCCTCACCGGGAGCAATCATTTTTCTCCCTCTCTTCGAACACACTTACGAGATGTGAAATGTGGCAAAGAGTCGCTCACTGCCGGCGATAACGATAGCAAAGATCACCGAGTAGACGTAATGCCAGAGAAACAAACAAGCGACATACAACGGTGTGATGTCTCTTCTGCTTCGAATCACAACGATATCCTCCTTGTTCTGCGTCCACCAGGAGTAGTACGTCTTTTCCGGGTTGTTGCCGATCACGATAAGTCCATATTGATAAGGTAAAATGACCATTTTCGCGAAGATCGCTTCAAACCATTGAAACAGAAACCAGGCCATCAGAATGTTCATGTTCTCGTGAAACACTTTGATCGTCAGAAAAATGGTGCAAGTGCGGCAGATGACGTAGGCAGTTAAGCAGTAAATTGTGATTTGGAGCACACCGAGCAGCAAGTAGCCGGGCGATTCGTAGAATTTGTCGTTGAGCGAGTAGAACGGCAGCCAGAAAGATTCGGAAGTGTTGAGCACCTCAACGATCATTCGGAGCAGCAGAGATACAAGAATAACAAACTATGGTGTTGTGCTCATTTGGGGAAAGCACCTGTCTGTGGGCAGGAAGCCAGTTTCGAGTTTCTGGGGGCGCCACTTTTCGTAGAACTGAATCATTCGGGAAGGGAATGAAATCGGAATGAAGGAGGTAATCGGATTTATAGCCGAGAGAGAGACGAGAGAGAAAACAAGTGTCAGACCCATGCGTTTCGGAGCTGTTCAAAGTAGACGTCCGCCTCTCGCGACGGAGATGTCCCCGCCGACGGAGCCGCCGCGGCCGTTTTCCGGGGAGCCATGTGGTTGACGCGTGGATGACGTGAACGACGACATCCGGGAATCTGGGCGATGAACGCCGACTTCCAGGCGGGCGAGCAGAAGAGAAGAGTGATGCTCAGCACGGGAGCTGCTCTGAAAGTGGAGCATCGTCTTTCTAGTGGAATCGGGCGGCACACTTACAGTGTTGTCGAGTTGTCGAGAATGTGCACGAACAGTTGCTCGTAGCCGCGAAGGAGGCCGAAGACCAGGGAGAACATGGCGGAAAACGAGACGGTCAGGTACAGACTGGAGACGACGACGAGCTTCTTGGCGAGCCGCAAACTGCGGATGTTCTCCTCCACCTGGAACTTCTTGGCCAGCGAGTACTTTGTGTCGCCGGAGGTGTGCAGCCGATCCATCCGATTTCGCAACACCAGATTGACTCTCCACAGGACGAGGAAGCCGAAGAACACGGTGCCACCGCTCAGAACGCACTGTCCGTAGACGATCTCGAATGCCACGTGGTGATGGCAGATGTGCCACGCGTACGGGATTGTGATGGCGTTGGTGAGGAGGATGAGACCGAGTGCGATGTGACGACGTGCCACCGATTCGTAGTTTCTAGAAGAAGTAGAGGAGCGTGTATGTGCAGTGGAGCGAGGTTGCAGACACAGACTTACTTGATGTAAAGAGTGGCGCATATCCGCTCGAAACCGACTGCCATAATGGCGAGCACCATCGACATCATGTAGTGCCAGAGGAAGAAGCAGGCGATGAACAACGGCATCACGTCCGTCTTCCTGGTCACGACGATCATCTCGCTCCGGTCGTCCGTCCACCACGGATAGTAGGCTCTTTTCGGCTCGCTTCCGATCTCGATGAGCCCGATTTGGAAGGGAGCAATGATGAGTTTCGCGAAGATCGCCTCGAACCACTGGAACAGAAACCAGGCCATCAGGATGTTCATGTTCTCGTGAAACACTTTGATCGTCAGAAAAATGGTACACGTTCGACAGATGAGGTAGGCGCTAACGGCGTAGATAGTGATGTGGACGGAGAGGTAGAGCGCGAAGACGTGCGACTCGAAGATGTGATCGTTGAACGAGAAGATGGGCAGCCAGAACGATTCGGACGTCTCCAGCACGGCGACGATCATCTGTGTCAGCGGCAGCGGAGAGCAGAGTAGATTGAGAGAGAGAGAATTGGAAATAGATTGGCAGATGACGTTCCCGAGAGGGAGAGAGTGGAAAACAAATTGGAAAGCACCTGGAGAGGCAGCGAGTGCTAGAAGAAGGCCAGAAGACGTTGGGAGGGTTTCACGTCGAGTGAGATGGAGAAGACTTTTTGTTTCTACATCTGCTTCTTCTTGGTCTTCTGACTAATGAGTCTACCCAGAAGGAAAACAGAACACGGAACATAAGAGAAGAGGTTCTTCGTTCATGACGTCTCCTTCTATGCCCACGCCTCCTTCAACTGTTGAAAGTACTGGACGGCTTCCGCCTCGGCCACCGAGACTCTCGCCCTTTCCGACGCGGGTCTCGTCACGAAGACGCGCATTGTGTCGAGTCGTTTGACGCCCGGCACGAATTTCAGATATTCGGAGCGCCAGTGCGAGTCGCTGAGCATTAGGACGGAGCAGATAATGATGGGGTTGCTGGAAAAACTAGAGAATTGAATTGAATTCGTTGGCGCGCACTCACAGATAGATCGAGTTCTCCATCATGTGGATGATGAGCATTTTGAACGACGGAGCCCATCCGAGCACCAGCGAGATCAGAAGAGCACACGGCACCGACATCGCGCACAAAACGACGATGAGCAAGTTTTTGGCCAGCTGAAACGGAGAGCACAAACTATGGACTCATTTCATTTGACATAAAAGACACCAACCATCAAGACGCGATAGTTCTCGTTGACCTGATACTGCTGTGGGAGCGAGTAGTCGGAGACGAGCAGGGCGCGCTTCCGACGACGTTCGTTGACTTTCCAGACGACGAGGAACATGAGGAACGTGAGAAGGGAGTTGGTGAAACACGGAGACGTGCCGATGTAGAAGCCGGTTCGGTTGGTCAGAACGAGGAACGAGAACGGAAGCGTGAGCAGGTTGGTGAGCAGAAGCAGGACGATCGGAATGTACGCGCGCGGTTTGCTCTCGTAGTCTCTGAAGAGTAGGTCAAAAAGTAGGTCACCGGAGGGAAGCGCGACTGCTCACTTTATCATGAGAGACGCGAAAATGCGCTCGACGCCCAGATTGAGAATGCCGAAAATCATCGAGTAGGCGTAGTGCCAGACGAGAAAACTGGCGATTTGAAGCGGAAGAATGTCTTCGTCAGTGGCCACTTGGATCATTTCGCCGACGTCTTCAGTCCACCAACTGACGTACGGGCGTGTGGAGTCTGCAATTATAGGTGTGTGACATGAGTCACGTGACAATATCAAACTCACGCTCACCTGACACGGTGGTGAGCCCGATCTGATAGGGAATGATGATGAGCTTGCCGACGATCGCCTCGAGCCATTGGAACAGATAGACGGTCATCATCGTGTTCATGTTCTTGTGAACCCTCTGAAGGCGTCGGAAGATCCACACGGTTCGGATGAGGATAACCAGAGTGAGGAGGTAGAGGACGAACTCGACGATCAGCAGTCCGAGGTAGGGACCCGATCGGAACGAGGCGTCGTTCATTATGTAGACGGGCAACCAGAACGACTCGTTCCTCGCGACGACCATCAGAATCATCTGGAATCGTTTCGTCTTTCTCTTAAGAACGAAGAAGGCCAGAGGGGAAAACGAGGAAAGTGAAGAGAAGGGAGGGCAATTTTAAGAAGGGGGGCTCGAGTAATTACAGCTTTCCGTTTCGTGATGGCAGCAGTGACGGAAATGAGTGAATGTATTCAGAAGACGTCCGATTGATGTTTGGATACTTTGCGAAGAAAAACAACAAGAAACTGAGAGAATTTCACCTGTCTTCTGGGCACAAAATGATTCTGAGAGAAGGCGTAAACTTCCAGTTTCTTCTCAGTTTTTTCGAAAAGTAAGGATGGCCCAAAGAGTGGCGAACTATTTTCAGAGACAACAAGTGAGAATCGAGAATGTATATTTCATTTGAAGACGTCACAAAGTGGTTTAGAATATCAAGTTATTGGTGTTAAATCCACGACTTCTTGAGCAGCTCGAAGTAGGTCTCGGTCTCCTTCTCGATCTTCTTGCCCGCGTCCTCCAACGGCTCGACACTTTCCACCCGGAAGTTTCGTCGTCGCCACGAGGGGAACGCCTTCAGAAATTGCTTCTTCCACGCCGGGATACTGTACATTGTGACGATGCAGATGAGGAACGGATTCAGGAACAAGCAGTTCTCGGTGACGTGGCATAGGAAGGGCGGGATGACGTCGAGAATCGTGCCGATGATTCCGACGCCGCAGATGAGAATTGCGGCGAGATCCGAGAAGACGAGACTCTTTCCGAGCTGCAAGAAGGACACGCGACGCGTCTGAGAGGGCGCGTTGCGGTCGTTGACTCACCTTGACAGATCTCAAATTCTCCTTGACCTGATATCTCTGAGAAACAGTGAAAACGCGTTTCCGACTCGGATTCTCCATCCTTTTCAGCAGTGTTTCATTCAGCCTCTTGAACACAAAATACCACTGAAATGAGGTTTAAAACTTCTGGAGAATCGAGTTTCAATGGCTTACCACGACTGAAAGAATGCAGATGGAAATCCAGATGACGTTCACGAAAACGACTCCGATCTGATAAGTTATCACTGAATAGGAGGTAGTTAGAACGAAAAACTGGCAAAGAAAAGTGAGAATCGAGGGAATGTAGAGTTGTTCGTTCAACTCGTAGTCGCTGAAAATAAGCTGTGTTTCAGTTTCAGTCTTCATTTGCGTACTCTAGGTAAATCAGAGCCAGCATTCGTTCAGAGCAGCACGAGAGAGCCCCGAAAACCGTCGAGAACATGTAGTGCCACTGTAGAAAACCAGCAATCACGAGCATTTCGAGCCCTTCCAGAGACTCCACCACCACCATCTTATCCGGATTGTCAGTCCAAAAGACGGGAAACTCTCTGATGTCCAGTGATGATCCGAGGATCCTCGTCTGGTAGGCCATTGTGATCAGTTTGGCCACTATCAGTTCGTACCACAATCCGAACATCGGTGTCGCCAGAATGATAAAGTTCTGGTGGAACATTCGGATCTTCAGAAACGTCCTCAGGTTCACTGTGACGACGTAGAAGCAGAAGACGTAGAGCACCAACTCCACCATCGAAATGAGTAGTCGAAGGGACTGAGGCTCATTGTACAAATAGATCGGAAGCCAGTAGAAGGAAGGAGAAGACGTCACTTTCAGAATCATAAAGAAACTTGAAAAGACTGGAGCAAGAAAGGGATGCAAGTGGCGGTGGGAGCTCGCTTTGGAAACCAAACTTTCCACCTGACTCATTTGGAGCTGCAATGTTGTTGTTGTAGCTCTGAGGAGGGGGAATAAGTAAACACTAGTTAGAGCGGCAAGAATTCCTGATAGAAAGCGTCACTGAAATGGAAATCGAGTTGGAAAAACACTGGGTGCAGACATTCCAGGTATCGTTTCGGAGCAAGAGTAATCCAATTTCGAGCCGGAGTCCTTTCAGATCGACTCTCTTCGACATCTGGTTCCAGTTTCAACTACAACCACGATTTATTCAAGAGCTCAAAGTAGGTTTGTGTCTCCAGCTCGCATTTCTTGCTCGCATCCTCCAACCGCTCCACTGTCTTCTCCCCGACGTTCCTACTTCTGGACGAGGGGAACGCATTCAGAAAGTGCTTCTTCCACGCCGGGATACTGTACATTGTGACGATACAGACGAGATACGGATTCAGGAAGATGCAGTTTTCGGTGACGTGGCAGAGCGATGGCGGGATGACGTCGTAGTTCGTGCCGATGATTCCAAGGCCGCAGATTGTCATCGTTAAGAGCACCGAGAAGACGAGACTCTTTCCGAGCTGCAAGACGAACACGCGACGCGTCTGAGAGGGCGCTTTGCGGTCGTTGACTCACCTTGACGGATCTCAAGTTCTCCTTGACCTGATATCTCTGAGAAACAGTGAAAACGCGTTTCCGACTCGGATTCTCCATCCTTTTCAGCAGTGTTTCATTCAGCCTCTTGAACACGAAATACCACTGAAAACAACTCAGAACATGTTTTGGGAAAGGGCGAAATCGACTCACCGCTACAGAAACACTACAAGTGGTCATCAGGATTGCGATGCACGCATTCATTCCGATCTGATAAGTGATGACTGAATACGCTGTCAAGATCGTTAGAAATTGGCAGAGAAACGTGAGAATCGAAGGAATGTAAAGTTGGTTGTTCGCTTCGTAGTTGCTGAAATCGAACATGTTTTCAATCCAGACAGATGTTTGACAACTCTAGGAAGATCAGAGCCAGCATTCGCTCGGAGCAGCACGAAAGAGCCCCGAAAACCGTCGAGAACATGTAGTGCCATTGCAGAAAACCAGCAATCATGAGCATTTCAAGCCCTTCCAGAGACTCCACCACAACCATCTTCTCCGGATTGTCAGTCCAAAAGACGGGGAATTCTCTGATGTCCAGTGGTGAGCCGAGGATCCTCGTCTGGTAGGCCATTGTGATCAGTTTGGCCACTATCAGTTCGTACCACAATCCGAACATCGGTGTTGCCAGAATGATAAAGTTCTGGTGGAACATTCGGATCTTCAGAAACGTCCTCAGGTTCACTGTGACGACGTAGAAACAGAAGACGTAGAGCACCAACTCCACCGTCGAAATGAATATTCGAAGGGATTGGGGTTCATTGTACAAGTAGATCGGAAGCCAGTAGAAGGAAAGAGAAGACGTCACTTTCAGAATCATGAAGCCGCTAATAATAGGAGAGAATCTGAAGGTTGATCTCAAACGAAATGCTCCATTTGCCAGTTTGCAGCTCTTTTTCACCTGTTTTGAGCTCTCAAAGATGAATAGAAGTTAGAAATCAAATGTTTTCATTAGAAAGGCGCCCTCAAACGGGGGAAGAAAGCAAATCAGAAAACACTCATGCATGGCTTTTCAGTTGTCAAAACTGAAACCCACGAGAAGTCATTTAATCCGATTTCGCGGCGAAGGGAACTTCGATTCAAGCACTTTGAGGCCAAGTGTTTGATCTCTTGCTCCAATCAAATAGGGCCTCAAATCCAAGATTTGTTGAGTTGCTCAAAGTAGATGCGCGTCTCGTGCTCCATTTTCCGATTCGGCTCCTCCTCCTCCTCCATCGGCTCCACACTCACCGCCACTTTTCGTTTTCGTGCTCTCACACTCGGAAACGCTCTTCGGAACTCTTTTTGCCACGCTGGCAAACTGGACATCACAGATGGACAGACCAAGAGGGGATTCCTGGAAGTGTGTTTTTCTCAGAATGAAATGGCAGTTGAAAACCAACAGAAACATGCAATTTTCGGCGAAATGGCACAGAAACGGAGGGACTAGCTCGAGAATGAGGCCGATGATTCCGAGTCCGCAAGTGACGAGACACACGGCCACTGCCACGGTGCCACGTGTCGCCAACTGCAAATCAATCAATCAATCAATCGATAACCGGTCGGCGAATTACATTCAAAACTCGAACGTTCTCCTTGACCTGGAACCTCTGGGACACTGTGAAAACGCGCTTTCGATGCGGATCTTCCATTTCTCGCAGCCAATCCAGATTCAGTTTTCGATACACGAAATACATCTAAAATTCGTTTCAGTCTCTTCTTGCTCTCTAAGAACCGATAAACGTACAATGGTGCAAATGGAGAAAGTGACAATCCACGTGGCGACGACCGAAACGACACTGATTCGGAACGTCATGACTAGAAATGAGCACGAAACGGCGAGAGATTGGCACAGAAAAGTGAGCAGGAGAGGGATGTAGAGAAGACTTTTCGTCTCGTAATTGCTGGAAATGAGGCAATTATCGATTGATTCACTCGCATACTTACTCGATGAGCAACGAGGCGGAAATCCGTTCGGTGGTCACTGAACAAAGGCCGAATACCATTGAGAATATGTAGTGCCACTCCAGGAAACCGGCGACAACGAGCATTTCGAGCCCTTCCAGAGACTCCACAGACAACATCTTTTCTGGATTGTCAGTCCAGAAGGCGGGGAATTCTCTGATGTCCAGTGGTGATCCGAGGATCCTCGTCTGATAGGCCATTGCGATCAGTTTGGCCACTATCAGTTCATACCACAATCCGAACATCGGTGTCGCCAGAATGATAAAGTTCTGGTGGAACATTCGGATCCTCAGAAACGTCCTCAGATTCACTGTGACGACGTAGAAGCAGAAGACGTAGAGCACCAACTCCACCGTCGAAATCAGTATTCGAAGGTGTTGGGGCTCATTGTACAAATTGATCGGAAGCCAGTAGAAGGAAAGAGAAGATGACGTCACGACGTTTATAATCATGAATCAGACAATGAAAGACGGAAAGCCAGGGAAAATGAGCAGTTTACATGAGAATTCTAAAGTTTTCCTTCGCTCCTTTTTTTGCACCTGCCGTCATCTCGGCAGCTCGCCAATCACGAATTCTATGTGATTCCATTTCGAAGTGGATCCTTTCCTTTCTCTTCCCGTGAATCAGGCCCACATCGCCTTCAGGTCTCGAAAATAGATTTCGGTTTCTCCGGAGACCGACGTCTTCTGAACCTTTTGATGAATCTTGGCGTCCTTCACGCGCGTCTTGAAGAAGGCCGAGAAGTCGCGCACGACGACGAGCCGCCATGGTTCGATGCCGCTCACGGTGACCGTGCAAATGAGCAACGGATTTCTGAGAAGAAGAAGAAGTAGAAGAAGACGTGAGAGGAAGAAATGTGCACTTACAGATAGATGCAATTCTCGACGATGAACACGAGAACGAGATTCCAGGAAGCGGAGAGGACGTCGAGATTGATGAGAAATATGATCAGAATGTTGCAAATGATGTAGAATCCGATCCAAACGATCACTTTTCGCGCCAACTGCAAACCGAAAGTAGGTCAAATCGGGGGGAGTTGACCTACCTGAAAGGCGCGAAGATTCTCTTCAAGTTGGAATCGATAGGCGAGAGAGTACTTGTTGAACGTCTTCTTTCTCTTGTGAAATGTGTCATTCTTCAACTCGCTGCTGATTCTCACGTTCACCAGCAAAATGGAAATGTACATCTGAAAGGACATGTAGATCAAACATCTCCTTTGACCTACTCACCACAACTGAAACAGCGACGACGACGGAGCAGATGTAGACGCTCGAGATGAATTCGATGTGGACGAAGAATAAAAGATGGGTGACGAGAAGGGTGGACAGATTCGCTACGATCAGAATCGAGACGGAGATGTAGGCACGACTGTGCTTCTCGTAGCTTCCCAGTAGAAGTGTGGCGATGACTCGTTCGAGACAGTAGAAGAAGATGAAGAACACCATCGACATCATGTAGTGCCAGATGATAAATCCGCCGACGAACATCGGAAGCGCGTCGGCGAACTGCCCGATTTGAGGCATTTTGGACTTTTCTCGACTCGCCCAGGCCAGGAAATGCGTTGTTGAATTGGAATCAGAAGAGGAAGAAGACGTGGAGGAGGAGAAGAAGCCGTACTGCCACGGAGCCATGAGCACCTTCCCGACGACGACTTCAAAGTATTGGAGGAAGTAGACGTTGGAGATGATGGACATGTTGACGTGGAACACGCGCACCTTCCACACAATCCAGCACACTCGGAACGTCCACACGATGCTCAGAAGTGTCAGGAAGAGCGTGAGAACGATGGAGAGTGCGTAGGCCGGCGAGCGGTATTCGTGACCGTTGAACGAGAAGAACGGGAGGTAGACGAGCCGGGAGCCATTCACAACGAATATCATTCTGCTCTAGTTGGAATGAAAGAAACAGAGCAAACACACACACAACAAAATGAGCAAGAGAGAGGCTCCTTCCAGTTGGGTTCATTTCCGCCACGATGTTTGGAGTTGCGTGAAATACACCTCGGTCGTTTGGAGGTGCTCACCGTCGCCACGATGATCTTTCCGCCTCTTTGAAGAAGAAGACGTCGCGAGGAGGGGGAAATCGCGAAGGAGCGCTTTTTGCCACGGCTCTATCGAGTAGAAGATGACCGAGCAGATGACGAGCGGATTGCTGAAAGAGGGAAAGAGATGGGAAGGTTGAAGAGTCATTTACAGATAGATAAAGTTCTCGAGGAGGAAGATGAAGACGTCGTTGAGCGACGGGAAGACGTTGAAGAAGATGGTAAAGAGGAGAAAGCACAGAAAAACAATGTAGACGCCGATGCACACGACCACGCGGTAGGCAACCTGCAAAGAAGATTTCGGGAAAGAACACGTGAACTACTCCACTTTTGTGGGTCACGTGACCAGATTGCCACGTGTCGATAAGCGGGGGATGATTAGAAGTCCGACGGAACGATCCATCACTTTAGTTTTTCACAACTAACCAACTCGACTCTAACTCGACTCTCTCACCAACTAGCAAAATGGGCAACAAACTGGCGGCTCCCCAACAGAAACGCGAGAAGCCGACGCATGCGGCGCTGAAAGTGGCGATGAAGAGCGGACGACGTGGCATCGAGAACGCCAACAAGCTGCCGACGGTGGCGCCGCGACGACAGTGTCTGCTCCGTGTGCTCAAGATGAATCGCATTCACGACTACTTGAAGATGGAGGTGAGCTCTTGTTGCGGGAAGGGGGACGTCTTCTGAACTGAACACTTTCAGAAAGAGTTCATCGGACTCCAGAATCGACAACGTCCGCTGGCAGTCCAACGACGGCACGAGGAGAAGACGGTGCGAAGTCTTCGCGGCTCGCTGACGACGTTGGCTCGGATCCACGAGCTGTTCGAGGACGAGAAACACGCGGTGGTCGTCGTGGAGGGCTCGAAGCGCGAGTGGTACGTGCCGATCCTCTCGATCGTCGACAAGGATCTGCTCAAGTTGAACGCGCTGGTGATGGTCAAGGCGGGCGGCATGTACAAGACGGTGCCGGTGGCGATCGTCGGCGTGCTCGACGACAAGATCGACTCGAACGCGATGGGACACAAGGTGGAGAAGGCGCCGAAGGAGACGTTCGACGACATTGGCGGCTGCGAGACGCAGATCCAGGAGATGAAGGAGTCGGTGGAACTGCCGCTGACGCATCCCGAGTACTACGAGGAGATGGGCATCACTGCTCCGAAGGGCGTCATTCTGTACGGTGAACCCGGCACCGGAAAGACGCTTCTCGCGAAGGCCGTCGCCAATTCCACGTCGGCCACGTTCATCCGAGCGACCGGAGCCGATCTTGTGCAGAAGAACAGTGGAGAGGGCGCGCGACTCGTCCGTCAGATCTTCCAGATGGCCAAGGATCAGGCGCCGTCGATCGTCTTCATTGACGAGATTGACGCCGTCGGCACTAAGCGCTTCGACACGTCGTCTCGTGGAGAGCAGGAGGTTCAGAGGACACTTCTCGAGCTTCTCAACCAGCTCGACGGCTTCGAGAGTCGCGGAGACGTCAAAGTGATCATGGCAACGAATCGCATCGACTCGCTCGACCCCGCCCTCATCCGTCCCGGACGTATCGATCGAAAGATTGAGTTCCCGCGACCGGACGAGAAGACGCGACAGAAGATCTTCGGGGTGAGAGAGAAGGCGTCAACGTCTTCTAAGACCCCTTCTCATCCTTACTTTCAGATCCACACGAGCGGCATGACACTCGACAAGGCGGCCACCTACGATGCGGTTCTGAGCAAGGAAAAGAGCATCAGCGGAGCCGAGATCAAGGCGGTGTGCACGGAAGCCGGCATGCTCGCGCTTCGAGGACAACGCAAGTGCGTCGCCAAGGACGACTTCGAGAAGGCCGTCAAGACGGTGCTTCTGGCGAAGAAGGCCGGCGCCCCGGAGTCGTTCTACACTTGATGATATAACTCTCACTCACCCACTTACTTACATTGTCTACTTGAGACTATAACATGAATGAATCACTTGTGCACTAGAGCGTGATTGCTGCACCCACCCACCTTGAGCGCTTTGATGTTCTCTTTGACTTGGAAGCGAAACGCGAGCGTGTAGAAGTGATGGCTGCGCGTGCTCGACTGCACTTTGTCGATCTTCTGATTCACGAGCAGAATGACGATGAAGACGAGGCATGACGTGGCAACGCACACGATGCATCCGATGACGGTAGGCACGAAAGCGACGCAGTCAGTGAACGTCTGATAGCTGATATTGAGGCTCAGAAAGTGACAAACGGCCAGGATGAGGACGGAAATGTAGATTCTCTTGTGTCGTTCATAGTTTCTGGAAAATCAATTGAATGGTTTGGAAGCGAGAGTCCGAGACTTACCCTGACAAAATAGTGGCGAGAGTTCGCTCGACGCAAATCGAGAAAGTGAAAAGAATCATCGAGTACAGGTAGTGCCACAAGAGGAAACCGCCGAAGAACATGGGAAGCGCCGAGGAGACGTCGGCGATCGGAACGATCGAATCGGGATCATCGGTCCACCAGTTCGAGTATTTCTTGTCCGGTGGCACGCCTGAAAAGCCTTTTGGATGGTCAAACTTCGCAATTCAGTGGTACCTGGAATCGGAAAGAAGCCGATTTGATGGAGAGTGATGAGCCATTTCGCGAGAAAACACTCCAAGTACTGCATGAGAGTGGCAATTGCCAAAATGCTCATATTGATGTGAAAGACGCGAATCTTCCAGATGTAGATGCACAATTTGACGGTGATCAGGACACAAAACACAGAGATCGCAAACTCGAGACAGATGAGCACGGCGAGAATCGGCGATCGGTGCTCGTGCGCGTTGAAGATGTAGAACGGGAGCCAGAGGTGAACCGACGCGTTGACCACGAATATCATGCTCTCACTGAAATGCGATGAGCATCTGAGCATGAGAAGGTGGAAAGAGAAGAAGACGGAGAATCTTCACGGTGTGCTGCGATGTTTTCGTGCTCATTTTCCGACCGACAGAACACAAGCATAATGAATACCCGCGCGGGGGAGAAAGGGCTGAAATTGAGTTTGTCTCGCCACTTTCAGACGGAAAGCTCGATGAGAAGTGTGTGTCTGGGGGAGCTCTTTATACAAACCGATCTACATGATGAATGGGTGACAAAGAAGAAGAAGGAGAAGGTTAGAATCGATTCATTCAGATCTTGGACTGTGCGTGTTGCGGGAATCCGAGACGGTAGAGTCCGACGACGCCGGCGCCTCCGATGCCGATGTTGTGCTGCATGGCGAGCTTGCAGTTCGGCACCTGTCGCTTCCCGCACCGTCCGCGCAACTGGTTGGACAGCTCGACGGCCTGCGCCACTCCGGTCGCGCCGATCGGATGTCCCTTCGAGATGAGGCCTCCCGACGGGTTGATGACCCACTTGCCGCCGTACGTGTTGTCGTTGCGGTCGACGATGTGATGGCCCTGGCCGACGGGACACAGTCCGATCGCCTCGTACGTGATGAGCTCGTTCGGCGCGAAACAGTCGTGCAGCTCGATGACCTGCACGTCGTTCGGCGTCAGCTTCGTCTCCGCGTAGAGCTCCTTCGAGATCTTCTCGATCATGTCGAAGCCGATCATCTTGATGTTCGAGTTCGCCTTGAAGACCGACGGAAGATCCGTGCCGAGCTTCAGACCGACAATCTCGACGGCCTGCGCCTTCAGTCGCGGGTTCTTCTCAAGGAAGCGCTCGGAGACGAGCACGGCGGCGGCGGCTCCGTCGGACGTGGGACTGCACTCCAGAAGACCCATGAAGTCGTAGATCTTGCGCGCGTTGATGACCTGATCCAGCGAGAACTCCTTCGTGAACTGCGACTTCGGGTTGTGCACCGAATGGAGGTGGTTCTTGTAGGCGATCTTCGCGTAGTGCTCCCGCTTCGATCCGTACTTCTCCATGTGCTCTTTGGCGGCGTTTCCGAACATCTGAGCGGTCATCGGCGCCGGCTGCAGACCGTACGTCTCCGACATCACCTCCAGATGCTTGTCGACGGAGATGGCGCGGTCGTCGATCGGAGCCGAGAGGTTCTCGAGAGAGCCGGCCGCCATTCTCTCGAACCCAGAGCAAAGGACGACGTCGGCGTTGCCTGGAAGACATCGAAGGGGGTCAGACTTTGGAAAACGAGTGCTCACCACTCTCAAGAATCTGCTTTCCGAGATAGAGTCCCGAGGAGCCGGAAGCGCACGCGTTGTTCACATTGAAGATGGGAATGCCGGTGAGGCCGACCTCGTAGAGAGCCCGTTGGCCGCAGCACGTGCCTCCGAAGAGGTAGCCGACGGTGGCCTGCTGGATGTCCGAGTACTTCATGCCGCAGTCCTCGAGCGCCGTGTTCACCGCCTCCTTCACCATGTCCGGGTAGTCCCACGCCACCGAGCCCGGCTTGCAGAACTTTGTCATTCCGACTCCGACAATGTACACCTTCGGCTTCGTGCTCGTCATTTTTGGATTCTGAAACTGGAGCTGGAATGAAGAGAATATGCTCGCCAAGTAGAAAGTTCGGATTAAAAGTAAAGTGGGCGAGAAGGAGTGAGAGAGAGAATGGGGAAGAAATAGAGAGAAGACGCGCCAATGTGGTCTATTTCCGATTGATTGATAAGGGTACATTGTAGCGAGAGGGAGGGGGTCGTGGTCTTGTGTAGTCTCCCCATTGGAAAGTGTTGTGATGATTGCACGAGGGAAACAAGACTACACTTGTCTCCAGTTCTAGTCCGACGTTAACTGTAGGCAGATCCCTGTCTTCCAGTAGAGGCATTTTGGCGAACGCTTGGTTCGCCCTTTCCAAAAATTGTCCCCCTTCGCATCACCGCGAAGGGGGCCTTCGCGATGCTCCGCGATAATGCGAAGGGGTATGCGGGGAGGGGTTGATACAATTCAAAAAGTGACTCCGGCACATTTCGATCCATTGCACTATTATAGCTATTGCACTAAAGAGTGCCACGTCATCAGCTTGAAAACAGCGGCTGAATCGGTGGTTGGAGATCAAAATCACCGCACTGCGGAAAAGTCCTCCCTCGAACTCCAGTCCACTTTATGAGGTCCTCCCTCCGCTGCCGAGGCTTTGTGAGGCGGTACTGCAGTTGGCGGCTGGCGCCACGTGTTCCAGGGGAGCGGCCGACATCTCACGGGTTCCGCAGTTCACTATGTTTTGTGTGGGCGTTCTCGTGTACTCCACGTGGACAAGCTAAACAACTGGAAGCTGAACCCGTTTGTATCGACGAATTCAGGTCCTGGTAGGAGATGTTACAACAAACTGTCACAATTACTTCTGTATATCATTTTTATTCATAAACATGTTCCGATTCATTTCATAATCAGTGTCGTTTTGGTGAATTCATATTAATGCATCAAACAACTTTCCCGTAATCAAAATCGGTGCACAAAAACAAGGAGGGGGTGCCTTTTGGTCAAGCGGGGGCCACGAATTCAGGAATGTTCGACGAGGCCCGAACCGCCGCCACACTATAATCGGCGACGCTGTGTCGATGCAACGGCGCGACCGTATTATTCCTGGTATTATTCTGAAAACTCGAGAGTGTCTCTGTCTGCGTCTCCTCTCTCCGTCACACTATTTCGCATGCATCAAGCGTACACTTATAGAAAACGGCCTGCAAAACTGTAGGAGACAAGAAAGAAGACGGGGGCAAGATAACGAAGGAGAGGGTTAGAACAAGGCTCGACAATCAGAGAATCGGAGAAAAAGAAAAGGGGGGGGGGGTCAGAACATGGCCACTCGAGACGAAGGGCCGACAATCGTGCTCCGGTTGCGCGTGTGCACTGTGCTCACCGTGTTCGAGAGCGTTCGCGTCTTCGAGCCGATCTGCTTGTAGTTCACGATCACGAACACGAGCCCGTCGGCGAATCCTGCAAGTCTTCAATGCAAACGTGCTCCATCGCACTCTTCGTTCGTTTCGCGTCTGCGTCTCTCTTGCCCGCACGCTCTCTCTCTCTCTCTCGAAGCTACAAGAGTGTTCTGATCCTCGCAGATCTCTGATTCTCACTTTCACTTCTATTTTCCGTTTTCTATGTTTTTCAGCGAGCTACGAGGAAGCTGAAATCTTTCAGCTCTGTAATTTTCAGCCACTCTCTCTCAATCTCCAGCCAAAAACTGACCATTAACGAGAATGGCGCAAATGTAGAACGGTCCGAGCTCGGCGAACAGCGAGACGCCGGTGAGCTCCTCGTATCCGGTGACGAGCAGCGACGGGATGGTGACGAAGAAGAGCGAGCAGAAGAGGATGCCGACGGTGATGCGGTTCGCTTGTCGGAACACGTTCGTCGTTTTGACGGCCGACTGAAAACCCAAGCACGGTCAGATTGTGTTCGGGGGGACAGGGGCGGGCGCGGAATTCCGACTTCCGACTTCCGTCTTTTGTTAAAAATTTGTTTTTTTTACAAAATTTATTTTCTCTCAGTACAACGCTCCGGAATGGCGGCACCGCGCGTTGTTTATCGTAAATCTACACCAATGTTTTTTTTTCAAATTTTCTTTCAAGTTTCCCCGTTTTCAAGTTCAATTCAGTTCTATTTCTTCCGACTTCCGACTTCCGCCTTCCGGATTCGGGACGACCCACCGTGCTACCCATCTTTCTCTGCGATATCCGTCGGATGCCCCAGAACACGAAGATGCTCATGAAGACGATGAGGAAGCCCGCCAACTGAAAACCAATCTTCCAGTTTCCAAAAGAAGAAGAAGGATCTTACCGTGTTGGAGTAGCTGACGTACATGAGGAAGGTGTGATTCACGAAGCACGCCATCGTCGCGCAATTCGGCATCCGCTTGTAGGGCGCGGTGAGCATTTGGAACGAGTAGTCGAACAGAAACCAGCAGAACCCGACGGCCAGCGCGCAATTGGCGAACTGAATCTTGCTGAGACGGCGGTAGACGACCGGAAAGAAAATAGCCTGAAGACGTTCCCTGAGTTTGTCCGTTCTCCACTCCACTTCACCCACCAGACACCGATCCAACGCCATCGAGCAGCTGATCACGACGACGACTTTGAGGTGAGCCGGCAGAAACGAGTTGGTGAAGATGATGACGTACGGATTGTAGTCGAGGTAGACGTTCGACCAGTTCACCGCCAGATATCCGATGTGGATGAGCGCCGCCGTCGCGTAGCCGAAGTCGCCGATGGCCAGGTACAGGGCGAGCCGCAGATTTTCGGGCGCCGGAATCTTCTTTCTGGAGAGGAGCGAGTTTCAGAGGCCGTATCTTGAAAACTAGAAGAGACGGGCAAAAGTTGTCAACTAGCAAAATGTTCGTTGAACTGTCAGCTATATTTCACTAGTTGACACCTTCTCTCGATCTCTTCTAGTTCTCAAGATACGCGTGCTGAAAGACGGCGGTACCTGACGAAGGCGATGATGATGTAGAGGTTGAAGCAGAAGGAGAGCGAGGCGGCGGTCAGACAGCACAACTCGGTGACGAGGTAGATGACGGCCATTTGGCTGAAACTGAGTCTGTCGGCCAACGCCATCGGAGCGATCAGCATCGCCTTCCAGAAGTGGTCAGAGCCAACGTTTTTTCGTGTTTTCGTGTCTTGGTGGGAGACCAGAATTAATTAGTGGAAGAAGAAGTAAAACGACGACGGAGTGTGCGGGCGGGAAAAGAAAAGATCAAACGGCTAGGCCACGCCCACTTCCCGAACAAGTCTGTTATCGGAGAAAGAAGAAGTGGAAGTGTGCTTTGATTTCACTTCCAGACTGCTGATTGCCTATAAACGAGCAAATAGCGAGGAGAGTTTCAGAGAAATGTGTCTGATTGGATTTCCACAAAAACAGGTGATCAACGAGAGAAGTGCGTGTGTTTGTGTTGGAGAGGGTCTCGCCGCGAAAAGTTTAAAGGCGCATAGATACTTCGACATCCTGGTTTTGTTGGCAATGTGCCAAGCCACACCAGATGGTTCGCTAGAGCGCGATTGCAATCACAGGCGACTTTTCATTTTCGGTGTGCATAACACGGCGAAAATGACAAGGGCGGCATAACTAGTCCCCTTTTCTCGGGCCAAATTCGATCAACCTCCTCAGAGTCACAATCGCGTTTTCGGTTTTTGGGGCGGTTTTGTGTGCGCCAAACGAGTAGAAGCATTGAACGATTCGGAACTTCACTTTCAAGGTGCCAGTTTGAATTTTGGCGGGAAATTTGAAAAAATGAGCTAGAGGGAAAAACAAGGAAAATGAGATCGAAAGACCAGATTCGTGGATTCGAATTGAGAAAAGAAGAGAAAATAATAGAGAGAGGAGGAAAAACACAATTATTGGAGCGAGAAGAAGTTGCGAGACGAATAATAACCAGAAATAGCTGAAACGGCACGGAATTCGAGAAGGAGAAGAAGGAAAAGTGACGACGTCTTTCCCTTTCTCTGCCAATCGAAACGAAACTAATCAAATCGGGGGGCGACGGCTCACGAGTGCCGCTAAAGGGGCGAATAACGAAACGACGACGACGACGACGACGTAGTCCTTTCGGAGACACTTTGTACAGAGAAAAGGCTCAGTGTGACTCATTTTGTTCGCCTGAACAGAGCACGTCTATTTCCAGAGCATTCGGAAGAGATATTGGAATGGGGGTGAGTTCCTCGAAATTGCATGCAGAATGGGAGTCTAGAAGGGGGAGGAGGAGGAACTCTTTGAATCGACGGTGGATTGGCTCCGCGAGCATTTTTCGTCTGAGGGAAGACAGGAGACTGCGGGGGGAGATCGGGCTTTTGGGCCAAGAGAAGAGCCTAAGGTTTCAGGCCGATTCTAGAATCTAAAAGATGTCTTGGATGCTCTTCATTTGGCCTACATGCCCAGTAACTGGACTTTGACCTCAAAGCTAGTCCAAATGATTTGGGTCAGGGTACAAGGATACTGTACTTTGACCTCAAACTGATGTGCTCTGACTTCAAGCTTTCAAGCCGAGACTCGGTGATTGGACTTTGACCCCTAGTGCTTCGGCCCAGACAGAATGCTCTCTAAGAGACAGGAGCTTGAAGTTTCAGGCTTTGGGCTCCTCGGCCAAGGAAGGTTGAATCCCAAAGCCTATTTTCATTAAGTGCCTGTTTTTTGGCTCTTCTCTTTTTCATTAAGAATGAAGACTTGACACATTTCGAGCACACGTAAATACCTCAATTTTCACTTTTAGAACTCAAAAACCGCGCCAACTTGTTCATTTCGTTCAAGACAAACAACGTCTTCTCGGAATTCACTTCGCCGTCCAAATCACCTGTTTCTCGAATCAAAATTCGAAATTCAAGATTGCAGCTTGGGTCACGCGACACCTCCGCGGGCCACCTGGCACATTGCCAATTTTTGGAGAGGATCGGAGCAAACAGAGCAATTTGAGAGAACGAAAAAAGGATGAAAAAATGGTTGGAGATGATGAGTCAAAGGGCGGAATATTGATGAGAGGGAGCCAGAGGTATATGCAAATGATGATGGATGGGCTCTTTCAGACTAGAAACATTCCCCCGGATGATCTCTGTCCTGTTGACACTCTTGCGTACGATGCACCGGATTCGACGACACATGTGGAGGGTTACTGTACTTTGACCTAGATCCTTCTCACCTGATCGGTTTCGTCGTTGACATAGAATCGGATTCAGAAGAGGTCGGTGCTCCTTGGAGACGTGCTAGCCGTTATGGGCGGTCTCCCTTCCGGCTAAAAGCGGTGCTAGTAGTAGTGGTGGTGGTGAGGAGGAGTGACATGGCACGTCAATCAGCTATACAACTTGATATAAGTAATAAAAGTGAACCAAATGGCCTTGGGGGGAAGCAAATATGCATGAGGTAGCCCGACTAGAAGGTATTTTCAGCCTTGGCATGCTCCAGCGAGCACACCCGAGCAGAGCACAAAGATTTCATTGCGGCTAGAAGCGAGAATCAGGAGAGGTCAACGTAGGTGGTCGGTTTGGAGGAGTGCTGCTGTTTCGAGTTGGCCACCGTCGTCACGACGGCGTCCGACAACGTCTTCGTGTCGATCTTCGACTTGACCGATCCGTTCAGAATGAGGAAGATGAGGCAGTTCATGAAACCTGAAATCTCGCGATTCTCGACGTGTCTTCTCTCCCCCACCCACGCGCACTTTACGGCCTATCGGGGCCCGCTGCAAGCACGCACGGATGGCCGAGTGGTCTAAGGCGCCAGACTCAAGCGATGCGCTTGCCTCGAGTTCGAGGTCTCTGGGTGTTCTGGTACTCCACAGATAACTCGCGCCGGAAGCGTAACGGACACGTTCTCGGGTCCGCGCGACTATGCTTACATAATGCTCGCATATTCCATCCGCGTGCTAGCGGACGCGCCCGCGCGGGTCCAATACGGGAGTGTCCGCGCGGATCCGCGTCGACGCGGATGCCATTTAGTGTGGGCGCGGATGCAATACGGGAGTCGTTCGCGGAAGCATAACGGGTCCGTTATGCTTCGCTCGCGATTCTTCTGTGTCGTATGGGTGCGTGGGTTCGAATCCCACTTCGTGCAGACTCTTTTTATTGTCGTGGTCTTTTGATTTTCACTTCCTTTCCCCCCATCATCATCACTGGCCACCCTTTCTTCATTTTTCCTCTCCGAATCTGATTATCGTGGCGGAAATGTTTTCGATTACCTCCAAACTCCTTCCGTCGTTTCCTATTTTCTGCACGTACGAACTCACCGTTGGAAAGAAGTGAGGAAACGTAAAAAGCGCCGATTCTTTCGAAAACCGAGAATCCGGTGACTGTTTCGATGAACGAGACGAGCAAGGAAGGGATGGTTATGCAGAAGACGCAGCTGAAAAGGACGCCGCAAGTGGTGCGGTTCGCCTGTCGGAACTTTTGCGTCGTCGCCTGCAAAACGGGGTTACAGTCCAACTTTCAGACGAAAGTGCCAGTGCCACGTCACGTCACCAAAACCGAATGAACCAAGGAACAACTCAACTTGCGATCTACAACCGTTACCAGAGTCTTCTTCCTCTCAGCCGGCGTGTTTCCGAGCCATCCGGTCTGACGGCCGAGCTTCTGCACTTTGAAGAACACGAACACACTCATCACGATCACCACCACTCCGGCCGCCTATAATTAGATATTCTGTCTCTTTGCTTTCCTCGTTCTTTGATTCGAAAACAAAGAGGAAACGAGAAAAACAAACCATATTGGAGGCGCCCCAGTAGGTGCGGAAGAAGGCGTTGACGAAGCAGCCGATGGAGGAGCAGTTGATTCGTTGCTCGAATCGGAACGAGACGATCGTGAGCACGGTGTCGACGAGTCCGACGAGACACGAGACGAGCATCAGCCAGTTGGAGCACTTCACGTGGTCCACCTTCCGGTACACCATCGGGTAGTAGAGAGCCAAGATTCTCTCGGTGGCCGCTCCGATGTTCAGTCCCGTCGACACCTTCAGAAACATCGCCAACGGCCATCCGGTGCCGGCCATGATGTAGGCGTCGTAGTCGGTGAACGACGGCTCCCACGCGAGAACCATGTAGAACACTTGGGGAAGAACTGAAAACCATTGGGATCAAGAAGTCTCGTTTCACGGCTCACTTAGCACCGGAAAGACGATGTCGGCGATGGCCATGTAGAGGATGATCCGCAGATTGCGTCGCGAGTCGAGACGTCCCGTCGAGAAGAGGTAGAGGATCATGGCGTTGCCGATGATGGTGAGGATGGCGACGAATATGCAGTAGCAGTCGGTGATCAGGTACACCTTGACGGCCATCGGACTCAGATGTAGCTCCACCTCGTCCTGAAACGCGTAGTCCATCTTTGGGCTTAGCAGCTCGGCGAGCAGCTTTGAGCCGAGCAGTCGGAATGACGAAAAAAGGAAAGGAGGTTTGTTTTGACAAGAGAGAGCCCCCCGCGGTTCCAGACATCAGTCTTTTCTCGATTTCCCGCCACTTTCCCACCCGGTTTGAGCCAACTTTTGTGCTGCTCCGTACTTGTACTTCGGAGACTGGGAACTTTGTGTCTGTGTGTGTGTGCTGAGTCATGTTACAATACATGCCCCTGTGCTTGTGCTCCGCGAGCCCACCCCCCGCGCGGACAAATAGAGAGAGAGAGGGAACTGTATGCACAAATAGGGGGCAAACGCACGGGTTTAGGGTTGATACTATTACGTATTCACGGACAACTGACCGGTCGGTGCTCTTTCTGTGCTCGATGGGAGCAGCATGAACGGCCAATTCGTGCTCGGTCCGCAGCTCTTTCTCACGTCCACCTTCGTTCCTCCGGAGCTCACCACCATCTACAAACCGTTCCCCCATTACAACTTGGTGAGCGGCGGTTTCTAGGCCCCCCTCACTCGATCCGTCTTGCAGGAAGCCGTCCAATGGTCTCTTCTGTTCGGCGTCTGCTTCCTTTTGGGAGTCGGAATGGGCGCCAACGATGTGGCCGACGCGTTCGGAACTTCCGTCGGCACCGGAACCGTTACAGTAACCCAGGCGTTCATTCTGGCCACTGTCGTCGAGATGATGGGCTCCGTCGCCTCGGGGCTCACTGGCACCGGCGGAAAAGCGCTCGAGATTGTCGACACGAGCACGTATGCGGACAATCCGGACGAGTTGGTCATCGGACAGATCGCGATGCTCGTCGGCTGCTCCACGTGGCTCATCATCGCCACGTTCTACAGTATGCCGGTGTCTTCGATTCACTCGCTGCTCGGCGCCACAATGGGCTTCTCGTTCGTGCTCCGCGGCTTCAAGGGCATCGTCTGGGATCGAGTGCTCGTCGTGGGCGCCGTGTGGGTGCTCTCTCCGATCGTCTCCGCCCTTTTCTCACTGATCATCTTCTTCATCCTCGACGTCACCATTCTGAGAGCGGTGCGGTGCGGTTGCGTCGCGGTCAACAACGGGGTTCAACTTTCAGAAGAATCCGGTGAAGACGGGCCTCGCCTATCTGCCTCTCGTGTACGCAATCGTCGTGTTCACAAACGTGCTTCTGTTCCTGCAGGACGGCAGCCGAGTGCTTCACTTCGACGAGATCCCGTTCCTCTACACTGTCGCCATCTCACTTCTCATCGCCGTCCTCTCCGGCTTCCTCGCGCTTTTCGTGGTGGGACCCATCATGAAGAGACGCTTGAAAAGTGAGAGAACTCTTCGGATTCAACCAAGAGAGAGAGAGAGAGAGAGATCATTTCAGAGACGACGGACGAGTTGCCGCGCATCGCGAGCTCTCTCTCCTACTCGTTTCCGATTCGGCCGCGCGGATGGCTGCGGAAGGCGGTGTACTGGGCGTTTCCGCCGATGCGCAACGACGATCAGAAGGCCGTCCGGCTGTTCTCGTTCTTGCAAGTGCTGACCGCCTGCTTCGCCGGTTTCGCGCACGGCGCCAATGATGTCACGTGAGTTTTCGGGGGAAGATGGGGGAAATGGGGTTCAAAGCGGGAAGAAGACGTCGAGGGAGGGACATCTCCTTCAAGGATCTATTCTTAAACTCCATTCGCGGTTGGATCTAAGGTTACGATAGAGAATTCTCGGATTCTGAGAATGAAGACGTCGAGGGAGGGACGTCTCCTGGAAAGACTCGAGAGTAGGAGATCAAAATGTGGCCGGCGACACACTCAACGTCTTCATCATCTCGCCGTCCACGCAAAACAACAGGAGAAGAAGAAGAAGCCGTTTGTGTTGGTGTGATTGGGTTCTCTGGGCCGCCGCCTCTCTCGCGAGAATATTTAATATGATTTGATTTCTTTCCATCGTCGAAAGGAGGAAAGTGGATACACCGCCAATTGGTGGCCGGAAGAAGAAGACGTGAAGAAAAGGAGGGGAAAAGTAGGCGTACCTGAGAGAAGAAAAACTCGCTTCGACGACGCGTTTCCATGTTGTGTTCCAATTATCGGCAACGAAAACAACCAAACGTTGTGTCTGTGGGAATTCCTGAAATTTGAATTCGAGATTGGAAACGGGGGGAGTGAGATCAAGTTTTGTTTCCAGGAACTGCGTGGCTCCGATGCGGGACCTCGTCCACATGTACAACGAGGGCTACCAGGACAACAAGCCGGGAATGAATGTGAGAGAAGGCGTGACGTGGCACTGTCTCGACTAACCTTGTGTGGAAAAGCTGACTAACAATCTTTTATCTTTCTTTCTCACTCTCCAATTCTTGATCCCTCCCCTCTCCCCTCCCAATCCAATCATAATTCTGCGAATCTCTCCGAATAACTCGGTTTTCCTTCCGCTCTCACCCATTTCCGCCACCCAGATATACACACCGGAATCAAATTTATGCTCAAATTGGGCAGAGTTCTCGGTGTGTCCTGCTGTCGGGCAAAGATCGTTCCCCGGTTCCAGATCACCGTCTACGTCGGTCTTCTCTCCACGTTGGCCGTGCTGCTCGGCATCTGGACACTCGGAATCCGCGTCATTCGGACCGTCGGCGAGGACTTTGCCAAGATGAATCCGGCGACGTGAGTGCGCTCTCCACTGAACCTTCCCCCGATGAACGCGCTTTCAGCGGCTTCTCCGTCGAGTTCGGGGCGGCGATCTGCGCCCTCGCGACGAACGTCTACAACATTCCGCAGAGCATGACTCACTGCCTCGTCGGCTCCATTTTCGGCCTCGGGCTCGTCCGTTCGGGGCCGATTCTGAAGTGGAAGACTGTGAAATATGTGTTCCTCTCGTGGATCCTCACAATTCCGGTGTCCGGTCTGATTTCAGCGGCAGTCATGTACGCGTTACAGACGGTTCTCGAACAAACTGATCTCTAGAATGTCAAATACAATATCGATTTATTGATTTCTCATCTTTTTCTTGTTATAAACTATAAACCGTTCAAATTCAAGCCCACTGCGCCTTCAGTTGTTTCTCGTAGGACGCCGTCGTTTCTTGGCTCGAAGTGTGAATGGCCTGACTCAAATTCCACGTCTTCGTCGTCTTCGTCCGCTTCATCTGACACGTCGAGTAGATCGGAATCGCCAGGTCGGCCATCGTCAGCGGCTGGAAAACGAACGCAATGTGTAACGGGCCGCGACGCGACCGCAACGCGGCACTCACATAGACGAGCAGTTTGAAGGTGCTGAAAAGCGGAGGGTTGGAGACAAGAACATGAAATTGACCGAGTCGTAGGACAGTCATCGAGAATGCGTGGGTGATGGTGACGGAGAGACCGGTGATGAGGACCGTCGACACGAGGTGCGTGCATTCGAGATTCTCGGATATCTGATAGCGAGTGGACAGTCCACTATGGTGACTGGAACACCGGGTTACTGTAGGTTACTGTAGCCCTTCTCACACTTTCAGCTTCCTTTTGTTCACCACTATCAGCACTCGAAGCACTATGAAGGCGGTCAGTGCGAGGACAGTCGACGAGAGGAAAAGCATGTTGACCTGAAAACAGAAACTTTCGGAAGGGACAGGTGATGGCCGTCACCTGGAATTCAGTGCCCTTTGGCGAGAAAAGAGCAAAACAGACGGGCTCTTCGAAGTTCGCATTCTGGTATGCCACGTGGATGACGACGCAGGGGAACACGACAGACTGGAATAAGTTATAGAACCATTGCACTTGTGCTCAAAATGTGCTCACGAAGATGGCGAAGCTCCAACAAGACTTGCTCGAGTTGTCAGCCTCATAGTAATCCACTCGACACGTGGCGAGAGCTCTTTCGAGCACCAGAAGAATCTGAAACTCACAACTCCAATGGACGAATCGAAGAGAGGATGAGCTCACTTTGACGGAGACGTCCGCGACGAGAACGACGGCGTAGATGAGGTGCAAACACTTGTAAAACGTCGAATTCATGAACGAATCCTCGATGCGTCCCTCGAAAGTGAAGACGCGCGTGAAGAAAGAGACCTGAAAACGGGGACATCCGGACTGAAAAACGGGGCGAAAACGGACGGCAGTGAGGAGGAAAACGATGCCGTGAACGCCACTTCTCGCGAAATGAATCAAGAGGAGAAACTTGAAATTCCGATGGATCGGCGAATTCTGAATGTGTTTCTCGAGGAAGTAGAATGTGGCGTAGAACGAGACGACGACGACTGCGGAGTGGACGACGAGTCCGATTTGGAACGGCGCGTAGTGCAACGTGGCGACGCACTGAAATGAAGAAGAAGAAGACGTCAGAAATCTAGGGGAAGACTCACCTCCAATGCGAACTGACTCGAATTCATCGTCTGAAGATCCGAGAGAAAGATCTCGAGAAAACGAAAGAGCAATCCAGACGAACCGAGTCGGAGTTGACCGAAAAACGGTCGAAGGGCGAATGAAAAAACACAATTTTTCTTTATTTTCCAATTCCGGCGCTTGTTTTCTGTTCTTTCCTGCTCAGCGGAAGGGGGGTCGACAAGAGGAGGTGAAGGTGGAATTTTGGAGTTGAAGTTGTCTCGGCGGAACACACGAAAGACGGTGTCAGAAGACGTGAGGGGATGTGAAAACAGATGTGATGTAATCGAGAAAAACACGTCGAATGAACAAAGAACTTGAAACTTTTCAGAGTCTCAAATCTTATTTTTGATAATGAAGACGTTAGGGCTGGAAAGGGCTTCTTCTTCTTCTTCTTCAACGCCACTAATTACAGGTTTTCGCTGTCGGAGTGTATGATTATGTGCGAAGGTTTCTGATCAGCTATTCTCGCTTCAGGCCCACTGCGCCTTCACATCCAAATTCTGTCAAATGGGCGAAAACGGATTTTCGAATTTTCGGTCATTCAAAGAGTTCGCGTCGTTTTCCACTCTCACCACACTCGAGCCCATCGAACACAACACGCTTTGTGACGAGCCCGGCCATGAACGATAGACAGGCGTTCGAGTTGAGAACATTCGGACCTTTGTCCTCGAACGACACCAGGTATCTGCTTTCAGAGAACACGCGCTGGAATAGATATGTTAAAAAAGAGGTATAGAGAGAGATGGAACCTTCAGTTTGGGAAGGCCGACGTCTGCGAGTTGTTTATTGGAGTTCACTTGGAAAGCTGGGGAAGTGTTTGAAGGCGAAACAGGAAGCATTGAAGACGTCAATCTAGAGGAACTATGCACCATTCAGCAACGGGATGTACTGTAAATTTGCCAGGAATCTCAAGTTGGTCAGATTCGTGTTTTGAACAGTCAGCGACCCATAGATCGCTGTCACATTCTTCAGTTTCTCCACGTGCACATCATCTCCCAATCCGATGGAAACCTTGCCCAGAAGCCGCGAGCATCCCGTTTGCAGACTGCTCATTTCTTGGAATTCGCACACTTCGTCGCTTGTCTCGTTGCAGAAAACTGAAGCTCTTCGAATTGGACGTACACAATCAAATTCGTCAAATTCTGACTTTAATCGCAGAACGGACTGGCGTCCAGTTGTGTGTTTTATATAGATAGAAGTCACGCGAGATGTTGGTCATGTTCATGAATCGAAACTTCTCGAGCACCGGATCCTTGTAAACGTCGACTTGCTCTGAAAACGTCCGTTTCGTTTTTTGAAGATGCTTCTCTAAAAGCCATCGACATCTCTTTTTCTTTATCAGGGTCGCAGCTACTACTATTGATTTGCATGCAAATATTGGTTTTCGAGATCATAAAAGCGTTTGAGAGGCGAAGTTTCGTCGGCTCTTGGAAGACTCTGCGCCTCTCATCCAGCTTATCTTTTTTCGTCCCAGCTGTCCGTGACTCTGATTTGACACGGTTCCTTTCTTGGGTGATCTTCATAATTGTGTCCCAACTGATTTTTTGGAGTATTCTAAATAGCTCTGAAAAATATTTCCAATTTCATTTTTTTTTCGAATACTCACCATTTCCGCTTAGTTCGCGATTCCACTTCTGCGGGCTGAGCCCTTCGATTAATATAGCAGCATGCGTCGCTCCGAAGAAATTTTCGAATTCTTCTAGAGCTTTTCCTTTCATTGGATGAATTTTGAAAAGCATATTATCGTACATCAACGGTACACCGAGAGTATTCGATAAGAAGAGGCAGCCCAAAACGTCCTGTTTTCACAAATTTTACGATGTCGCCAGGTATTGCTTACCTTCAAAGGTCCTGGGAAAAAAAAGTGTCATTCTTAGCCGGTTCATCGGGTGATTCTTCACCGGGTTTTTTTGAAATCCCATGATTTCTGCAAAACTTTTTACTTTTTCTACCGAAGTTGACTTTCTCTAACGCATTGCTCCCTTTCAAAATACAGTAATCCCAGTAACTTCAACGAATGCCAGCAGGGAGACGCGGCTCCCCACTGGTTGTAACTAAAACCAACATTTTGGAGTTTAAGTCCTACCTTCTTATCTCCTTTTTGCAATCAGAACCCTCGTCAAAAACGTATGCGATTTTGCGCTTGTCGAATTCAGCTTTGTTGCTCATGATACAAATAGTTCCTTTAGAGAATGAGTACTCTAGGTTCGTGAACCGTTTATAAACTTCTTCTTTTTCTATGAAGTAAGAAGTAGTGAGTGTGCGGACTTCTATTCCGAACTCTTTGCGACGATGCGATTCCCTTTCGAGCACAATGAACAAGTACTTTGAACTTTTGGTAGCTCTTCCGTATTCAATGTTGAATACAGCTCCGAGACTGTCTTTCGATACAATATGGGAATACAGCTGCTCCGAGCCGTTTATTAATACGTTGATGAGCAAGTTGACCCTTTTTTCTAAAGCTTGGACACACTCTAAAAGAAAATTGGTTTTCGATCCGATATCTTTCTCTTTTTCATCCTCACCGTTTTTTCCCGCAATGGAGTTTATGTTGTTCGTATAGGTTCGAATGTTCTTCTCTATAGTTTTCTGCTCCTTTTCATCAAGTTTAATGGATTTGTCAACGAGCAATTCTTTCTGCTCTTTTTTTTCCATACTCGTTCAGATCGACATCAATTTTTTTGTCCTCCTCTCCGAAATCAAGGAAAAATTCTGCAAACTCGTCGTAATGTCTGGTCAGAATGTGAACAGATCCGTTGTCTGGATTTTGCATGCTTGATAATATATCGAAACTGTAACCTCGGATCGGAATAACAGATCTTCCTTAAAAATCTTGGTTACTACACTTTTTTATATTGTTACCTTTAAGGCGAGCTGGGCCAAACCTTCGACTGAGTAGCACGCCCTTGCTCCGCGTGCGTGCGACCGGAGGCGCGATCCGACGAGGTTGTCGAGTTGCTTGTGTTCGAGGCGATATACCACGGACGTCGGGATGATGGCAGAATCGCGTCGAGCGGCGAGATGCTGGAGACGTCCTCTGTAGAGTGACCGGGATTCCTTGCCAAGTCGGTGACGTCGAAGGCGTCGCCTGAGTGAACCTGCGTCACGTCGACAGTCATGCCGGTGAGCGCGTCCTTGGTCTGACCGACCAGATCGATCACGGCGAGGTCGGCGTACTCCGGAACGAGCAGCCAAGAGCGGCCATTGCGGGTAGCCGCGACGTATACGGTAGCCGGGACGGCGGGACGTTTGACCGCCCAGCCGTTTCCGTCTCGGACCTCCGTCGCTGGAGCTGGTGCCTTACTAGAGCCCCCCACCAACCAAAAAAAAAGCATATTTTGACATTATTCAAAAATGAACCGTTCAAAAATGGTCCCCCACCGTTCAAATTTTTTTCTTTGCCGCACAGCACTGGTCTGCACTAACCGCAGCAGACGGTTGTTAGTTGCCGGCCACACGGGACTCTTAGCGGCAAAAAAGTTGCCGGGGACTATGTTACCGGCATTCCGGTGTTCCCGATCGACCGGCAACCCGGGCGCCCGGCGGCTGCCGTTGCCGCTAAAAATGCGGGCAACATGCGGCGGAGGAAACCCCCGGCTCATCAACAAAAAGCGGTGAAACTGCGGAAGAAAACAGCGAGAATTTCACGTGAGACGAAAAAAATTCGAAAAATTGAAGTGACGTGAACGGAAGGTTTATGTTTTCAAAAAGGTCCCATATTTTTGTGCTATGAGTGGCGTAATGGTTATGGAGTGACCCATTTGAATAAAAGTGGCATTAAAATGACATTTTTCTGATCCATTTGTGCATTTTTTTGCATTAAAATGCAGCCCAAAATCTGAAAAAGTGCAAAAAAGTGCGCGTTGCGAGTCGTCCATCTTACCTTCAATTAATCTTATTTATCAATGAACATGTTTAAAAAATCGTGATGAAATAAAGGAAAAACTCGAAAAACGAGAAGATATGGCTCTGAAAGCAAAAAAAAACTCTTGTCCGTGTGGACTACACGCGCGATGGCCTAGCTGCCGCCCTGGTGGCCGAGAAAACCCCACTGCACTTTTTTGCACTTTTTAAGATTTTGGGCTGCATTTTAATGCAAAAAAATGCACAAATGGATCAGAAAAAATGTCATTTTAATGCCACTTTTATTCAAATGGGTCACTCCATAACCATTACGCCACTCATAGCACAAAAATATGGGACCTTTTTGAAAACATAAACCTTCCGTTCACGTCACTTCAATTTTTCGAATTTTTTTCGTCTCACGTGAAATTCTCGCTGTTTTCTTCCGCAGTTTCACCGCTTTTTGTTGATGAGCCGGGGGTTTCCTCCGCCGCATGTTGTCCGCATTTTTAGCTGCAACGGCAGCCGCCGGGCGCCCGGGTTGCCGGTCGATCGGGAACACCGGAATGCCGGTAACATAGTCCATGAGCAATTTTACGTTGGCATGGTGTTGGGCGGATGAAGCAGCTATTTAAATTGGCCTCGTTGTAAAGTCCGTCCGGGTCTTCATACATATAAACGACATTGTACCATGCGATACTGCTGTTGATCGTTTCCCAGAGACTGGTGATTTTCTTGATTCCGGCCAGTCCGCTTCCTTCTCCGTCGAGGGCTTCCTCCAGGCACGGTTCACATTCGTCCAGGTGTCGCATCGAATCGACGAACGCTTCCAACAGCGGCGGTAGGGAGGTCATGAGAGCGTCCAATTCGAACGGCACTCGGCGGACGTTGCCAGATTCCCGGGCAGAGATGGATGGAAGATAGAGCGGACGCACTCCGTTCATCCGATGATGTGCGGCCACCTTCTCGACCAGTGATTGCACGGCATAATTCGTTTCCGACAGCATCACAACGTGCTGGTTGTCGACATGGCAAGCGGCAAGTGCAATTCCAACAATCGTTGTACTTTTCCCACTTCCGAAAGCACTATTAACTACTACCGTTTCCGCGGTTCCGCGGAGACAATCCTGTAGCAGTTCGAGCTGCTGCTCGTTTGGAATGTTAGGACGTAGGCAGCTGGCGAAAGCCTCTTCCACGGCGGGGCTAACCCTTCTCGCGGCTGGTGACGGTGGTCGTGGTCTGCCAGAGGCACGGTCGACGTCGTCTTCGTCTTCGTCGTCGTCGGAGGAGGAGGAGGACTCATTCGGCATACCCATCGCAGACCTCATCGATTTGATGAGTAGCCGATCAAGATGCCGTGCTGCGAAAGACCTGTTGTCTCCGTTCAGAAGTTCATCGAACTGATCGATTTTCGCAATTTTAATTAGGAGTCGACTCTTGATGACCACACGGTTGGCGATCCTTTTGAAAGTTTCGTTATCGTATTCCACCTCATCTTCCCCTCCTCCTTCCATTGAGCGATTGAAATTCGTTATGTTGAAAACGATCTCGGTTGCTTCACCGCGGCGTTGTACCAGTTGCACCACTGCTACCACTGGATCTCGTACAGCGGCGAATCCGATCACTTTAACGGTAGTCCCTGAAGGTTTATTGTATGGGAAGGTTTACATGCCGGTTGGAATCAGCCCCACATGTCCAAGGACAATGTTGAAATCGACAAGAGGGTTCGTCGGGCTCCATCAAGCCGGTTTACGTACCGTTTCTCCATGCTGCAGAGAGTACGCCGAGTGTCTCCGCCGTAATGAGGATCATTACGGGAGACTCCGTGTTAACTCGCGTCACGGTGAAAAGAAGGCTTCGAGGGTCCGTAAATCTGGAGCGCTGAATTGCCAATTCGGCGCCACAGATGACTCGAGCGAACTCGAACGGAGACGAATCCAGATAAACGGGCAATGACTTCGTTTCGGTGTAGGTGACCAAAAGCGGTGGGAAATTTCTGGTTTCCCTCGCTCGGATAGTTACTGGACCGAGAAAGTCAATCAGGTATTCTCGAAGCAGCTCGTCGTCGTAGTTGCTTTGGAGCGACTTCGTCAGTTTCATGTACTTTTGGCGGAACTTGATGAATGTGGAGTCGGATAAGATTGTGGGCTCGTACGGTATCACACTCTGAAATAATGTAAGGTTTACTGGTCACTGATTCTATCCGGGTAGTGTACTCATCCTAGGTCATATAGGCAGGTTGGAATCAGTGCCCGATGATGGGGCTGATTCCAACCTCACTTCTCGTCACTGATTCTATCCGGGCAGTGTCCTCATCCTAGGTCATATAGCCAGGTTGGAATCAGTGCCCGATGATGGGACTGATTCCAACCTCACTTCTCGTCACTGATTCTATCCGGGCAGTGTCCTCATCCTAGGTCATATAGGCAGGTTGGAATCAGTGCCCGATGATGGGACTGATTCCAACCTCACTTCTCGTCACTGATTCTATCCGGGTAGTGTACTCATCCTAGGTCATATAGGCAGGTTGGAATCAGTGCCCGATGATGGGACTGATTCCAACCTCACTTCTCGTCACTGATTCTATCCGGGTAGTGTACTCATCCTAGGTCATATAGGCAGGTTGGAATCAGTGCCCGATGATGGGACTGATTCCAACCTGCTTAAAACTAATAAACAAAACTGTCCTATGGGTGGACACTGAATCCAACCTGGTGAGGCACTAATGAACCGACTTCTCCCAATAATAAACACTTACACTACGCCACATGGTTGACATGAAGCCAAAGGCAAACGGGCAGAGTTTGTGCCGCGACTCTCCACGGAAGTTATCGTGTTGGCCCCACAACGAGAGCGAATCGCTCTCCTTCGTGCGTTCGACACCGACGATGACGTAGCTTCCGACTGTCGGAACACGTTGCAGCTTAGAGTTGCCTCTTTTTGTGAAGAGCACGATTTCAAGAACGCGGATAGTATCTCCAGTTCTGAGCACAGCTAATGCCGACTGCTGCTCGTCGTCCATGGCGTAGCCGTTTAGTTGGTCAATCGACTCGTGTTGTAAGGTGAGCGAAGCAAAGTACTCGAGTGGAGGTGCATAGGTTTCCCTGAACAGCGGGTACGCCACTGCAAATTCGTTTTCATTGCTGAAACAAATCGGGAACCTATAGGATTTTAACCGCAAAAAACGTACTTCTTGAAGACTCGATACAGTCCATCACCGCTTTCGCGGTCGATGGGTTCCGTTTTCCGGTCTTCGAATTTCACATCACACCGTTGTCTCACGGAGTAGTCGTGCAAGTAGCGCGGATTCCAGTTTCTGGACCGGAATCAGTGCCCACTAGGTTGGCAACCTGGTGGGCACTGATTCCAACCTGATGAGCACTGATTCCAACCTAGTGGGCACTGATTCCAACCTGGTGAGCACTGATTCCAACCTAGTGGGCACTGATTCCAACCTAGTGGGCACTGATTCCAACCTAGTGGGCACTGATTCCAACCTAGTGGGCACTGATTCCAACCTAGTGGGCACTGATTCCAACCTAGTGGCACTGATTCCAACCTGGTGAGCACTGATTCCAACCTGGTGAGCACTGATTCCAACCTGGTGAGCACTGATTCCAACCTAGTGGGCACTGATTCCAACCTGGTGAGCACTGATTCCAACCTGGTGAGCACTGATTCCAACCTGGTGAGCACTGATTCCAACCTAGTGGGCACTGATTCCAACCTAGTGGACACTGATTCCAACCTAGTGGGCACTGATTCCAACCTGGTGAGCACTGATTCCAACCTAGTGGGCACTGATTCCAACCTAGTGGGCACTGATTCCAACCTGGTGAGCACTGATTCCAACCTGGTGAGCACTGATTCCAACCTGGTGAGCACTGATTCCAACCTAGTGGGCACTGATTCCAACCTGGTGAGCACTGATTCCAACCTGGTGAGCACTGATTCCAACCTAGTGGGCACTGATTCCAACCTAGTGGACACTGATTCCAACCTAGTGGGCACTGATTCCAACCTGGTGAGCACTGATTCCAACCTGGTGAGCACTGATTCCAACCTAGTGGGCACTGATTCCAACCTAGTGGACACTGATTCCAACCTAGTGGGCACTGATTCCAACCTGGTGAGCACTAGTGCCCACTAGGTTAGAATCAGTGCTCACCAGGTTGGAATCAGTTCAAGAACTTTCGCGTCGTATTTGGCGTCTACTGTGCAATATTTCACGACAATTTGCAGAAATTTCTCGAGAATTTCTTGAGAATTTCTCGAGAAAAAACGAGAGCGAACTCGAGACTCTCGAGAAATTCTCCAGAAAAAACGAGGATTGTCTCGTGAGTCTCGATACGAGACGAGATTTTTCGAGATTTCTCGATATTTTCGAGGAATTCGTCTCGAGAGGGCACCCTGCACCAGACGACGGACGAAACACCCTTCAACATGATGTTCGGGAGGGATCCAGTCTTCGTCATCGACAAGATTGTCGACCCGAAACCCGTCACAGACGGACAGCCCGAGCCGGCCGAGTGGGTCGAGCAGCTGCGAAATCACCTTCACGTAACTATGTTACATGAAGGAATTATTATTATTATCTTCACCGCCGGACTCCTGCAGTTGACCGTCGCTCTCTTCCACTTCTTCGCTTCCATTTCCTCTCCGTCGCTCCCGTCAGGGTCACAGTCTGACGACGCGTTGGTGGACCAATCCTCGCAGAGCGCCGAGGTTAGAAGAAGATCGTTGATAGTCGGTGTCTCGAGCTTGTTTCGAAGTTTTTGTCGAACTAGTCGGCTGCAGCGACTGAAACGAAACGGAACTTAATTAATAATAATTTCGTTTTACCTAAACAGCCCCTCGCTGCGAGCCGACGATGCCGGGGCAGGTTACGACCATTTGCAGAAATTTCGCGCGGTTTTCTCGAGATTTTTCTCGAAAAAAAAACGAGAACGGTCTCGTGGAATCGAGGCCCGGCTCGGCCTCGGTCAAAACTCACGTGTATCGATGAGCATCCCGAGTACGAGGTACGTTAGTTGCGAAGAAACGGCGGAACTGAGAAGTCATGAGAGCGTCCAATTCGAACGGCACTCGGCGGACGTTGCCAGATTCCCGGGCAGAGATGGATGGAAGATAGAGCGGACGCACTCCGTTCATCCGATGATGTGCGGCCACCTTCTCGACCAGTGATTGCACGGCATAATTCGTTTCCGACAGCATCACAACGTGCTGGTTGTCGACATGGCAAGCGGCAAGTGCAATTCCAACAATCGTTGTACTTTTCCCACTTCCGAAAGCACTATTAACTACTACCGTTTCCGCGGTTCCGCGGAGACAATCCTGTAGCAGTTCGAGCTGCTGCTCGTTTGGAATGTTAGGACGTAGGCAGCTGGCGAAAGCCTCTTCCACGGCGGGGCTAACCCTTCTCGCGGCTGGTGACGGTGGTCGTGGTCTGCCAGAGGCACGGTCGACGTCGTCTTCGTCTTCGTCGTCGTCGGAGGAGGAGGAGGACTCATTCGGCATACCCATCGCAGACCTCATCGATTTGATGAGTAGCCGATCAAGATGCCGTGCTGCGAAAGACCTGTTGTCTCCGTTCAGAAGTTCATCGAACTGATCGATTTTCGCAATTTTAATTAGGAGTCGACTCTTGATGACCACACGGTTGGCGATCCTTTTGAAAGTTTCGTTATCGTATTCCACCTCATCTTCCCCTCCTCCTTCCATTGAGCGATTGAAATTCGTTATGTTGAAAACGATCTCGGTTGCTTCACCGCGGCGTTGTACCAGTTGCACCACTGCTACCACTGGATCTCGTACAGCGGCGAATCCGATCACTTTAACGGTAGTCCCTGAAGGTTTATTGTATGGGAAGGTTTACATGCCGGTTGGAATCAGCCCCACATGTCCAAGGACAATGTTGAAATCGACAAGAGGGTTCGTCGGGCTCCATCAAGCCGGTTTACGTACCGTTTCTCCATGCTGCAGAGAGTACGCCGAGTGTCTCCGCCGTAATGAGGATCATTACGGGAGACTCCGTGTTAACTCGCGTCACGGTGAAAAGAAGGCTTCGAGGGTCCGTAAATCTGGAGCGCTGAATTGCCAATTCGGCGCCACAGATGACTCGAGCGAACTCGAACGGAGACGAATCCAGATAAACGGGCAATGACTTCGTTTCGGTGTAGGTGACCAAAAGCGGTGGGAAATTTCTGGTTTCCCTCGCTCGGATAGTTACTGGACCGAGAAAGTCAATCAGGTATTCTCGAAGCAGCTCGTCGTCGTAGTTGCTTTGGAGCGACTTCGTCAGTTTCATGTACTTTTGGCGGAACTTGATGAATGTGGAGTCGGATAAGATTGTGGGCTCGTACGGTATCACACTCTGAAATAATGTAAGGTTTACTGGTCACTGATTCTATCCGGGTAGTGTACTCATCCTAGGTCATATAGGCAGGTTGGAATCAGTGCCCGATGATGGGGCTGATTCCAACCTCACTTCTCGTCACTGATTCTATCCGGGCAGTGTCCTCATCCTAGGTCATATAGCCAGGTTGGAATCAGTGCCCGATGATGGGACTGATTCCAACCTCACTTCTCGTCACTGATTCTATCCGGGCAGTGTCCTCATCCTAGGTCATATAGGCAGGTTGGAATCAGTGCCCGATGATGGGACTGATTCCAACCTCACTTCTCGTCACTGATTCTATCCGGGTAGTGTACTCATCCTAGGTCATATAGGCAGGTTGGAATCAGTGCCCGATGATGGGACTGATTCCAACCTCACTTCTCGTCACTGATTCTATCCGGGTAGTGTACTCATCCTAGGTCATATAGGCAGGTTGGAATCAGTGCCCGATGATGGGACTGATTCCAACCTGCTTAAAACTAATAAACAAAACTGTCCTATGGGTGGACACTGAATCCAACCTGGTGAGGCACTAATGAACCGACTTCTCCCAATAATAAACACTTACACTACGCCACATGGTTGACATGAAGCCAAAGGCAAACGGGCAGAGTTTGTGCCGCGACTCTCCACGGAAGTTATCGTGTTGGCCCCACAACGAGAGCGAATCGCTCTCCTTCGTGCGTTCGACACCGACGATGACGTAGCTTCCGACTGTCGGAACACGTTGCAGCTTAGAGTTGCCTCTTTTTGTGAAGAGCACGATTTCAAGAACGCGGATAGTATCTCCAGTTCTGAGCACAGCTAATGCCGACTGCTGCTCGTCGTCCATGGCGTAGCCGTTTAGTTGGTCAATCGACTCGTGTTGTAAGGTGAGCGAAGCAAAGTACTCGAGTGGAGGTGCATAGGTTTCCCTGAACAGCGGGTACGCCACTGCAAATTCGTTTTCATTGCTGAAACAAATCGGGAACCTATAGGATTTTAACCGCAAAAAACGTACTTCTTGAAGACTCGATACAGTCCATCACCGCTTTCGCGGTCGATGGGTTCCGTTTTCCGGTCTTCGAATTTCACATCACACCGTTGTCTCACGGAGTAGTCGTGCAAGTAGCGCGGATTCCAGTTTCTGGACCGGAATCAGTGCCCACTAGGTTGGCAACCTGGTGGGCACTGATTCCAACCTGATGAGCACTGATTCCAACCTAGTGGGCACTGATTCCAACCTGGTGAGCACTGATTCCAACCTAGTGGGCACTGATTCCAACCTAGTGGGCACTGATTCCAACCTAGTGGGCACTGATTCCAACCTAGTGGGCACTGATTCCAACCTAGTGGGCACTGATTCCAACCTGGTGAGCACTGATTCCAACCTAGTGGGCACTGATTCCAACCTAGTGGGCACTGATTCCAACCTAGTGGGCACTGATTCCAACCTAGTGGGCACTGATTCCAACCTGGTGAGCACTGATTCCAACCTGGTGAGCACTGATTCCAACCTAGTGGGCACTGATTCCAACCTAGTGGGCACTGATTCCAACCTAGTGGGCACTGATTCCAACCTAGTGGGCACTGATTCCAACCTAATGGGCACTGATTCCAACCTAGTGGGCACTGATTCCAACCTAGTGGGCACTGATTCCAACCTAGTGGGCACTGATTCCAACCTGGTGAGCACTGATTCCAACCTAGTGGGCACTGATTCCAACCTAGTGGGCACTGATTCCAACCTAGTGGGCACTGATTCCAACCTAGTGGGCACTGATTCCAACCTGGTGAGCACTTATTCCAACCTAGTGGGCACTGATTCCAACCTAGTAGGCACTGATTCCAACCTAGTAGGCACTGATTCCAACCTAGTGGGCACTGATTCCAACCTAGTGGGCACTGATTCCAACCTAGTGGGCACTGATTCCAACCTAGTGGGCACTGATTCCAACCTAGTGGGCACTGATTCCAACCTGGTGAGCACTGATTCCAACCTAGTGGGCACTGATTCCAACCTAGTGGGCACTGATTCCAACCTAGTGGGCACTGATTCCAACCTAGTGGGCACTGATTCCAACCTAGTGGGCACTGATTCCAACCTGGTGAGCACTGATTCCAACCTGGTGAGCACTGATTCCAACCTAGTGGGCACTGATTCCAACCTAGTGGGCACTGATTCCAACCTGGTGAGCACTGATTCCAACCTAGTGGGCACTGATTCCAACCTAGTGGGCACTGATTCCAACCTAGTGGGCACTGATTCCAACCTAGTGGGCACTGATTCCAACCTAGTGGGCACTGATTCCAACCTAGTGGGCACTGATTCCAACCTAGTGGGCACTGATTCCAACCTAGTGGGCACTGATTCCAACCTAGTGGGCACTGATTCCAACCTAGTGGGCACTGATTCCAACCTGGTGAGCACTTATTCCAACCTAGTGGGCATTGATTCCAACCTAGTGGGCACTGATTCCAACCTAGTGGGCACTGATTCCAACCTGGTGAGCACTGATTCCAACCTGGTGAGCACTGATTCCAACCTAGTGGGCACTGATTCCAACCTGATGAGCACTGATTCCAACCTGGTGAGCACTTATTCCAACCTAGTGGGCATTGATTCCAACCTAGTGGGCACTGATTCCAACCTAGTGGGCACTGATTCCAACCTGGTGAGCACTGATTCCAACCTGGTGAGCACTGATTCCAACCTAGTGGGCACTGATTCCAACCTGATGAGCACTGATTCCAACCTGGTGAGCACTGATTCCAACCTGGTGGGCACTGATTCCAACCTAGTGGGCACTGATTCCAACCTAGTGGGCACTGATTCCAACCTGGTGAGCACTGATTCCAACCTGGTGAGCACTGATTCCAACCTGGTGGGCACTGATTCCAACCTAGTGGGCATTGATTCCAACCTGGTGGGCACTGATTCCAACCTGATGAGCACTGATTCCAACCTGGTGAGCACTGATTCCAACCTGGTGGGCACTGATTCCAACCTAGTGGGCACTGATTCCAACCTAGTGGGCACTGATTCCAACCTGGTGGGCATTGATTCCAACCTAGTGGGCACTGATTCCAACCTAGTGGGCACTGATTCCAACCTGGTGAGCACTGATTCCAACCTGGTGAGCACTGATTCCAACCTGGTGAGCACTGATTCCAACCTAGTGGGCACTGATTCCAACCTGGTGGGCACTGATTCCAACCTAGTGGGCATTGATTCCAACCTAGTGGGCACTGATTCCAACCTAGTGGGCACTGATTCCAACCTAGTGGGCACTGATTCCAACCTAGTGGGCACTGATTCCAACCTAGTGGGCACTGATTCCAACCTAGTGGGCACTGATTCCAACCTGGTGAGCACTGATTCCAACCTGGTGAGCACTGATTCCAACCTAGTGGGCACTGATTCCAACCTAGTGGGCACTGATTCCAACCTAGTGGGCACTGATTCCAACCTGGTGAGCACTGATTCCAACCTAGTGGGCACTGATTCCAACCTAGTGGGCACTGATTCCAACCTAGTGGGCACTGATTCCAACCTAGTGGGCACTGATTCCAACCTGGTGAGCACTGATTCCAACCTGGTGAGCACTGATTCCAACCTAGTGGGCACTGATTCCAACCTAGTGGGCACTGATTCCAACCTAGTGGGCACTGATTCCAACCTGGTGAGCACTGATTCCAACCTAGTGGGCACTGATTCCAACCTAGTGGGCACTGATTCCAACCTAGTAGGCACTGATTCCAACCTAGTGGGCACTGATTCCAACCTAGTGGGCACTGATTCCAACCTAATGGGCACTGATTCCAACCTAGTGGGCACTGATTCCAACCTAGTGGGCACTGATTCCAACCTAGTGGGCACTGATTCCAACCTGGTGAGCACTGATTCCAACCTAGTGGGCACTGATTCCAACCTAGTGGGCACTGATTCCAACCTAGTGGGCACTGATTCCAACCTAGTGGGCACTGATTCCAACCTGGTGAGCACTTATTCCAACCTAGTGGGCACTGATTCCAACCTAGTGGGCACTGATTCCAACCTAGTGGGCACTGATTCCAACCTAGTGGGCACTGATTCCAACCTAGTGGGCACTGATTCCAACCTAGTAGGCACTGATTCCAACCTAGTGGGCACTGATTCCAACCTAGTGGGCACTGATTCCAACCTAGTGGGCACTGATTCCAACCTAGTGGGCACTGATTCCAACCTAGTGGGCACTGATTCCAACCTAGTGGGCACTGATTCCAACCTGGTGAGCACTGATTCCAACCTAGTGGGCACTGATTCCAACCTAGTGGGCACTGATTCCAACCTAGTGGGCACTGATTCCAACCTAGTGGGCACTGATTCCAACCTAGTGGGCACTGATTCCAACCTAGTGGGCACTGATTCCAACCTGGTGAGCACTGATTCCAACCTGGTGAGCACTGATTCCAACCTAGTGGGCACTGATTCCAACCTGGTGAGCACTTATTCCAACCTAGTGGGCATTGATTCCAACCTAGTGGGCACTGATTCCAACCTAGTGGGCACTGATTCCAACCTGGTGAGCACTGATTCCAACCTGGTGAGCACTGATTCCAACCTGGTGAGCACTGATTCCAACCTAGTGGGCACTGATTCCAACCTGATGAGCACTGATTCCAACCTGGTGAGCACTGATTCCAACCTGGTGGGCACTGATTCCAACCTAGTGGGCACTGATTCCAACCTGGTGGGCACTGATTCCAACCTAGTGGGCATTGATTCCAACCTAGTGGGCACTGATTCCAACCTAGTGGGCACTGATTCCAACCTAGTGGGCACTGATTCCAACCTAGTGGGCACTGATTCCAACCTAGTGGGCACTGATTCCAACCTAGTGGGCACTGATTCCAACCTGGTGAGCACTGATTCCAACCTGGTGAGCACTGATTCCAACCTAGTGGGCACTGATTCCAACCTAGTGGGCACTGATTCCAACCTAGTGGGCACTGATTCCAACCTGGTGAGCACTGATTCCAACCTAGTGGGCACTGATTCCAACCTAGTGGGCACTGATTCCAACCTAGTGGGCACTGATTCCAACCTAGTGGGCACTGATTCCAACCTGGTGAGCACTGATTCCAACCTGGTGAGCACTGATTCCAACCTAGTGGGCACTGATTCCAACCTAGTGGGCACTGATTCCAACCTAGTGGGCACTGATTCCAACCTGGTGAGCACTGATTCCAACCTAGTGGGCACTGATTCCAACCTAGTGGGCACTGATTCCAACCTAGTAGGCACTGATTCCAACCTAGTGGGCACTGATTCCAACCTAGTGGGCACTGATTCCAACCTAGTGGGCACTGATTCCAACCTGGTGAGCACTGATTCCAACCTGGTGAGCACTGATTCCAACCTAGTGGGCACTGATTCCAACCTAGTGGGCACTGATTCCAACCTAGTGGGCACTGATTCCAACCTGGTGAGCACTGATTCCAACCTAGTGGGCACTGATTCCAACCTAGTGGGCACTGATTCCAACCTAGTGGGCACTGATTCCAACCTAGTGGGCACTGATTCCAACCTGGTGAGCACTGATTCCAACCTGGTGAGCACTGATTCCAACCTAGTGGGCACTGATTCCAACCTAGTGGGCACTGATTCCAACCTAGTGGGCACTGATTCCAACCTGGTGAGCACTGATTCCAACCTAGTGGGCACTGATTCCAACCTAGTGGGCACTGATTCCAACCTAGTAGGCACTGATTCCAACCTAGTGGGCACTGATTCCAACCTAGTGGGCACTGATTCCAACCTAATGGGCACTGATTCCAACCTAGTGGGCACTGATTCCAACCTAGTGGGCACTGATTCCAACCTAGTGGGCACTGATTCCAACCTGGTGAGCACTGATTCCAACCTAGTGGGCACTGATTCCAACCTAGTGGGCACTGATTCCAACCTGGTGAGCACTTATTCCAACCTAGTGGGCACTGATTCCAACCTAGTGGGCACTGATTCCAACCTAGTAGGCACTGATTCCAACCTAGTGGGCACTGATTCCAACCTAGTGGGCACTGATTCCAACCTAGTGGGCACTGATTCCAACCTAGTGGGCACTGATTCCAACCTAGTGGGCACTGATTCCAACCTGGTGAGCACTGATTCCAACCTAGTGGGCACTGATTCCAACCTAGTGGGCACTGATTCCAACCTAGTGGGCACTGATTCCAACCTAGTGGGCACTGATTCCAACCTAGTGGGCACTGATTCCAACCTAGTGGGCACTGATTCCAACCTGGTGAGCACTGATTCCAACCTGGTGAGCACTGATTCCAACCTAGTGGGCACTGATTCCAACCTAGTGGGCACTGATTCCAACCTAGTAGGCACTGATTCCAACCTAGTGGGCACTGATTCCAACCTAGTGGGCACTGATTCCAACCTAGTGGGCACTGATTCCAACCTAGTGGGCACGATTCCAACCTAGTGGGCACTGATTCCAACCTAGTAGGCACTGATTCCAACCTAGTGGGCACTGATTCCAACCTAGTGGGCACTGATTCCAACCTAGTGGGCACGATTCCAACCTAGTGGGCACTGATTCCAACCTAGTGGGCACTGATTCCAACCTGGTGAGCACTGATTCCAACCTAGTGGGCACTGATTCCAACCTAGTGGGCACTGATTCCAACCTAGTGGGCACTGATTCCAACCTGGTGAGCACTGATTCCAACCTAGTGGGCACTGATTCCAACCTAGTGGGCACTGATTCCAACCTAGTGGGCACTGATTCCAACCTAGTGGGCACTGATTCCAACCTGGTGAGCACTGATTCCAACCTGGTGAGCACTGATTCCAACCTAGTGGGCACTGATTCCAACCTAGTGGGCACTGATTCCAACCTAGTGGGCACTGATTCCAACCTAGTGGGCACTGATTCCAACCTGGTGAGCACTGATTCCAACCTAGTGGGCACTGATTCCAACCTAGTGGGCACTGATTCCAACCTAGTGGGCACTGATTCCAACCTAGTGGGCACTGATTCCAACCTGGTGAGCACTGATTCCAACCTGGTGAGCACTGATTCCAACCTAGTGGGCACTGATTCCAACCTAGTGGGCACTGATTCCAACCTAGTGGGCACTGATTCCAACCTGGTGAGCACTGATTCCAACCTAGTGGGCACTGATTCCAACCTAGTGGGCACTGATTCCAACCTAGTGGGCACTGATTCCAACCTGGTGAGCACTGATTCCAACCTAGTGGGCACTGATTCCAACCTGGTGAGCACTTATTCCAACCTAGTGGGCACTGATTCCAACCTAGTGGGCACTGATTCCAACCTAGTGGGCACTGATTCCAACCTGGTGAGCACTGATTCCAACCTAGTGGGCACTGATTCCAACCTAGTGGGCACTGATTCCAACCTAGTGGGCACTGATTCCAACCTAGTGGGCACTGATTCCAACCTGGTGAGCACTTATTCCAACCTAGTGGGCACTGATTCCAACCTAGTAGGCACTGATTCCAACCTAGTAGGCACTGATTCCAACCTAGTGGGCACTGATTCCAACCTAGTGGGCACTGATTCCAACCTAGTGGGCACTGATTCCAACCTAGTGGGCACTGATTCCAACCTGGTGAGCACTGATTCCAACCTAGTGGGCACTGATTCCAACCTAGTGGGCACTGATTCCAACCTAGTGGGCACTGATTCCAACCTAGTGGGCACTGATTCCAACCTGGTGAGCACTGATTCCAACCTGGTGAGCACTGATTCCAACCTGGTGAGCACTGATTCCAACCTGGTGAGCACTGATTCCAACCTAGTGGGCACTGATTCCAACCTGGTGAGCACTGATTCCAACCTGGTGAGCACTGATTCCAACCTAGTGGGCACTGATTCCAACCTAGTGGGCACTGATTCCAACCTAGTGGGCACTGATTCCAACCTAGTGGGCACTGATTCCAACCTAGTGGGCACTGATTCCAACCTAGTGGGCACTGATTCCAACCTAGTGGGCACTGATTCCAACCTAGTGGGCACTGATTCCAACCTAGTGGGCACTGATTCCAACCTGGTGAGCACTTATTCCAACCTAGTGGGCATTGATTCCAACCTAGTGGGCACTGATTCCAACCTAGTGGGCACTGATTCCAACCTGGTGAGCACTGATTCCAACCTGGTGAGCACTGATTCCAACCTGGTGAGCACTGATTCCAACCTAGTGGGCACTGATTCCAACCTGATGAGCACTGATTCCAACCTGGTGAGCACTGATTCCAACCTGGTGGGCACTGATTCCAACCTAGTGGGCACTGATTCCAACCTAGTGGGCACTGATTCCAACCTGGTGGGCATTGATTCCAACCTAGTGGGCACTGATTCCAACCTAGTGGGCACTGATTCCAACCTGGTGAGCACTGATTCCAACCTGGTGAGCACTGATTCCAACCTGGTGAGCACTGATTCCAACCTAGTGGGCACTGATTCCAACCTGGTGGGCACTGATTCCAACCTAGTGGGCATTGATTCCAACCTAGTGGGCACTGATTCCAACCTAGTGGGCACTGATTCCAACCTAGTGGGCACTGATTCCAACCTAGTGGGCACTGATTCCAACCTAGTGGGCACTGATTCCAACCTAGTGGGCACTGATTCCAACCTGGTGAGCACTGATTCCAACCTGGTGAGCACTGATTCCAACCTAGTGGGCACTGATTCCAACCTAGTGGGCACTGATTCCAACCTAGTGGGCACTGATTCCAACCTGGTGAGCACTGATTCCAACCTAGTGGGCACTGATTCCAACCTAGTGGGCACTGATTCCAACCTAGTGGGCACTGATTCCAACCTAGTGGGCACTGATTCCAACCTGGTGAGCACTGATTCCAACCTGGTGAGCACTGATTCCAACCTAGTGGGCACTGATTCCAACCTAGTGGGCACTGATTCCAACCTAGTGGGCACTGATTCCAACCTGGTGAGCACTGATTCCAACCTAGTGGGCACTGATTCCAACCTAGTGGGCACTGATTCCAACCTAGTAGGCACTGATTCCAACCTAGTGGGCACTGATTCCAACCTAGTGGGCACTGATTCCAACCTAATGGGCACTGATTCCAACCTAGTGGGCACTGATTCCAACCTAGTGGGCACTGATTCCAACCTAGTGGGCACTGATTCCAACCTGGTGAGCACTGATTCCAACCTAGTGGGCACTGATTCCAACCTAGTGGGCACTGATTCCAACCTAGTGGGCACTGATTCCAACCTAGTGGGCACTGATTCCAACCTGGTGAGCACTTATTCCAACCTAGTGGGCACTGATTCCAACCTAGTGGGCACTGATTCCAACCTAGTAGGCACTGATTCCAACCTAGTGGGCACTGATTCCAACCTAGTGGGCACTGATTCCAACCTAGTGGGCACGATTCCAACCTAGTGGGCACTGATTCCAACCTAGTGGGCACTGATTCCAACCTGGTGAGCACTGATTCCAACCTAGTGGGCACTGATTCCAACCTAGTGGGCACTGATTCCAACCTAGTGGGCACTGATTCCAACCTAGTGGGCACTGATTCCAACCTAGTGGGCACTGATTCCAACCTAGTGGGCACTGATTCCAACCTGGTGAGCACTGATTCCAACCTGGTGAGCACTGATTCCAACCTAGTGGGCACTGATTCCAACCTAGTGGGCACTGATTCCAACCTAGTAGGCACTGATTCCAACCTAGTGGGCACTGATTCCAACCTAGTGGGCACTGATTCCAACCTAGTGGGCACTGATTCCAACCTAGTGGGCACGATTCCAACCTAGTGGGCACTGATTCCAACCTAGTGGGCACTGATTCCAACCTGGTGAGCACTGATTCCAACCTAGTGGGCACTGATTCCAACCTAGTGGGCACTGATTCCAACCTAGTGGGCACTGATTCCAACCTAGTGGGCACTGATTCCAACCTAGTGGGCACTGATTCCAACCTAGTGGGCACTGATTCCAACCTGGTGAGCACTGATTCCAACCTGGTGAGCACTGATTCCAACCTAGTGGGCACTGATTCCAACCTGGTGAGCACTTATTCCAACCTAGTGGGCATTGATTCCAACCTAGTGGGCACTGATTCCAACCTAGTGGGCACTGATTCCAACCTAGTGGGCACTGATTCCAACCTAGTGGGCACTGATTCCAACCTAGTGGGCACTGATTCCAACCTAGTGGGCACTGATTCCAACCTAGTGGGCACTGATTCCAACCTAGTGGGCACTGATTCCAACCTGGTGAGCACTGATTCCAACCTGGTGAGCACTGATTCCAACCTAGTGGGCACTGATTCCAACCTGGTGAGCACTTATTCCAACCTAGTGGGCATTGATTCCAACCTAGTGGGCACTGATTCCAACCTAGTGGGCACTGATTCCAACCTAGTGGGCACTGATTCCAACCTGGTGAGCACTGATTCCAACCTGGTGAGCACTGATTCCAACCTAGTGGGCACTGATTCCAACCTGATGAGCACTGATTCCAACCTGGTGAGCACTGATTCCAACCTGGTGGGCACTGATTCCAACCTAGTGGGCACTGATTCCAACCTAGTGGGCACTGATTCCAACCTAGTGGGCACTGATTCCAACCTGGTGAGCACTGATTCCAACCTGGTGAGCACTGATTCCAACCTGGTGAGCACTGATTCCAACCTAGTGGGCACTGATTCCAACCTGGTGGGCACTGATTCCAACCTAGTGGGCATTGATTCCAACCTAGTGGGCACTGATTCCAACCTAGTGGGCACTGATTCCAACCTAGTGGGCACTGATTCCAACCTAGTGGGCACTGATTCCAACCTAGTGGGCACTGATTCCAACCTAGTGGGCACTGATTCCAACCTGGTGAGCACTGATTCCAACCTGGTGAGCACTGATTCCAACCTAGTGGGCACTGATTCCAACCTAGTGGGCACTGATTCCAACCTAGTGGGCACTGATTCCAACCTGGTGAGCACTGATTCCAACCTAGTGGGCACTGATTCCAACCTAGTGGGCACTGATTCCAACCTAGTGGGCACTGATTCCAACCTAGTGGGCACTGATTCCAACCTGGTGAGCACTGATTCCAACCTGGTGAGCACTGATTCCAACCTAGTGGGCACTGATTCCAACCTAGTGGGCACTGATTCCAACCTAGTGGGCACTGATTCCAACCTGGTGAGCACTGATTCCAACCTAGTGGGCACTGATTCCAACCTAGTGGGCACTGATTCCAACCTAGTAGGCACTGATTCCAACCTAGTGGGCACTGATTCCAACCTGGTGAGCACTGATTCCAACCTGGTGAGCACTGATTCCAACCTGGTGAGCACTGATTCCAACCTGGTGAGCACTGATTCCAACCTAGTGGGCACTGATTCCAACCTAGTGGGCACTGATTCCAACCTAGTGGGCACTGATTCCAACCTAGTGGGCACTGATTCCAACCTAGTGGGCACTGATTCCAACCTAGTGGGCACTGATTCCAACCTAGTGGGCACTGATTCCAACCTAGTGGGCACTGATTCCAACCTAGTGGGCACTGATTCCAACCTAGTGGGCACTGATTCCAACCTAGTGGGCATTGATTCCAACCTAGTGGGCACTGATTCCAACCTAGTGGGCACTGATTCCAACCTAGTGGGCACTGATTCCAACCTAGTGGGCACTGATTCCAACCTAGTGGGCACTGATTCCAACCTAGTGGGCACTGATTCCAACCTGGTGAGCACTGATTCCAACCTGGTGAGCACTGATTCCAACCTAGTGGGCACTGATTCCAACCTAGTGGGCACTGATTCCAACCTGATGAGCACTGATTCCAACCTGGTGAGCACTGATTCCAACCTGGTGAGCACTGATTCCAACCTAGTGGGCACTGATTCCAACCTAGTGGGCACTGATTCCAACCTAGTAGGCACTGATTCCAACCTAGTGGGCACTGATTCCAACCTAGTGGGCACTGATTCCAACCTAGTGGGCACTGATTCCAACCTAGTGGGCACGATTCCAACCTAGTGGGCACTGATTCCAACCTAGTAGGCACTGATTCCAACCTAGTGGGCACTGATTCCAACCTAGTGGGCACTGATTCCAACCTAGTGGGCACGATTCCAACCTAGTGGGCACTGATTCCAACCTAGTGGGCACTGATTCCAACCTGGTGAGCACTGATTCCAACCTAGTGGGCACTGATTCCAACCTAGTGGGCACTGATTCCAACCTAGTGGGCACTGATTCCAACCTGGTGAGCACTGATTCCAACCTAGTGGGCACTGATTCCAACCTAGTGGGCACTGATTCCAACCTAGTGGGCACTGATTCCAACCTAGTGGGCACTGATTCCAACCTGGTGAGCACTGATTCCAACCTGGTGAGCACTGATTCCAACCTAGTGGGCACTGATTCCAACCTAGTGGGCACTGATTCCAACCTAGTGGGCACTGATTCCAACCTAGTGGGCACTGATTCCAACCTGGTGAGCACTGATTCCAACCTAGTGGGCACTGATTCCAACCTAGTGGGCACTGATTCCAACCTAGTGGGCACTGATTCCAACCTAGTGGGCACTGATTCCAACCTGGTGAGCACTGATTCCAACCTGGTGAGCACTGATTCCAACCTAGTGGGCACTGATTCCAACCTAGTGGGCACTGATTCCAACCTAGTGGGCACTGATTCCAACCTGGTGAGCACTGATTCCAACCTAGTGGGCACTGATTCCAACCTAGTGGGCACTGATTCCAACCTAGTGGGCACTGATTCCAACCTGGTGAGCACTGATTCCAACCTAGTGGGCACTGATTCCAACCTGGTGAGCACTTATTCCAACCTAGTGGGCATTGATTCCAACCTAGTGGGCACTGATTCCAACCTAGTGGGCACTGATTCCAACCTAGTGGGCACTGATTCCAACCTAGTGGGCACTGATTCCAACCTAGTGGGCACTGATTCCAACCTAGTGGGCACTGATTCCAACCTGGTGAGCACTGATTCCAACCTGGTGAGCACTGATTCCAACCTAGTGGGCACTGATTCCAACCTAGTGGGCACTGATTCCAACCTAGTGGGCACTGATTCCAACCTGGTGAGCACTGATTCCAACCTGGTGAGCACTGATTCCAACCTGGTGAGCACTGATTCCAACCTAGTGGGCACTGATTCCAACCTGGTGAGCACTGATTCCAACCTGGTGAGCACTGATTCCAACCTAGTGGACACTGATTCCAACTTAGTGGGCACTGATTCCAACCTAGTGGGCACTGATTCCAACCTAGTGGACACTGATTCCAACCTAGTGGGCACTGATTCCAACCTGGTGAGCACTGATTCCAACCTGGTGAGCACTGATTCCAACCTAGTGGGCACTGATTCCAACCTAGTGGGCACTGATTCCAACCTAGTGGGCACTGATTCCAACCTAGTGGGCACTGATTCCAACCTAGTGGGCACTGATTCCAACCTAGTGGGCACTGATTCCAACCTAGTGGGCACTGATTCCAACCTGGTGAGCACTGATTCCAACCTGGTGAGCACTGATTCCAACCTGGTGAGCACTGATTCCAACCTAGTGGGCACTGATTCCAACCTGGTGAGCACTGATTCCAACCTGGTGAGCACTGATTCCAACCTGGTGAGCACTGATTCCAACCTAGTGGGCACTGATTCCAACCTGGTGAGCACTGATTCCAACCTGGTGAGCACTGATTCCAACCTAGTGAGCACTGATTCCAACCTAGTGGGCACTGATTCCAACCTGGTGAGCACTGATTCCAACCTGGTGAGCACTGATTCCAACCTGGTGAGCACTGATTCCAACCTGGTGAGCACTGATTCCAACCTAGTGGGCACTGATTCCAACCTAGTGGACACTGATTCCAACCTAGTGGGCACTGATTCCAACCTGGTGAGCACTGATTCCAACCTAGTGGGCACTGATTCCAACCTAGTGGGCACTGATTCCAACCTGGTGAGCACTGATTCCAACCTGGTGAGCACTGATTCCAACCTGGTGAGCACTGATTCCAACCTAGTGGGCACTGATTCCAACCTGGTGAGCACTGATTCCAACCTGGTGAGCACTGATTCCAACCTAGTGGGCACTGATTCCAACCTAGTGGACACTGATTCCAACCTAGTGGGCACTGATTCCAACCTGGTGAGCACTGATTCCAACCTGGTGAGCACTGATTCCAACCTAGTGGGCACTGATTCCAACCTAGTGGACACTGATTCCAACCTAGTGGGCACTGATTCCAACCTGGTGAGCACTAGTGCCCACTAGGTTAGAATCAGTGCTCACCAGGTTGGAATCAGTTCAAGAACTTTCGCGTCGTATTTGGCGTCTACTGTGCAATATTTCACGACAATTTGCAGAAATTTCTCGAGAATTTCTCGAGAAAAAACGAGAGCGAACTCGAGACTCTCGAGAAATTCTCCAGAAAAAACGAGGATTGTCTCGTGAGTCTCGATACGAGACGAGATTTTTCGAGATTTCTCGATATTTTCGAGGAATTCGTCTCGAGAGGGCACCCTGCACCAGACGACGGACGAAACACCCTTCAACATGATGTTCGGGAGGGATCCAGTCTTCGTCATCGACAAGATTGTCGACCCGAAACCCGTCACAGACGGACAGCCCGAGCCGGCCGAGTGGGTCGAGCAGCTGCGAAATCACCTTCACGTAACTATGTTACATGAAGGAATTATTATTATTATCTTCACCGCCGGACTCCTGCAGTTGACCGTCGCTCTCTTCCACTTCTTCGCTTCCATTTCCTCTCCGTCGCTCCCGTCAGGGTCACAGTCTGACGACGCGTTGGTGGACCAATCCTCGCAGAGCGCCGAGGTTAGAAGAAGATCGTTGATAGTCGGTGTCTCGAGCTTGTTTCGAAGTTTTTGTCGAACTAGTCGGCTGCAGCGACTGAAACGAAACGGAACTTAATTAATAATAATTTCGTTTTACCTAAACAGCCCCTCGCTGCGAGCCGACGATGCCGGGGCAGGTTACGACCATTTGCAGAAATTCGCGCGGTTTTCTCGAGATTTTTCTCGAAAAAAAAACGAGAACGGTCTCGTGGAATCGAGGCCCGGCTCGGCCTTATTTTTCCAGCCCCGGCGAGGCTGGAAAAATGATCGGGCCGGGCCACTCCGGGCCAGGGCCGGACTGAGGCCCGGGACGCCCGCCGAGCTAGAGGGCCGGCCCTCTCTTGCAACTCTGAGTTGCGAGTTGCAACTTCTCGCGAAATGAATCAAGAGGAGAAACTTGAAGTTGCGATGAATCGGCGAGTTCTGAATGTGTTTCTCGAGAAAGTAGAAAGTGGCGTAGAACGAGACGACGACGACTGCGGAGTGGACGACGAGTCCGATTTGGAACGGCGCGTAGTGCAACGTGGCGACGCACTGAAATGAAGAAGAAGACGTCAGAAATCCAAGAGGAGACGAGCTCACCTCGAGTGCGAACTGACTCGAATTCATCGTCTGAAGATCCGAGAGAAAGATCTCGAGAAAACGAAAGAGCAATTCAGACGAACCGAGCCGGAGTTGACCGAAAAACGGTCGAAGGGCGGATGACAAAACACAATTTTTCTTTATTTTCCAATTCCGGCGCTTGTTTTCTGTTCTTTTCTCCTCCTACTCAGCGGAAGGGGGGTCGACAAGAGGAGGTGAAGGTGGAATTTTGGAGTTGAAGTTGTCTGGGGAGGAACACACAGAAGACGGTGTCAGAAGACGTGAAGGGAAGTGAAAACAGGTGTGATGTAACCATCGAGAAAAACAGGTCGAATGAACAGAAAACTTGAAACTTTTCAGAGACTTCAACCTTCTTTTTGATAATGAAGACGTTAGGGCTGGAAAGGGCTTCTTCTGCTTCTTCTTCAACGCCAGTAATTACAACGTTAGCGGTGGAAATGTATGATTATGTGCGAAGGTTTCTGATCAGCTATTCTCGCTTCAGGCCCACTGCGCCTTCAGTTGTTTCTCGTAGGCGTCGGTGATTTGTTGTCTAGAAGTGTGCAGCATGTGGTTGAGGCTCATCGTCCTCGCCGTCTTCGTCCTCTTCAGTTGACTGCCCGAATAGATCGGTATCAGCAGATCGGCCACTGGCAGCGGCTGAAAAAACTCTTTCGAAAGAGAAAGATGGATGCAAACGTCACGTAATGCCACGTCACGTGAAAGTAATTCCACGTCATGTAATGGCACTGTAACGTCACGTGAAGGCACTGTCACGTCACATAACGGTACTTCCACGTCACTTGAAGGTAATGCCACGTCACGTGGTAGTACTGCCCAGGGATGTGTAGGAAATGAAAACCGGGATATCTACATATCGATCGAACGAGGTACCCGGCAGGTGGGCTCATTCTAAAGTCAACCTAGCAGATAATTGATTGATCAAGATAGGTGCGACACAACCCATCTCGACAATTTATCGATCAATCTCGAGCCGAAAAGGTAAAATTTTCGTTGCGGAAGTTTCGAAATGAATTGGCGCTAAAATGGGAGTACCCCGCAATAGAACTTTCCGGAATAGAACCGGGACGTAATAGAACTCACCCCGCAATAGAACTCGCCGGAATAGAACTCGCCGGCATAAAACTCGCCGTAATAGAACTCGCCGGAATAAAACTCGCCGCAATAGAACTCGCCGCAAAAGAACTGGGACGGAATAGAACTCGCCGCAATAGAACTCGGCCGCAATAGAACTGGGACGGAATAGAACTGGGACGGAATAGAACTCGGCCGCAATAGAACTGGGACGGAATAGAACTGGGACGGAATAGAACTCGGCCGCAATAGAACTGGGACGGAATAGAACTGGGACGGAATAGAACTCGGCCGCAATAGAACTCTGTTCACAGTGGTCTTGCGAAAATTTTGACACATTTTTAGTGACGATTTAAGACCAATTCGACAAGAGTTCTATTCCGTCCCAGTTCTATTGCGGCCGAGTTCTATTGCGGCGAGTTCTATTACGGCCGAGTTCTATTGCGGCGAGTTCTATTACGGCCGAGTTCTATTCCGTCCCGGTTCTATTGCGGCGAGTTCTATTCCGTCCCGGTTCTATTCCGTCCCAGTTCTATTGCAGTGAGTTCTTTTGCGGCGAGTTCTATTACGGCGAGTTTTATTCCGGCGAGTTCTATTCCGGCGAGTTCTATTGCGGGGTGAGTTCTATTACGTCCCGGTTCTATTCCGGAAAGTTCTATTGCGGGGTACTCCCGCTAAAATACCGTAAGCAGCCCCCCCCCCTTTTTTGAAATTCCCTCGATTTTCACGAAACTTTTCCCTTGCTGTTCGTGACCCACATAGAAGACGACTGTCGCCGTATTGTAGAGAGCCCGATTGTCGGCGAGCAACTGAAAGCGGCCCAGTCTGAGAACTGTCATCGAGAACGCGTAGAAGACGGTCACACAGAGGCCGCTGACGAGCACAGTGGAGACGAGATGAGAACAGACGAGGTTCTCGGATATCTGATAGCGAGTGGACAGTCCACTGTGGTGACACCTTCAATCGGATTCAACTTCACAGTTGTCACTATTCAGAGACTCACGTCTTCCGCTTCCTCTTGTTCACCCTGATTAGAATCTTCAGGACTAGATAGGAGAAAACGCCGAGAAGAGTGGTGACGACGAGGAACAAGTTGACCCAGAACTCGGATCCTTTCGGCGAGATGACGGCGAAGCAGTTGGGAGACTCGAAATCCGCGTGCTCGTAGGTCAAGTGCACGAAGATGAACGGAAAGAAAACGAGCTGGAAATGAGAGAGAGAAATGAGCCGAAAACGGGGGAGAAAAGAAGCGTCTAGTACCATGAGAATGAAGCTGAAGATGGCGTTCTGCGAGCTCTCCGACTCGTAGAACCGGACACGACACGTGGCAAGCGCTCTTTCGAGCACCAACAGCATCTGAAACTCATTTTCAGACGGACTAAGGTCTTTTTCTCTTCCAAAACTCACTTTCACCGACACATCCGCGATGAGAGTGGTTGCGTAGAGAATGTGCAGATACTTGTAATAAACGGGGCTCATCAGCGAGTCTTCGGGCTTGCCTTGCAACAAGAAGACTCGTGTGAAGCATGACAACTGTAAAGATTCACATATTTTCAGCCAAATTCCAGACAGACCTACACTAATCAGCAGAAACGAGGCGCCGTAGATCCAACTTCTGACAAAGTAGACAGTGAGTAGAAACTTGAAACTTCGGTGGATCGGCGAGTGCTGAATGTGTTTCTCGAGGAAGTAGAAGGTGGCGTAGAACGCGGCGATGACGACGGAAGAGTGGAACACGAGACACAGTTGGAACGGCGCGTATTGCAACGTGGCAGTGCACTGAAGATACGGGGGGTACTGTAGCGAGGTGATGATGATGTCAGAGAACTCACGTCTCGCGACGCCTTCAACAAGTACGAATCGTTCGTGCTCATTTCTGAAATCGAGAAGTCGGTGGGGGAGAAATGGGGAGTAGGAGTCAATCAAGACCGACTAAAAACGCTGAAAACCACTGAAAACAGAATCGAACACGTGTTTTCTCATTTTCCAGATTATGAGCCGGTAGGGTCATTCATCTGAAAATGAGACGGAGGAGGAAGGAAGTGAAGACAACAAACTTCCGACTTCTGAATCAGAAGACGTGAACACCGAGAAGAGATGAGCATACATCAGAAAAACATCAGAAAACGGTAGACGAAGGAGCACTTTCCAGGAGCCGCGACGCGCAAGGAGAGCGCGTCGCGTGTCATGTCAATCTGAAACTTTCAGTGATTTCGGATCCCTTTCGTTCTTTTCAAAGTTCCCTCACTTCCGAACCCAAAAGATCAGCTCCGTGCAGAGAGCTCATTCCATTGGAACTGGTGAAACTCTTGTTCCGGATCTTCCCATCACTCAAAACTACACATTTCTTCTTCTTCTTCTTTTTCTCCTCATTCTCGATCTCAACTCGAATGTGAACTCATACGCACATTCTCGAATCCGATTTGGCCCAAATGCAAACCTCGTTTCCCTTCCCTGCCGTCACTATTCTCCCGTTTTGATCCCATCGGCCTTTGCTCATTATCACCGTCTGAAAGTGTTGTGTCTGAAACTCGACGAGCCTTTTGCTCACCGAATTTCAGCTCCCAGACGTTTCCCATAATTAGCGGTTTTGAGCGAGTGGCTCGAAATCTCCAGAGCCGCGGAAGTTTTTGCGCGCGAGCAAGCTCTCAATTTGTGAGCGTTATTTTCAATAACACCTTCCTCTTTTCTCGGCCGCTTTTTCGTTTGTTTTCACCTGTTTCTTCTTTCTTTTCGCGCTATTGGCTCTCGAATTTCTCAGTTTTCAGAAATGTACATCGGTGGAGTTGAAAATGGGTCGGAAACACTTTTCATCGCCATTTTCTACATCAAATCCTACCAATCGGAGGTGTCGACGCTGCCGAATGAGCTGCTCTGGTGTGCTCTTCAGCTCGCCGAGCTCCTCTTGATGCTCCTTGCGGGTGCTCTCAATGTGAGTGGAAGAGGAGTTTCCTCGGCCATTCGTCGGACGACGATTCTTTCAGTTGTACACGGTCTACATGGCGCTCACGTCGAGCCCTTTCCACGCGAACATTAACCTCATCTACTCGGTCTTCATGCTCCACTGGTTCGAGCTGCTCGTCTCGCGGCTCTTCGTGTTCCCTTTCCAGGAGGGCCTCCTTCCTCTCGGCCCCGCCGACGTCTTCTCCGCCTCCCTTCTACAGTACACCTTCGACGACGCCGTCGTTCGGATACGCGACCCGGATCGTCTCTTCTCGCTGTTCCTGGGGGCCGGCATTCGGTTACGGTACATGCTGCTCGTCTGTTTCGCACTGCCCACTTTCGCGATTGAACGATGTGTTGCCACGTGGCACGTTAGGTGAGAATGCGTGTTTGGAAGACGTCTACGAGACACTGGAATTACAGAAATTACGAACGTCGCAAACGGATGCACGTCTCGGCGATTCCGATTGTGGCCGCCGAGATAATCGCCACGTTCGCCGCTTTTCTGGCCACCTTCCAGTGTGTCACTCCCTTTTTTCTGGCCACCACTGCCGTCCTCATGCAGATCGTCTCCTATATTGTGAGCTCCTCGGACAACTAGTTGTCCACGTCGAATCGATTTTCAGCTCATTCTGATGATCAAGGAAACGACCAAGTATTTCGAGAGAAAATGCGAACGGAACGCCGACTTCTACAGTCTTTCCGTCAAATTTCAGTTGGCCGAGAACGTGCGCTCTTTGAAAGTGAGTCGTCGTCGACGCCTTCTGAATCCTCCCGGACGTCTTCAGGTGATCCACGTCATCGTGTTCGAAGTAGCCGTCATGATAATTCTGACGGCAGTGACGATAGTGCTCGCATATCTCGACCTCCTCTCCAAAGATCACACCGTCCTCGTTTTCGTCGTCGTCGAGAAGCTGATGCACATGTGAGTGCATCTGAATTCCTAGCAACGTCGAGAAAATAGAATACCAAGAAATCGGATTGTTTTCGACAAATTGTATCATTGAAGAAGTGACCAGAAACCAGATATCAGCTTCGTTTCCAGCAACCCGCTCTTCATCTCGGCGGCCGTGTTCATTGTGCAACCGAAATGGCTCACGCGGCTCGTCGCCCTCTTCCCGCGACGTCTTCAACGCCGCGCGTACGCCTTCACAAAGTACGCCGATCCGGCGACGACGGCGGCTCATCGGAGCTCGTCGTCGCCGCGTCTTTCGCTGGCCGACGTGCATTTCGAGCAGCTCCGCAAAGTGTGGTCTCCTGCGTGAATAATAAATGAAGATTTCGGAAAGAGAGAGAATTGATTTTGCATCGAATGTGGAATTCCGAGAACACTCGGAGAATCAAAAGAAGCGAAAGCACCTGGTGGGAGCGAGAGGGCCAATTCAATCAGCCTCCCACTTCTCACAAACTTCTTCCGTTTAGTTCCTCCTCTCGCACGTCTTCTGATTCTCCAGAATGCGTCTGGCGTTGCACAACGTCACCGTCGTCTACTTTCCGATCTGGACGATGTCGCTGTTCGAGAACTTCTCTCCGACGCTCTACTGGACGATCCGCGTTCTCGAGCTCGTCTGCCTGATCCCAGCCGCCCTGCTCACGTTCTTCTTCTGCCGCATCGCGTGCCGATCTCGCATGTTTCACTTCAACCTCACCATCATTCTCGTCTCGATTCTCGGCCAGTACTTCGAGTGTCTTCTGGCGAGACTCCTCGTCGTTCCCTATCAGGAAGGGTGGATTTCCATCCGCGACACTGTGGTGGAGAACGAGCAGACGGGCATTCTGCACGCCTCCGCCTCCTTCCTTCCGCTGCTCGTCGGCGGATTCGTGAGGACGCACTACGTCCTTTCGGTGGCGCTTGCCATTCCGTGCGTCGTCATCGAACGGATCATCGCCAGTCTCGCCATCCGAACCTACGAGAAGCATCCGCGGATCTTCATCTCGACGACTCTGATCCTCTCCTCGCACACCCTCTCCATCTTTCTCTCCTATCAATTGATCCAGTGGAAGTTCTCCTACATCCAAATTCTAGTCACATTCACCATCGTCACAAGTGTCACTGTCACGGTGAGTCAGTCACGCGTTGTGACACGCGGTCAACAACGAATATTCCAGATATTCGCCGTTCTCTACGTCTACAACTCGTCGGTGACGCGAAGGCTGGAATTGCAGCACCGACGCTACGGGTATCACCTGGGCAAGCGGTTTCAGGCGCGCGAGAATCTGCAATCGCTGAAACTCGTCCGCCGTCTTACTGTAGTCGCTGTCACGTTGTTCCTCTTCGCCGCCCTTTTCATCTTCCTCGTCATCTCGCAACTGGCGCCAAGATCCACGCACCGAATATGTCTGCAACTTTCGGAAATCGTGCTCAACTTGTGAGTCTTTGGGGGGGCGATTCAAAATATTCGTTGGGTCTTCCAGAAATCCGCTGTTCGTCATCCCACCGATCATCTGGAGAATACCGGCGTGGAAGACGAAGATGTTGGAGCTGCTGCCCTACCGGATCCGGAAGAAGCTGTCCGGAGCGTCACGGAGCATCCGACCGCTCGACTACCGCGTCAGGAGCGGCGACGACTCGAACGCCTACTGGAGACAGTTCACGCGGAGTTGGTGACCGGAGGAATGAAGTGGCGGTGTCTCTGAACTTTCGACTCTTCTTCTTCTTCTTATCAATGACTTATCACTCTCATTTGCAGAGAGTGGTTACTGTAGACTGGCACGTAGCCCCGTTCAGAGTTCGTTTTCCACACACAGATTCCAGAGACGACACTGTTCACTCATTCTTATCATTCCGTTCCTGTTGTTTTTGGGACACGTGACGCCGAAAAACAAGAGACAAGGCTCTACTGTCCACAAACTTATCGATCGATTTCTTCTATTCAATATTTGAAGAGTCGTGTCACTTTCTGTATCGACACGGAGTGTACTTTGTAGTCTTTCTGTGTTGCGAAACGGATTAATTTCTGTGTTTCATGCACTCGGCGACTCTCTTTTTTCAGTGTAAGACGGAGGTCGTCGCGTTCTGAAATGCTCGTTTTTTGGTGCAAAGGGATTCTTTTTGTTGTGGGGGATTACAATGGAGGGCTTCTTGCTTCCGGGAGGACGCCTTCAAATAGTTGCAGACTGAGCTTCCAGTCATTAGAAGACGACGTCACTTTTGCACCGACGACGAGTTCCATCCCTGACGTCCTTTTGGTGTATACCGTCTGTGAGTGACCTTGGCGCAATCCGCGTGCCTTGGCACGATTCCCCCTCGGAAACCGGTCTGGTGCGTACGCGCGAACTGGTAGATCAGAAACGTCGTCTTCGCTGCCTCGTCATCACCACGATTATTGGGAAAGTTTTGTTTCCAATTTGTCAGCAACTTTTTCGTTCCTACACCTTCTAATCCTCTCCACCAGTGAATCGGCGACGTCTTCTTCTTCTTCCACAGACCGTCAGAAACCTGGTGGCCCATTTATCAGGTGATCATGATGCAAACCGCCAGTACAACAAAACACACACTGTGTCTATCCCTCTCTCTCTCTCATTCGCCGAGAAATCAAACTATCAATTATCAAGCAGAAGAAGAAGGGCCTATTCGTTCTCTGCTTCTTCCCTTCCCCGCCTATCCAGCTATGTATTGTGCTCCGTGTGCTCCCACAAAGGAGCACATGCCATAATCCGATTATCGATTGATTAGGTGTTTGTGTGAAACTCGTCGAATCTGTGCCCCGGGCACAGAGTTGATCAACGTCAATAAATATAATCCGCTCTCGCGTCCCCCCACTCCCGGTTTTCAGTGAATTTCCTCCGTGTGAGAAGCGAGCCCGCGGAGCCCCCCTGATAAGGACGGCCAGTCGACTCGATTCGCGTGCTCGTGTCAGTCGCCATCCTTGTTTTATGCGCCTCTCTTTTTATTTATTACACGAAAAAACGACGACGACACTCGAGTTCCCCCGATAGTGAAACTGAAAGAAGAGAAGATGTTCCGGGGTCTATGGCGAGGATTCCTTGGCAGTGCCCTTGGGAAGAGCTTTCCCTCGAAAACGAAATAGCTAGAAATGATCTACTGTTTGATCTACTGATCTATCTTGATTCACAAAGGTATCAGTGTAGTGTGCAAGTGTGCTCCACCGAACACCACAACTCTCGGTCGGAAAACAGAACAACAAGAGTCAGACCGTCCAGCCCCACTTCCCATTTCCCTTCTTCTTCTTCTTCGCCCCGTTTGGGTGCGCATATGTTGTTATCAGGTCTCTTCCTGTCGTCTCTCCCGCCTTCCCGTGCTCTTTTCCGTGTGCCTCTCCGACTGTAATCAGTCTCGAAACAAAGTCTTTTTTCTCTGCAAACTGCCCTTCATCGGGTTTTTTTTTCGCCGTTTCTTCTTCTCCGAAATTGAAACACTTTCTCTTGAGAGCTCATCGAATGAAGGCCATATATCGATTAGTGATTGTTTTGCAGTGATTGAACACAGCGAAGGAGAAGAGGAAGGATGCAGCCGTCGTACGATGCGGACGACTTCATGCGTCGCGGCTTCTTCGGCTCGCTGATCGGTTTCCGAAAGCGGGCTTCCAGCAAGACAGGTCAGTCAGTCAGTCTGCTCCAATGTGCATCATCATCATCGTTTATCAGTCTTGTGTGTCACCCTGCTCCCTCACTCACTCCTTCATCATCATTCCATCGTCGGTCTTTTCTTCACTTTCTCACATTTCTTCTCGCCCCGTATTTCGTCACCATTCAGTGTTCTTTGGCACGTAGTCTCACGGAATTCGCGTCTCCTCGCGTCTTTGGTGGCTCTTGCGTACAATGCGCCTGATCTCACGCCCCCAAAACGGTTTCTTTTCGTTTTCGTTTTCGAATTGAAGGTATTGGAATGGGGAAGAAGGGGGTAGGAAAACAAGATGATTAGAGGGTTAGAGTCAGAGAGAGTGATTATAGGAGTCTCTCCTGACGTCATCTTGAAAGGTGGGAGCAAGAGATGAGAATCACTGAAGTGCAGTGGAGCGCGAAGTGATGACACACCTAGAAAGGCCCCATAAGCAACAATGGAAGATCTCTCCTCCCTCCAAACTCTAGAATCTTCCTCCACATCTCCAACGTCTTCTTCAGAGAAGAAGGTACCCCGTACAAGTACCAATCTACCATTAATAGTAACCTGTTTCTGACCGCCTCGTCTTCCCGCTCTCGCCTTCTCATCAGCACCCATTCGGAATTGCATCATCACTCCGACCCATCCACTCTTATCGGACGGACGTTTTTGATCGTTGCAACAACGCGCGCCTCGCCCCAACAACAACGTGCCCTCTCCCTCTCTCTCTTTTCACCAGAAAACAATTATTTGACCGTCGTCACACATGTGACGGTGACCGACCTTGGACGAAAAAGAAGACGAGGAGGAGGAGGGCGCCCGAATTCTATTCGTTCTCTTCCAAAAACGGGCGATTGATTCCCAACGAGAACATATTCGGTGCTTCGTTTTGTTTTTGAAAGAACATTTCACGTGTCTCCTTCTCTCTCTTTCTCTACATAAACACACACACACACAGAGATAAAACTTATCAACAAAAGAGAGAGAGAGAGAGGGAGACAGAGAATACCAACAAATTGCGTCACATCATGTCTCCGTCGTTTCCTTTTCCCCCCCTTCTGCCCATTTCCATTCTCTTTCTCTTTCTCGCACACGTCTCCTTCTTTCTCTGCAGAGCCCGCCCAGCAGCTCGCTCCCAAGTTCGTCCCGTCGTCACAACACCACCACCACCACCACTCGAACGTCCCGTGCTCCAGTGCCCCGGAACCCGTGGGTCCATCGTCGGTGCCGATCCATCAGGTGCCAGTCGACCATCACCATCAGCTCCAGCCGCCGCCGCCGCCGCCGCCTCCTCCTTTGCACCGGCTTCCCGAAGAGCAAGTGCCCCTTCACGATCACTTCGGCCTTCCGCAGAATCGAACCGAGTTCGACATCTATCAGGAGATTGTGAACGAGGCGGAGCTCATCGAGTGCTCCCCGATTGTGAGTCTTTCCTACCGTAACCCACCATTGTCCCCCCTTTTCTCTTCAGAACACTCCCGACTTCTCCGGTCCGACGACTCCACAGCCGCCGTTCTATCAGTCCCCGCCGCCACCGCCGCCCGTGCTCCATCAGCCGGCTCTTTTCGCTCAACCACCTCCGCACGTGTTGATGCCACAGGGACCGTCCGAAATGATGCACCATCAGTACCACATGGTGATGAGTCCGATCGCTCCGCATCCGATTCCCGTCGACACGAACGGAGTGCCGCTGGGAACTCGTAAGTTGGGGATTGCATCACTGTTGACATTGTGTCACGAGTGTCAACACCGTCTCTCTCTCCGTCTCTGTCTCGTGCTGACTCACTTTCTCGCCACTTTCAGAGTGTCCGATGGCGCCCCCTCCGTACTCTTCGTTCGCGCCCCAATCGTCCTCTTCACAAATGTCACAGCAACCGCAGACGACGCAGATGCCGAATCTGCCGTTCGACGTGAAGCGGGAGATTCAGGAGCATCTTGTGGTGAGTGTCGTGAACTTTGGCGCATTGGACGCAAAGGTTGCAGCTGGGCAAGCAGCAACTATCGATCGAAGACATCGTGAAGTTGGTCGTCGTGGCGCTCAAAGACTCGCAAATCGAGGAGCCGCGCGAGGAAGAGAGTCCCGAAGAGATCCTCCGCCGCAAGAGGATCCAGAACAATCTGGCGGCCGCCCGCTACCGGAAGCGACAGCGCGAGGCGAAAGAGTCGGCCGAGCAGGAGCTCGGCGAGCTGACGAGACGCAACGACGAGCTGCGCGATCAGGTGCTCCAGATGGAGCGCCAGATCGACGAGCTGAAGCAGGCGGTGCTCGGCAGACAATGATTTTCTCCCCGCTTCTCTCTCGAGAATGAGCCAATCCCAGTGAGACATTAGAGTTTATATATGTACAAATTCGAGCTTCTTCTTCTTCTTCTTCTTCTTCCCTCTTAGGATCATTCCTGCCCCCGCCTTTATTCATTCGAGAATGCGTTTCATGCCATTTCACGCCACCTCAGTCCATTTCATTTCATTTCCATGCCGCATTAAATTGATTGAAATAAGCGTCCGTCTCGATTTTATCCTTTCTCGGCACCACGAGACTCACTCGCACTTTTCGTTTTCTCTTGAAAATGGTGGGCAGCAGCTGGAATGTGCGCCACGAGTCGACAGAATGAAGCAGTGTCGGACAGATCACAAGCGGACATCTGGAATTGGGCCACGTGACTGTGCGGGACGTGGGACACCTCACAGTGTGACAGTCGACTCGAAGACGATGTTGAAGAGGGAGGTGAGCTCGGGGAGCACCTCGAGAAAAATGAGCACGCTGCACACACACGAGCACGTGAAGACGACGAGGGCGGCGAGGATGACGTTGCGAATCATCTGGAAGCATCGGATGTTCTCCTTCGCCTGGTAGCGCAGCGTCAGCGTGTAGAAGCTGGGATTCTTGAACTTCTCGAGCGCCCTCGTCACTTCCAGATTGTAGTTTCGTGTGAAGTTGAGCAGCTGAAAACAGGGGATGAGAGCTTGCAGGATACTTGTACTCACCGCCATCGCAATGACATTCGGAACGATGAGGCCGGTGATTCCGAGCAAATAGTGGCCTGCGTTGAGGAAATACAGAGTCGCTGTGACGAGATTCGCCGTCTGATAGCCGGAAATCAGGAGGAAAAGCACCAGTCTCCGCGGCTTCTTCTCGTAGTCGGCCAGAAAGCGGCACGCGAAAGTGCGCTCTATTGAGAAGGCGAGAAGGAGGTTGATCATGGAAAGGATGAAGTGCCATTTGAGGAAACCCGCCACGAAGAACGCCCAGTACGGCAGCATTGAGGGCACGTGCACCATCTGGGACACCTCCGCCGTCCACCACTGTTGCAACGTGGCATTGGAGTCTGAAGACGAATTGAGAAAGGGTTGCAGAGGTCATATCTTGAAAACTAGAAGAGCTAGGAAAAAGTTGCAAACTAACAAAATGCTCCTTTATTTGAGAGCTACAGTTTTTCAGTTGACATCGTTCTCCTATCTCTTCTAGTTTTCCAGATACAAGTGCTGAAAACCCCCACCTCCAACGATCCTAAATCCTGTTTGATACGGCACCATGAGCACATTGGCCGCCACGATTTCGAACCATTGAGCGGCGCAGGAGACGATGAGCACGGTCATATTTCGATGGAAAGCACGAATGCGAACTGCCACGTAGGCGCACTTGAGCACATAGAAAACGGCGAGCAAGTGGAGCAAGACAACGGGAATCCCGAGACAAGAGGTGGGAAACGAGCGGAGCCGATGGTCGTGGAGCACAAGAATCGGGTAGCAGATCGAGAAGTTCCACGTCGAGTCGCCGATCAGAAATATCATTGTTCGGGGGGATTCGGATGTTTTGGTTTGGTGTCCGAGCAAGAAGACGTGCGCGAGAAGACGTTTCACCTGCTTTCCGCCGATCATTTCTTGTTTTCGACTTTTTGAAATAATTGCCGTGTAAACTTTCGAGTTTCTAGCGGGGAGAAAGTTAGGCCATGGCCTAGAAAAAGCCAGTATCTTTCTCTGGGAGAGAAATTGAAAAGAATGGAAGAAATTTGTAATTAGACTTATTTATTAGTTTGAAATTAGAATTAAAACAAGGAAAAACAAATAACTGTTATTTATGAGTTAAGGTACAATTAGTGTAGTAAATACGAATCATGGAAAATGGTTAAGTGTTATTTTGATTATTATCAGGGACGATGACGTTGACTCCAGAAGAAGAAGGCGTTCAGCTGTTGTTGTTGTTGTTGTACGGAACAAGAGCAGCGGGGGCGGTGGAGGGCTCGATGAAGTTGCCGAAGGCGTCGAACTCGTCCTCCTGTTGCTGTTCGACGAGCACACGGTGGCGTTGCTCGGCGAGCCGGAGCTCTTCGACGCGGAGCTGCATGAAGGTGGCCATGTGACGGGCGTGCTCGTCGAGCTGCGCCTGCTGCTCGACGGTGAGCCGATGACGTGGAAAATAGCGGAATTGGTAGAAGCAGTCGGAATACGAGGTGGTGCAGGAGGAGGAGGACTGCATCGTTGTTCGAAGCGAGAAGAAAGAATACGTAGAGAAGTGGTCACCAGTTGGGAACGAAGCGAGATCGCTGAATGATTCTCCTTCTCCTCCTCCTTCCGATTCCTACGACGGTCCGCTTGGCCACGCCCACTTCACCGTCTGACTCCGCCCCCTTTTATTTGTCATCGTTTATCTGCTAGCTGCCAATTTCTCGCACATTTGCCCTATAAAACGGTTGTAAAAGACAGTAAAAGTGTTTGTAAATCATTGAGAAATGATGATAATTGGAAATGTTCCAGGAATGAGAGAATTATTAACTCATAGGTTTATTCAAATTTCAAAATTAATACGGTCTTTTCTCGGGAAAAGACAAACAAATAAGCGAGATCGAATAGATCATTAAGATATTGGGACTTGAAACTTATTCGCGGGAACTCATTTAAAGAAAAAAGAGAAGGGAAGGTCACTTTAGAGAGGGAGAGGTAGATTGGTAAGAATACCAGAAGAAGTATATGAATGAAAAAAGAAAGAGAAAAAAGTTAGGAATCGAATACAGTCTTCTTTTTGACGACTCTCCCGGCTCGAGTGACGGTGGGCTCTGCCTCCTCATCGTCCTCCTCATCAGGCTCCTGTTGCTCGGCGAGCTGCCCCTCTTGCTGCTCTTCCTGCACTAGCTCCTGCTCCATCAACACCTCCTCCTCTTGTCCGACGACCTCTTCCTCTCCGATGACTTCTTCCTCTCCGACGACTTCACCTTCGACCTCCTCCATCTGAATCTCGACCTCTCCCTCTTCGACGTTCATGTATTCCTCGTCATCGTCGTCCAGTTGGTACCCGACGACTTCCTCCTCTTCGACCACCTCGTGCAGATGGTGATGGTGCTGGAAGTCCTCGTCTATTCCCACCACATCCACATCCACGACGTCCACGTCTACGTCAACGTCTTCTTCCTCTTCCACGTGACCTGCCGTTTCCTCTTCTTGTGCCATCTCCTGAACGGCCTGCTGCGATTCTTGTTCCATGAGTCGGATGTACGACACGAATTCCTCTTCTTCTTCCAGCTCACGGCCGGGATGCAGAAGCTTCTCTTCGATGCGCGAGAGGAAGGAGAACGCCTTCTTCAGTTTGTGGAGCGTGGCCTCGGTGGCCGGCAGTTGGGCGGCATCCATGGTCTTGAAGATGTCCTGGGAGCTCGAGAGACGGTGAATGAACTGATCGTAGTTGAGTCTGCAATTGGAAACCGGGGGTCGCCTCGAATTCCAAAAACCGTCTCACCTCTTCTCGTTCTCCGACCTCGTTTTCTCATTCAATCTGGCCATGATCTCCTCTCGATTGCTCTCGAAAAGATCGAAATAGCGAAGCTCTGTGTGCGAAAGGATGTCACGGTCCACTTTCTGACTAACGGGCCGATCCGCCCAGGCTCTCGGGTTTGTGTCGATCTCGGCGGTATTTATATGCATCTCTGTCGTGTTCATTTGCATCTCTGATTCGTCGTTGGTCTTCTCATAGGAGGTATTTCTACTCGCCTCCTGAAGCTTGCTATGTCGAGCCAGACGCGCTGAAACGGCTGATTCGGTGAGCAAACGAGCTCTCAAAGGGTCGCTTACTCTTCGCGGCTCTCGTGTTACCGGCGAGCACCTGTCGAACGTCCTGCGTCTTCATCTCGTTTATGCGACGATCGTTCGCAGAGTTCTTCTCGCAAAACTTGAAGCGCTCGTCTTTGATAATCATCAAAATGACGATGTGCGGCAGATTTTTCTTGGCCAGCTCAATAACGCGAGCTCTCACGGCATCGGGCAGCCTCAGTTTCTCGTCGTCGTGCAGGTGATGATCGCAGTAGCGGACCTCAATCATTCTGGAAGAAAGGGGAGTTTCGAGACGACGTCGGCTTCGGAAAGCCATACCCATTATCCAAGAGATGCTTGTTGTAGAAGGCCGTGCACGAGTTCTCGGTTCGAATCACTTGTTTCGCGCTCTGAGGCCGTTTGTCTTGCTGGTGGTGCAGTCGTCCGCGTTTCCGGTTCGACGGCAAGTCGCCGTTCGCCGGATTATCCACGGGTCGGTACGTCTGTGAGCGGGCCAGCGTCTGCAGACGGTTGCATCGGAAGTACTGCACGACTCCCTTCTGAAACCACACTTTAGAAGACGTCGAGAAAAAGCAACAAACCTTATTCTTCTTGTTTCCTCTCGCCATCCTGAAGTTGCCTCCTTTTCCTTCCAACTCGATCCGAAACGCTTGAAAATCTGCCTCACACGTGAAAGAGATATTTCGGATTTGCGTCGGTGCATTATGTATCTGTTCCATGTGCTGACACAACTTCTCGAGAGTTCCTATCCTCGAATCGCACTGAAAAACGAGAGTTATAGTTGGAATCCAGTGAGAATCAGCCGACCTGCGTGCACGGGAACCTCTGCGGAGTGAACAGATTGCACGCTCCTTTCTCGCGGATCATCCGCGCGTGATGGTAGAACACGGAGCGTCGTAGCGTCATTCCGCAGCCGGGACACGGACGGTCCGCGCCTCCAGTGGCGATCGGACGGTTCGGAGCGGGATAGTGGACGTACTCGCGGTACTCCTCCACTTCCTGCGGCCACTCGACGCCTCCGGGCGGTGCGGAGCCCGTGTCGTACACGAATTGTTGCGAGCTCTTCTTCTCTTCCATATACATCTTTCCGTCGAGCGCATCGTACAAATTCACTTTCCTACAAACGGCTCCGATCAATTTCAGTTCGCTTCAAAAATTATTGCCAGCACGTTTCAATGCAAATCCGTTCTATTATATTGCACGTTTCCGCTATGGAGCGCCGAAAAAACGAGAGAGAGAGAGAGAGATTGTAGAAGAGACGCAGACGCGAAACAAATAGTTTTCCGCGAAATCAACAATGACCGACTGGAGCGGATTTGTATCGAAAACCGTTTTGACAGTAGGAAACGAGGACTGCTGTTAAAGACACATCCTAGGGGTTCGCGGGATTCGCCAAAAAATTTTTAGAAGGATTGCGCTTGAGGTTTGACAAAACCAGATGTTTTCAGGTTAAAAAGTTCCAGATGATATTTTTTTTAGTTTTCGTTAAATTCCAAATAAACGAACTTGTCTTTCCAGTCTTCAGGGTACTCTTCTTCGGCCACGACGACTTCTTCCCCATGGAGCAGATGATGTGGATGATGTGGATGATGAGGGTCGTCCTGATCGTCGTCATCGTAGGCGTACTCGTATTCGTGGTACTCTTCGCCATCTCTGCCAAACTCCTGAAGAAAAATAATATCCAGTCTTTTCCGACTTTTCCGAAGTCTCACTCGTTCGATTCCGTCGTCGCCCATCACGACTTCAGTGGCCACCGTCGGTATCATGTTCGGATCCACGAGGAGGCCGCGCGAGTCGTCGCCCACTGGAAACGAGTCTGAAACAGAACGAATTCACAAGTATAGGCGACGAAATTCAAATTCTCCACTCACCCATATCGTCTAACGTCTGCGACAGTGACATTGATCTGGAAAAATAATGGGTGAAACGAGACATTTCAGTGAAAAATTTCAAGAATTTCCAAAATGAGTGGAAACAAATTCAAATTGGTGCGAATATGAGGGTTGCGGTGGGGCAGAATGCGACGGAGCGCGAATAAAAGCGAGTCGAGCGAAGGGAGCGAGAGAGTGTGGCGGACGAGGAGGGCGCAGAGCGACGAGGACACAACGAAGGGCGTTTGTTGGCCGGCCTTCGCGTGTTTGCAAGAGAGATCGATAGAGCGCGCTTGCTGCCGCTCTCTCGCTGCCTGTAGAGACGCAGAGGGGGACTTTGAGAGGCGCTCACCCGATTGCAAATCGCAATCGCCGACCGTCATAATAGAAGTTTGGAACAACAAAAAAACACTTTGTTTTGTGATTTTTTCGCGATTTCGAAACTTTCCGGCACTTTTAACTTTTTGTGAAGTACGTTAGAAACTGTTTAAAATTTCAGATTTCTGTCGGAAGAGCTGAAATTCGAAAATACTTACAAAAAAAGATTCCCAAATTCCCGTTTGAGTTACTGTACTTTAAAGGAGCATACCTTGATTTCAATTGGTCTCGCAACGATTGTGAAACATTTTTTGTTTTTGAAATAATCTCAATTTTCCACCGGTTTCCGGTCGTTTCCTCGTTTCTTTCTCTGTTTTCACAATTGAACTGTAAAATTTCAGAATGGTATTCCGCAAATATCGTGCCGTCAAACAATGGGGTAAAATGGACACACGGATCTTCAAAGAGATCTACACTTCGCGGAACAAACGGAAAATGCCAGCGTTCGAGGTCCCCGAGGCGGTGAAAACGCTCGGAGTGCCGATTTTTGAGCCAAACGAGCTGTTCACGCTCTCAAATCGCAAAAATCTTGTTGAAAATGCACAGAAAGAGGCGGAAATTGAGCCGAGAGTGAGTTTTTTTTAAAGTACAAAGTGTCAGTTATGAAATTTTCTACAGTTTTCTCAATTTTCAGTTCATTGAGCAACAGCACCCTCTTCAAAAAAGCCATCCAGCGTACATTTTCGAAGGAGCCGAGCCAATGAGCGACGGGATTGCTCAAGCGGCTCTTCTGACACGGAGTGTTATCCGGAACGGTCTTCCTGATGCAATCCTTCACAACTCCGGAGCCAAATTAGAAATCGACGAAGAAATGGTGTGAATTCGTGGAGAATTCGTCAGAAAACGAGACTGTTCAGGTTCGGGACGCGATTCTGCACGGAGAACGGTACAATCCGACGTTGGAGAAGCTGCCGGCTCGGTTTGATCCGGTCATGTTTTGGATTCGTCACGTCCGTCTCCACGGCACGCCCGTTATCAAGAGAAAGTCAGTTTCCGGGCCGAAGTCATCTGAAACTCTGGGATTTCAGCAACATAATTCTAAACAACCTCCTTCGCCACGTCATATTCGCTGGTCTCCGTACCCAGGCATTGAAGCACAATTTGCAGTGAGTTTTCACCGTTTTTTTAGATCTGACTTACTACATAGATCCATTTCAGAGTCAATCGTGACGCTCCTCTTTCCGTTTTGCTTTCTGGTGGCAAGTATTTCAGCGGAAGCCCACTTGTGCTCCGTGCTCAGCCGCACCTCACCGTTCAGTCCACTGACTCGACTGTCACGATGCCATGGGCGGGACAACTCGACATCCAGGCTGCCAAGTAGGAATATCACTGAAGAAGGATGAAAGTTGTGAATTTTACAGTTCCGAACCGCTGCCGGACATCTATCCGATCTCTCCGATTATCGATTTTGAGAAGGATTCGATCTACAACGCCGACCTACTTCTGACGAGAAGCGATCAGCCGACTCACGTGCATTCGATCCTGTGGGCCAGAGAACAAGACCAAAAGTACCCGTGGACCAGGTAAAAACGGGAAGAAGATGATCACAGAGCACATCTGATTGCTTCCAGTGAGCAAAACGCTGCCAATGCAATTCTGACGACGTACGCCGCTGCAATTGCCGAAGCGACGAGAAACGGACAGTCCGAATTGAAAAAACCATTGGTAGAGCTGAAGATCTGTCGGAAAGTATCTGAAACCGCCGTTTTCAGTTGGTCCGTGGAGTGCAACTGGTCAACGGCCGTCTGGATCTCGTCGCTTTCCAGCTGAACACGCTTAAACCGACGGAAAACGCGGAGAACACCGAGAAAAACATTATTTGGATCGAGAAAGGTATCATTTTTGAGTGATTTCTTTTGGATTTCATTCGTTTTCTTGCAGGAATCCGTCTCTACAAGCCGAAACCGTACTACGAGCAGATGGAGGTCGTCGAGAAGCTCGATATGGACGTTTTCCGCAAATTCGTGGCTCTTATGCTCGGGTTCGGGGCTCCGCACGCGCATTGAGCCCGTTTTAGCCGTTTTGTAGGTAGAAATCGCAGAAATTCATTGTTTTCTTCTTTGTTCTTTGTTTGGTTCAAAAATATATTTTTCTTATTTTTATTCAATTTTCCTTTTTTCTCTCAATTAATTTGTGGTCTTCGAGCCATTTTCAATACTTTTAAATTCAATTTTTCTATTGATTTCCTACAAATTGTGATTTTCAGTCCGTTTTCCATCGCATAAATGTGCGATATCAGTACTGTGGAACAGTTGCTGAGTATTGCGAAACAAGGTGAGAAACGGAAGGAATTCCATGTGAAACTAGCAAAGTTTCAGCCGCCGAATCGGGAGAATCGCTGAAATTCGAGTATAAAAAGCACATTGGATTCCTGATTCGCCATCTGAACGTGTTCCCGCAACCGTACAACTCTTTGGAGACTGCCAGGTGAAACAGCCTCTTCTCCAGTGAATTTGATCGGAGACTCATCGGAATTCTTGCAGAAACACGCTCTTCCTCTTCTCGATCTCCTCCCTGGATCTTCTCGATCAGCTCGATCCGCTTCTGACTCCGGAACGTCGTCAATCCTACATCGATTGGATCTACGGCCTTCAGTTCACCAACGGTATCGTCTTCTGAATCCATTTCCTCTTTCTTTCCCTCTCTCTCTCTTCACCATGTCCTCTGATCCTTCCACCTCTTCTTCCTCCCTCTCTTTTCCCCCTGCGCCTGCTCTCTTCTTCGAGCCCTCGTCCCGTGACTTTGGTGCGAGATGGTTCGGACAACGTGGATTCGGCGGCCTTCTCGAAGACTGGCGAGGCGCCGATGATGGCGGAACCCGCTGGATCCCCCAGTACAATCTGCAGCACTTTTGGAGGTTCGAATATCCGAGAATGTTCCTAAACTCGATGCGTTCTTTCAGACGCGAAATCCCGCCTCTTCCTGTCGGCCTCATCGAACCGCTGATCCCTCCGAGATTCCGATCCGTAAGTCCTTTCCCTATAACCAGAAAAGCAAAGTCGCCTTCAGCCGGACGACTTCTCCCGTGTCCCCGGCCACTTTTCGTACCGAACACCAGAATACGAGCTCTACCATCGGAATCTTCTCGAAGTCCGATATTTAGATGGAGAAGAGCCGTTTCTGAAGGTGTGGACGGTCAACGAACGGTCGAAACGACACAGATTAGAGTGTTTCCGCGTTCAGGTGAGTGTTGCAAATCGCTGGAATCGAAGAAAACTTCATGCTTTCAGCTAGATGCCAAAGGACGTCCTCTTCCGGAATCCGTTGATCTTCTCATCGAAAAGAAACTGAAATTTATCCCTCCCGTCAAATCAGAGATCCAATCGCCGAGCCCTCACCCCAGAAACGAGCCGCTCCTCGAGATCCGTGGATCCTTCTGGAACGACTCGAATCTGTTCGTTCGCGGTGCCTCTCTACTTCAGATGTTCGACGAGTCTTCTGAATCTCTGACGCCGATCTTTCACACTGCTGCGAAGACTTTCGCCGAGTCACACCTTCTGGAAGGCGTCGTGGCGGTCGTTGATTTCGGAGGACGCACATGGCTTCATGACATCTCGCGTGGAACTTCACAACCGCCCGAGAAACTCATCGCAAACGACGCGGAGACATATCAGATGGCAGCTTTTTGCGACCATCCGATGATGATGGCGATCGGGACGATGACGCACGTGGAGTCCGTCGACACACGGTGTTCCGGACAGTCAAGAGTGTGTGGGGAGCTCTGGCGGAGCCCCGAGTTCTCGGCTCGCGGGCACAAAGAAGCCCTGTATATCCAGGAGCGAGCACCCGCACCGGCAGTCATCAGACATCTCCTGCGTGTTCCCGGCACGCCGAACAACTTCCTCGTGATGACCGACAGACGTTTGCATCTGATTGACGATCGATTTCCTGGGAAGAGTGTGCTCTACGTAAAGCACGCCTTCTCGACAGGATCCCATCACATGCTAGTTTCCGAAGGCATCAGGGATCCAGAAGAGGGCGGAAGTGTGCATTCCGTCTTCTGTTTGGAGCAACTGCCCGTTCTTCAGTCGGCCGTCTCCTTCACAAAACTCTACCACCATCCTACCGGCATATTCTCATCCGTCGAAGCATTCCACTCACTCGGTGAACCCTGTCAACTCAATCAAATCTCGCGGCGGGGGAAGTATGCAGAACCCGCAGATCAGCTGCTCGCGGAGCCAACGCGAGCCATCGCTATCGTCGAGAATGTGGCTGGACGCAAAGAAGGCGTCGCGCAGACGCTCCTGTTCCGACAAACCGACGACGGTGCCGTCTGGTGGCAGGCACTGACTCACGAGACGCCGTCGGAGAAGCGGAAGACGATCTTCGAGCGGAAAAGTTTGGAGCGGATCGATGCGGAACGGACACGGAATGCAGAAGAATGGCGGAGAGAAGAGTGGCGGCCGGTGTACTCGGACGGCATGAAAGCCGAGTTCAAAGAGACACAGGAGGAAAGAAGGTGTTAAAATGAAAACTGAGTCAGAATACAACTGTCCGTCTTTCAGAATCCTTCTCCACATGGACACCGACGATGTGAATCGGAAAATGCTCGCAAAAATGTCGGATCGAGCGGTAATTGCGCAGAGAACCGCTTCGAAATGGCATGTGAACGCTGATCTGATCGCCGAAAAACTGGAAGTGCTGCCTCTGGACGACGAGCACAGTGTGCTCTCGAAGATCGTCGTAGACACGTGGAAAGCGGCGGAGGAGCGCGTCGAAGAGAGCAGGAGAGCTCCCTAGTCACACCCAATTACTCATGTTTTACACAGTTTCTTGTTACTTATTGACCGAGTCTTCCCTTGTTTCACTATTGATTGTTGTGTTTTGTACGAGAATTCAAAAGTTTTCTCTTCTTTTCATCCACGTTTCTCTTTATTTTTCAACGATTTCTCTGGTTGTCTCACCCATATCCACATCTCTTTTTCTTCTCGTTCGTTCTCGCAATCCTGTTCTCGTTTTACAGGCAAAGTATGCGGGTTCCGTGGCTCTCACTCGTGCGAGAACAGTGAGTATGATGAGGCGAATCTCGCGCAAACGTACAGTGCGCTGCTCTCGCTGGCGATCCTCGGCGACGATTTGAGTCGAGTCAATCGTGCGGCAATCCTGAAGACGGTCAAAGAGGCACAGAGAGACAACGGATGGTGAGTGAAAGATTCTGAAGGCAGCAGAAGGATCCTGCTTCCGTTTTCAGCTTCTGGAGTCAAGGAGAAGGTTCGGAGAGCGATATGCGATTCGTTTTCTGCGCGGCGGCCATTTGCAAGATACTCGACAGTCCGGACACCATTGATTGGAAGAAACTAGGCGATTTCCTACGGCAGAGCATCAACATCGACGGAGGAATCGGACAGGCGCCGAGCGACGAGAGCCACGGAGGCTCGACTTTCTGCGCGATCGCCGCTCTTTCTCTTTCGAATCGTCTCTGGACAGGGGATGTTCTGAGCAGGAAGCAGATCGACCGGCTCATCAGATGGGCGGTCCAGAAGCAGGAGGTCGGCTTCCACGGACGAGCTCACAAACCGGACGACAGTTGTTACGCTTTCTGGATTGGGGCGACTTTGAAGGTGAGGGACTGAAAAAGGAGAACCGTGGGAGTGATCGTTTCTTGTAGATCCTGAATGCGTACCACCTGGTGTCGCACGCTCATCTTCGAGAGTTCCTGATGATCTCGCAACATCCGCACATTGGAGGGTTCTGCAAGTACCCGGAGCCCGGCGGCTACTCTGGTATGAAACGGCGTTCGACTGAATGTTGACGTTCTCTTCCAGACCTGCTGCATACGTACTTCTCGATCGCTGCCCTCTCGTTGCTCGGCGAGCCGACCGTCAATCCAGTGAATCCGGCGCTGAATGTCTCGCAGAGAGTCTTCGAACACATTTCGCGCATCAAATTCCATTAATGTATTCTTCCATTTTTCATTTTTCTCTTTCGCTTCCTATCACTTTCTTCGCAGAAAAAGCACGGTTTATCTCTATTTCCAAAGCTTTCCCGCACCTAAAACTTGTATTTTTTCATCGATTCTTCGTTTGCCAAATATAATAATTTTGTATTATTGTTTACTTTGATTCCACTTGCTTATGCTCACTGTTTTCCAACAGTTGCTTTATATTTTTATAATCTTTTGGTTTCCTGTTCAATTTTGAATTTCCCGCCAGATTCTCGACCAATGTATCATGTTCCGTTGGTTCCGCGAGACGCGGATCACGAGGAAACGATCTTTCGCATCAAACAGTCACTTCAGAAGATCATGACGGTTGGTTCCCATTGGATTCCAGATGAATATCTCGGACATTTAAGGTCTCCGACGAGATTTTCGACAAAGTCGAGGCAAAAATCGGCAAGATCCGAGCGAGAGCCGACGAAATCAACGCGAGAACGGATATTCTGGAGAGGAAGATAGAGAAGCTTCAAGAGTCGGACAACATCGTCACGTTCACTCTTCCCCGCCGACTGCCGACGTCGTCCAGTGCGGACGACGTGACGTCTTCCGTTTCTCTCTTCCGAATCAACATCGATTCGGATCACTGGCCGACGTCGGAAGAGCTGCCCGAGTACAAGAGAGCCGACGATCATCTGCTGAGGCCGTGCGTGCCGATTGACTTCACTGCGGTGCTGAACAAGGCGGACAAGTTCTATCTGACGAGCCACGTGATGAGAGAACACGAGAACAAGCGATGGGAGCGGTACAAGAAGCGACTGACGACGGGATTGCGAGATCTTCCCGCCGATCTCACCGACGTGGATATCACCGAGCTCTTCTTCGCGGGCACCTCGATTCCCGCCTACTCTGGAGTCGCGGGAGACTTCCCGCATCAACATCTTGATGCTGAGGGCACGTCGACTCGGCGGAGCGGTAGGAATGCGAACGAAGAGTACGAGCAGCAGAGGTTCCACGAGCAACTTCTTGAAGACACTGCGCTCAGCAACGGACTGCTGGAAGAGGCTCACGGCACTCTCGACGACGATCATCCCCTTTCGTTCCGTGTTGAGAAGACACGCGAGACTGTGGATATGCCCGAGAGTCTGCCAAATCTCAGAGGATACGCCCTCGATTTCACTTTGAGAGATTTGGGAATCGATGCGGATATGCTTCCGGACCTCTCTGACGACGAGGGCGATTTCAACGGAGCTCCGCCAGCTCCCTTCACCTTCTCCCTCCCGGATCCTCCCCCCATCAGCGTCAAGTTGCCCTCTTCCGATGCTCCCCCGGTGTCGGCAGCTCCACTGGTTCCACCACCTCCAGTCCCTCCGGTGACAGTTACAACATCGCCTCCTCCTCCTCCGCCGCCGCCTCCACCGCCTCCACCAACATCCACCCCGATCCCGGCTCCTCATGATCGGTCTGCCACGTCATCCGTCACTTTCTCTCCGGTCAAATCAATCGATAACGGCTCGGGTGGCGACGGTGGTCGATCCGATCTGATGGCCGCGATTCGAGCGGCCGGAGGAGCCGGAAACGCTAAACTGAACAAGACGTCGGGTCAGCAGAGTCAGAAGCGAAAAGGGAAGTACGACGGCATTCTCGAGGAATCTGCGCTCGGCGGAAGAGGAGAAGACGACGGCAGGAAGACGAACGGAGCATCTGGCGGCGGCGGCGGAGGCGATCTTATGTCGGCTCTCTCCAGGGCGCTGGACGCGAGAAGGAAAGGTGAGTAGACCTCTGAGCACCCACCTTCATCAATCTCTGTTTCTTTTTCAGCGATCAACGGTTCCAACGATCGCTCGCCATCCTCTTCTAGTGCTCCGAAATCGAAAACCAATGCTTCTTCTTCTATTCCGGCTCCGCCCCACTTCAGCGATGACGAGTGGGACTGATAAAATTTGATCTTTCTGTTTTTTATCGCGCCCCTCTATATGTAAATTTCCCCCTTTGCTTAGGTACCAAATTGTCTAGTTTGCTCAAAAGTCTGTGATTCTTCCCTTCATTCTCCACCATTTCCAAAACACATCACTTGCCCCCCAGTTTCGGATTTTCTATCGCTCTTACGGATTCGTTTCTTTCGCAGGTACCACCCATCCCCTTCCCCAGAGTTCTATTTTGCAGTTTTTATAAAACTTTCTCTTTATCGAACTGGACTTCGCCTTTCGAAAAACATGCGTTAGCTCATCGCTATCGATATCTTTCTCGCCATTCTCAAAGTGTGCTCCATCGAAACGCACGGTTTGCAGTGTGTCGATTTACGGGTGGTCCCTTTCTCGGATGCCCCCCGCCACGTCATCAGAAGAAGCGATCGATCAGTCGAGGAAACGCAGGAATCCGCCGCTTCCATCGGAAGAAATCCATCTGCCTGGACCGCATCCGGCTCGTGGCATCTACGGATTCGCACTCTACATCGTCTCGTGGGCGCTGCTCGTAATCTATTTGATCTGGGCGATCACTCCAGTGCCGGTGCTGTCCCAATTGGGTTAGTAGTCTGGGACTGGAATTCATCTGGGCAGTGTTTATTTCAGGAATAACGTACATTCCGTCGAAACTTTGGGCGCTTTCCATCGGTTTCTTCTTTCCCACGGCCGCATTCTTCTACGTTCTCACGATCTTTTTGATCAACTGTTGGAACTTCCAAGGCTATAAAATATTCGACAACGTGAAGGTTTCAGCTGCTCCCGAATTCTAATAATTGCTTGCTTGATTCCAGGAGATCGAGCACGACTTTGGCGAGAGATTCACTCCTGTTGAGGCGCCGCAGCAACCGGAAAACAGTACCAACAATCAGAATAAGGGAAAAGGAGGAGGCAAGAAAGCGAAGAAATGCTAAGACTGGGAAGATTGTGGAGGAGTCTGAGCACTCGAGCGGACATTCGGAAGACGTTGGACGGTGTGAAGAGACGCGGCGAGATCAACAGATCGGCACAGGTCGGAGAGATCCACAAGAGATGGGCCGAGTACGAGAGGGAGCAGCTGAACAGACGGGCGGAGCCGACGGAGACGAGCAGATACTCGACGGAATCGATGCTCGGAGAGAAGATGCTGAGTCAGGAGCCGGACTATCAGAAGATCATTGAGAAGCGAAGACCTGTGCAGCACGCGGAGAAATCTGCTGAATCCACATCTTCTGAAGCCAGTTTCCCACTGAAATCGGCTCCTTTCGTGACTTCTACCTCGTCTGCTTCTCATCCCTCGACTGATTCTGAGTTCTCGACATCGTCTGATCCCGCCGACCGTGGATTCTATGTGGAGGCCGATGTTTTCGTCGATGAATACGTGGCAGGATCGACGATGGACCTTGATCCGGGAGATCGGATGATCGGAACACGCGAGTACTACGGAGGAGACGACGCCGTCGAGCAGATCTCGTTCCAGAAACCGGGACAGAGGATGACGGAAGATGTGGATGATGTGAAGGTAAGACAAAGTTGATATTTAGAGGTTTATTTAGATATCAAAAGTCATTATTACATTATTACACGGTATTACAACAAAAGACAGGGATGAAATTTAGAGTAAGACAGGATAAGAAAGTTGAGAACAGGTAGAAATGGATCGGAAGATTGAGAATAAGAATGAGAAAAGAGAGAATCAGTGACGGTTTGGCACGACGAACGAGGGATCGAAGAACGGATTCGGGACGAGAGTGACCGGGGCTCGGAGGGTGGCGGCGAGAGACGGGTTGAAGAACGGGTTGGGCACCAGCGAGACGACGGACGGCTTCTTGGCGCTCGCAGCACGGCGACTCGCACGACGGCTTCTCTTGCTCTTCTTCATCTTCTGCTGCTGTTGTTGTCCGAAGAAGAGCTCCTGCTCCATCTTGGCGATCTGCTGCTGGACCCACATGTCGTGGCGTTGCTGCTCCATGAACTGGAACATGCGTCGGGCGTGCTCGTCGAGCTCGGCTTGCTTGTAGACGTTGAGACGCTTGCGAGGGAAGTACTCGAAGACGTACGGGACACGGACGGGCGGAGTGGGCGACGAAGACGTCGAGGAAGTAGAAGACGTGCTAGAAGACGACGACGACATTCTCCAATATAGTCAGAATAAGGCAGAGAGCGGAATGGAGAGCGGGTAGTCGAGGACGGATCACGAGATGTGAATGAATGTCTTCCGGCCGAAACTCTCTCTCGTGGTCCCTCAATAGACCACGCCCCCTCCCACATCTGTCTAGCCACACCCCTTTTGGGAATCCTGATAGGAAGCCACGCGTCGTAAAAGGAGGGTCCGTCGACCAAATGTGAAGACAAATATGTGACCGTAATCCAGGTGCAACAGTGCGGTCGTAAAAGAGAGCCGTCTTTATGACGTGGATGTGCCAAATACGGCGTTTTAGGGAGTACAGATGGTGCGTAAATACCGCTTGAATGGGAATGACAGAATGGTTGTTGGATAGAGATGTGTGATAACTTAAGTGAGTAAATGAAGATGAATGTAGTTGGAATATGGAAGTACAAGCAACGGATAGTAAAGAGAAGTACTTCATGTTCGAAATTTAGGGCTCTCCGTCTTCCTCATCTGCACACCCGGAAGATCCATCAGAATCCTCTTCCCTCGTCGGTACTATCGACGAGCAAATGCCGGCGAGCTCGAAGCGCTGCTCGGGCTGCGGAGCCAACTTCCACTGCAAGGACCCATCGCTGCCCGGTTTCGTGCCTCTTGAAATCTTCGAGAAGATCGAGAGAAAGCGAGTCCAGGAGACGTCTTCCCAGTGCAAACGGTGTCATCTGCTTCACGAGCACAACTTCCTTCTGAACGTGAACGTGTGTGACGTCGACTACGCCCAGATGATGTCCGAGCTGAAGAAGCAGCCCGAGTCGCTCGTCGTGCTCGTTGTCGACGTCACCGACCTTCCCGGATCCATCTATCCACAACTGGCGCAGGTAGTTGGATCTCGGAAGCCGATGATTGTCGTCGGTAACAAAGTGGACCTCCTGCCGCCGGACGCTCGCACTGGTTACATGTACCGCTTCAAGAAAACCGTCGAGCGCGCCGTCGAGAAAGCCGGACTTCTCGACAACTTCCACATCTTGCATACGGCTCTCGTTTCGGCGAAGACGGGGTACGGAATCGAAGAGCTGATCACCGAGATCTATCTGAAGTACACGAACGTGAAGCTGGGAATGCGAGGAAACATCTTTCTCGTCGGTTGCACCAACGCCGGCAAATCGTGAGTCTTATCAGCTTTCCGGGCTTCTCGGACAGGTTTTCTCTCATTTCAGGACCATGTTCAACGCTCTTCTACAGTCCGATCTGTGCAAGGTTCGTGCCGTCGATCTCGTGGATCGCGCCACAACGAGCATTTGGCCTGGAACTACGGTAACTCTTTCTCTTCCTCTTCTCAAAGTTGTATTTTATCATCCTTCAGATCTCGCTTCTCAAATTCCCCGTCATGAAGCCGGGTCCGTACCGTCTCGAAATGCGACGTCGTCGACTGATGGCTCACCGCGCGTGGGCCAAGAAGGAGATGTACGCGCGACGTCTTCTTCTCGAGGAGACCGGCGACGACCGATTCGCGATTCCGACGGCGGTGATTCAGAATACGTATAAGGATTCGGAAGAGGAGCTGCAACCGATGGCGTTGCGAGAGTTGACAGGGGAAGACGAGGAGAGAGAAGAGGAATCGAGAGGCGCAGACAAGAAGTGGTCGCTCGACGATCCGATCTTTGCTAAGGGAAAGTGGTGCTACGACACGCCCGGAACTGTCAACGAGAATCAGGTAAAGCAAAATCACCTTCATCTTCTAACAGGGGTCTCTTTCTAGGTGCTCTCGCTGTTCACACTCAACGAACTCGTCAACGTGACTCCCCGTCGTGTCCTGAAGCCCCGCACGTGTCTCGTCAAAAGTGGAGAGTCGCTTCTGATAGGAGGCGTCGGCCGTATCGACATCCAAGAAGTGTCCGGACCATCGAACGTCCTGCTCACCACCTTCGTCAACGAACAACTCCCTCTCAATGTGATGCCGACTTCCGAAGTGGACGAGTTCCTCGCCAAATGGCTGGGAACTCGTGCTCTCGTGGTACCACAGGGACACGAGAAACGCATGTCCGAATGGCCAGGAATGGGCGAGGGAAGAAGATTCGAGATGAAGGGCCGAAGAGACGAGGGATGCTGTGACATTGTGCTCTCGTCGATCGGATGGATCATGGTCACTTCCGAAAGGGACCTCGTCTTGAAGTAAGCGCTGAAGACGTGATCACATTCAGAGGATACCCCTTTTTCAGTGCATTCTCCCCCGGAAGCAAGGGATTGACGGCTCGAATTCAGCCGATTCTTCCGTTTTCGGCATCGCTGCGCGGAAAGCGACTCCCCGGAAGTCGATTCTACAAGGTTCGGAGATTCCTTTCCAATTCTTTACCCCTCTCTGTTCTGCAGGTTCAACCCATTGAATTCCCGGTGAACGTGAAGAGAAAGCGGGCCGAGGCGAGAAAACGGGCGGAACGAAATCAGGCGGCTCACAAGAATCTCTAGAATCTCTAACATTCTTGTCGATTTTATATCAAAAACGGTTTTTTTTCTCTTGTTTTCCTAGTTGTCTTTTAGTTTCCAAACATTGTTAGTTGTTAGTTTATAAACCTGTTCTTCTTTGCTTTTCAGTCCTCTCTTTTCATTGTTTTTATCGGTTCTCCCACCGATTTCGAGATATTTTTCATCTCAGCTGATCAAATGTCAGCAAAATCTCCGCTTTTCAGATGCGAAATAGGTAGAAAATGGAGGAATTGGAGCCCGATCAACGAATCCACGTGGCGTCGGCCGTCATGCTGCTCGGCGCAGTTTTCTATATCACTGGATTCGGGTTCGCTCTTTTTTCTAGAAAACGCTGGGTTTTCATTCAGTTTCCTTGAAGATTCGGATCGATATTCGTAGTAGTGGCGGCTCTTTTGGGCGGAATTTTGTTTGCAAAATGGATATTCCAGTGCTCGAACGGCGAGATGCTCCATCAGTGGAAAGTGAGTAATCAGAAGACGTCCGACGACTTCTGATTCTTTCTCGTCTTTCAGAACTATTTCTCGTCTGAAGCCGAAACTTCGTCGGAAGAGGTGGATTCTGAAGAGGACGCCAAAATAGACACGGAGAGGACGCGACGGATGCCGTGGGAAGGTCTCTTTCTGCCTTCCGCGGTCAACGAAGCGGTCGAGAGCCTTCTGAACGAGATCGTCGAGCAGTATGTGAACGGATGGTACGGGGGAGCGATCAGCCGAGACCGCGCCTTTATCAACGAGATTCGGTGAGTCTGAGGAGGAAGAGAGAAGCGAGAGGTGCGCGCGCGCTTTTGTACAAACACGGAGCGCCGTTCGCCCAGCGCCCTTATAGCTCAGTGGCAGAGCGTTGGTCTTGTAAACCAAAGGTCCGTAGTTCAATCCTGCGTGGGGGCAATCGTTTTTCTTTTCAGCTATCAGCTGCGATACGCGTCTGCCAATCTCGTTCGATGCATTCGTCGCTGCGATCTCTCCCGCTTCGTGGCCGATCACGCCTTGCCGATGGCATCGCTTCACGTGACACGACTCAACGAGCTCGAGCAAGAGATTCGTGGAGTGGGGACACCTCCGCCGAGATCTCTGGTGGAGAGGAAGATCGCTGAGAAGCTATCTGACTGTCACGTAGCACTTTCGGGAAGAGAACGAGAGACAGAATACATCCAACAGATAGCTGACTTTCTGATTCCACGTCTTCTGGACGAGACGAGACTCGCCGGACGAGCTCACGACGACGACAGTCCGCTGCGGCTGTTCGGACGGGGACGGAACGAGAGACCGTGGCCATCGAAGTCAGTGCGCGGATTTCTGAGGGAAATGCTCACGAACGCCGTCTTGCTGCCCGTTTTCGACATGCTCACGCAGCCAGACACCATCAATTACTGGCTCATCCTTCTTTTCGACGAGGACCGAAAACGGGGAGTGTTGGTCGAGGAACACGTGGATGTGAGTGGGAGGGACTAGGAAACGCAATGAATCTAATCTTCTTCCAGACCACTATGGTTCCCCTGCTGAAAGGACTCACCGAAGCCTCGTCGGATGCTCTTCCAGACTCACTCCTTCAATTGAAACTCTCTGAGATCCTCCGTGACGCCCGCCTCTTCTCGATCTTCAGGATGTACCTGCAGGATATTCGAGGCCCCGTTCACGAACTGCAGTTTCTAATGGAGGCGAATCGGATCCACGAGACTATCCAGAAAAAGAGCGAGTCGACCGGACAGATCGCCTACGACACGTGGCAGTTGTTCGGACAGTTTGTGCACGAAAGTGCTCCGGAGCGAGTTGGCCTGGAAGAAAGACACGTGGAACAGTACACGAAGGCAGTCGAGAGCAAAGATTTGGACATGCTGGAGAGCATAATAGAAACTTCCTACCAAGTGGTCTACAATCGGATGCAAGCGACGCACGTCGTCTCGTTCTGCCAGTCGGAGTGCTTCCTCGGATACCTCTGCGGGTCCCCGCCGGTGACGATCAACGAACTCATCGATCAGCAGGAGCGACAGAGACAAGCTGCTCCAGTGGAGCGTACTTTCTCACTGTCCCAGCTGAGAGCACGCGTTCGGAAGGCACTCACCTCGGTCAGCGAGGACGAGACGGGAGTGGAGACACCGGAATCTCAGGGATCCTCACAGGGAAGCACCTCTACTTCCTATGAGAACATTCCGATTCCGGCGATTGATGTGATCAGTGCGGATGGCAGTTTGGAGGAAGAAGAAGACGTCGTGGAGGTCAGAGTGCCTTCGGAAATACCGACGACGCCGGGACTCGTCATGGACCCGGAACCGATCGATTTGAACTGCTGGAAGGTCAATGTGTCACAAGTCAGCGGGCTGAGGGATCGCATTTCTGGTTAGTTTGTGAAAAGACTGACAAACGGTTGATATTTTCATAGGTTTATTTAGAAATCAAAAGTCATTATTAAGTTATTACACGTTATTAGAACAAAAGACAGGGATGAAATTTAGAGTAAGGCAGGATAAGAAAGTTGAGAACAGGTAGTGATAGATGGGATGATTGAGAGTAAGAAAAGAGAGAATCAGTGACGGTTTGGCACGACGAACGAGGGATCGAAGAACGGATTCGGGACGAGAGTGACCGGGGCTCGGAGGGTGGCGGCGAGAGACGGGTTGAAGAACGGGTTGGGCACCAGCGAGACGACGGACGGCTTCTTGGCGCTCGCAGCACGGCGACTCGCACGACGGCTTCTCTTGCTCTTCTTCATCTTCTGCTGCTGCTGTTGTTGTCCGAAGAAGAGCTCCTGCTCCATCTTGGCGATCTGCTGCTGGACCCACATGTCGTGGCGTTGCTGCTCCATGAACTGGAACATGCGTCGGGCGTGCTCGTCGAGCTCGGCTTGCTTGTAGACGTTGAGACGCTTGCGAGGGAAGTACTCGAAGACGTACGGGACACGGACGGGCGGAGTGGGCGACGAAGACGTCGAGGAAGTAGAAGACGTGCTAGAAGACGACGACGACATTCTCCAATATAGTCAGAATAAGGCAGAGAGCGGAATGGAGAGCGGGTTGTCGAGGACGGATCACGAGATGTGAATGAATGTCTTCCGGCCCGAACTCTCTCTCGTGGTCCCTCAATAGGCCACGCCCCCTTGCACCTCTGGCTAGCCACACCCCCTTTTGGGAATCCTGATAGGAAGCCACGCGTCGTAAAAGGAGGGTCCTTCGACCAAATGTGAAGACAAAAACATGACCGTAATCCAGGTGCAACAGTGCGGTCGTAAAAGAGAGCCGTCTTTATGACGTGGATGTGCCAAATACGGCGTTTTAGGGAGTACAGATGGTACGTATTGTTTGAATGGGAATGGTGGTTGTTGGTTGGAGTTGAGAGAGAAGAAGGGAAAGTTAGCTGGAATGGGAAGAGTTTACTAGACGACCAAAAAGGGAAGATAAAGAGAATGAATTACTGAATGAAAGATTTATTTTTCCAGATCGCATCATCTACGTCTTCATCATCGAAGTGGAGCGTCCCGACGCGAAGCCACACGAGACAACTCGCTGGTCGATCCATCGTTCATTCAACGAATTCTACGTCCTCGAATCGAAGCTCAACGAGTTCCATGGCGACTCCCTCCGATTCTCGCCTCTCCCGACTCGACGGACGTTTGTAACGCGCGACAAGCCGTTCATGGAACAACATCGTCTCATTTTTTCGACGTTCCTCTCAACGCTCTCGAAACAGCGTCTTCTGAATCGGTCCGAGCTTCTGCTGACGTTCCTCTCATCGAACGAAGAGTTCCGAGAGACGCTGACACTCGGAGATCTCAATCCGTGGAAGGTCGTCAAGAAGATGCCCGGGAAGCTGGGAAGAGAGAAGGGACAGAATCTCAGGCCGTACCTCCTGAAAACCCTCGCACAGACTCTCGCGCCGCCGGAGAAAGTCGTTCCGAAGAAGACCAATGATGCGACGGGAGCGGAAGTAGATCAAGAAGACGTGACACCGACGTCGTCGACTCCTGGAGCAACGCTGGCCATCAACGCCACCTACTCTTCGGTCTACGGCAACAACTTCAACGGGATTGTCTCCAGCGATCCTCTGTTTGACAATAATGGCTTGTTGTGGACAAGGTGCGCTTCCTAACGTCTTCCAGAATTCCAAAAAGCCGTTACTTTTTCAGTTCGGCCTACGATTCAATCCTCCTTCTTCTGTGGAACCCCCTGAAAGACCACCTCCAATGGGCTGCTCCGATCCTCGCTTCGATTCGCTCCCTGTGCAACATTACCATCGACTCGGCAGTCAGGACGCTTTTTGGCAACGTCTTCAAGGTCTCCCAACATCTTTCTTCCAACCGATGGTGTCATTATCTGTCTTACAGAAGTCTCTGTGTCCCTCTAATCTGGCGTATCTGGTGCAGCACATTCAGTGGTCCCTCTTCTGCAACGATGGTCCGTGGCCGACTGAGCAGGAAATGAAGATGCGAGAAGAGCTCGCGATGCGAAGGACCCTCGAATACTTCCAGAATAACGTATCTGAATCCGAGTCTAGGCAATCCAATCATCTCGTTCACTTCTCAGATCCCACAACACGGACAGAAAGTTGTCGGTCGGGACGACGTCAAGCAGTTGCTCTCGCGAATCATCGACGCTTTACAGTACCCGCGACTCAACAAACAGCTCCTCTACGTGCTCGTCGATCGGCTTCTCGTACACACTTTTCCCGAACTCGACGAATCGGGACACCACCCGCTCCTCCAATAACCATCTTCTCTCTTTGTAATATGTGTCTTCTGTGCCATCTTTCCAGATTCGTTCCCGTCTCCACACATTCCCACATGTTCAAATGGTAGCTAGACTTACACTTTTCCATGTAAATAATACTGACCAACTTTGTAGAATAATTCCCATAAAGTTTTGTTGATAGAACTACTGTAGTATTCCCAGCAAAGCGGCGCCTTTTGATCTAGACACGTCCCGGAAGGCTTCCCATCAGGATTCCCAAAAGGGGGTATGGCTAGCCAGAGGTGAAAGGGGGCGTGGCCTATTGAGGGACCACGAGAGGGAGTTTGGGCCGGAAGACATTCATTCACATCTCGTGATCCGTCCTCGACTACCCGCTCTCCATTCCGCTCTCTGCCTTATTCTGACTATATCGGAGAATGTCGTCGTCGTCTTCTAGCACGTCTTCTACTTCCTCGACGTCTTCGTCGCCCACTCCGCCCGTCCGTGTCCCGTACGTCTTCGAGTACTTCCCTCGCAAGCGTCTCAACGTCTACAAGCAAGCCGAGCTCGACGAGCACGCCCGACGCATGTTCCAGTTCATGGAGCAGCAACGCCACGACATGTGGGTCCAGCAGCAGATCGCCAAGATGGAGCAGGAGCTCTTCTTCGGACAACAACAGCAGCAGCAGAAGATGAAGAAGAGCAAGAGAAGCCGTCGTGCGAGTCGCCGTGCCGCGAGCGCCAAGAAGCCGTCCGTCGTCTCGCTGGTGCCCAACCCGTTCTTCAACCCGTCTCTCGCCGCCACCCTCCGAGCCCCGGTCACTCTCGTCCCGAATCCGTTCTTCGATCCCTCGTTCGTCGTGCCAAACCGTCACTGATTCTCTCTTTTCTTACTCTCAATCATCCCATCTATCACTACCTGTTCTCAACTTTCTTATCCTGTCTTACTCTAAATTTCATACATGTCTTTTGTTCTAATAACGTGTAATAATGTAATAATGACTTTTGATATCTAAATAAACCTCTAAATATCAACTTCGTCGTACCTTCGCATCGTCCACATCTTCCGTCATCCTCTGTCCCGGCTTCTGGAACGAGATCTGCTCGACGGCGTCGTCTCCTCCGTAGTATTCGCGTGTTCCGATCATCCGATCTCCCGGATCAAGGTCCATCGTCGATCCTGCCACGTATTCATTGACGAAAACATCGGTCTCCACATAGAATCCACGGTCGGCGAGATCAGACGATGTCGAGAACTCAGAATGAGTCGAGGGATGAGAAGCAGACGAGGTGGAGGACTCGTTTACAGTTCCGGGCGTGTCGTAGCACCACTTTCCCTTCGCAAAGATCGGATCGTCGAGCGACCACTTCTTGTCTGCGCCTCTCGATTCCTCTTCTCTCTCCTCGTCTTCCCCTGCCAACTCTCGCAACGCCATCGGTTGCAGCTCCGCTTCCGAATCCTTGTACGTGTTCTGAATCACCGCCGTCGGAATCGCGAATCGGTCGTCGCCGGTCTCCTCGAGAAGAAGACGTCGCGCGTACATCTCCTTTTTGGCCCACGCGCGGTGAGCCATCAGTCGACGACGTCGCATTTCGAGACGGCACGGACCCGGCTTCATGACGGGGAATTTGAGAAGCGAGATATGGCGTCTCGTGGAAGGGGATGAAAATTAGACCGGCATGGCGCTCTAATATAGGTCTTGCGGTAAGTTCTCACACGTCTCTTCTCCATTGCACTCTCACGTTTAGAAAAAGGTTCATTGGTAACCGTCATACCACCCACCTGTACTCCCTAAAACGCCGTATTTGGCACATCCACGTCATAAAGACGGCTCTCTTTTACGACCGCACTGTTGCACCTGGATTACGGTCACGTATTTGTCTTCACATTTGGTCGACGGACCCTCCTTTTACGACGCGTGGCTTCCTATCAGGATTCCCAAAAGGGGGTGTGGCTAGACAGATGTGGAAGGGGGCGTGGCCTATTGAGGGACCACGAGAGAGAGTTCGGGCCGGAAGACATTCATTCACATCTCGTGATCCGTCCTCGACTACCCGCTCTCTATTCCGCTCTCTGCCTTATTCTGACTATATCGGAGAATGTCGTCGTCGTCTTCTAGCACGTCTTCTACTTCCTCGACGTCTTCGTCGCCCACTCCGCCCGTCCGTGTCCCGTACGTCTTCGAGTACTTCCCTCGCAAGCGTCTCAACGTCTACAAGCAAGCCGAGCTCGACGAGCACGCCCGACGCATGTTCCAGTTCATGGAGCAGCAACGCCACGACATGTGGGTCCAGCAGCAGATCGCCAAGATGGAGCAGGAGCTCTTCTTCGGACAGCAGCAGCAGCAGAAGATGAAGAAGAGCAAGAGAAGCCGTCGTGCGAGTCGCCGTGCTGCGAGCGCCAAGAAGCCGTCCGTCGTCTCGCTGGTGCCCAACCCATTCTTCAACCCGTCTCTCGCCGCCACCCTCCGAGCCCCGGTCACTCTCGTCCCGAATCCGTTCTACGATCCCTCGTTCGTCGTGCCAAGCCGTCACTAATTTTCTCTTCTCTCATTCTTAATCATCCGATTCTCCGATCCATATCTACCTGTTCTCAACTTTCTTATCCTGTCTTACTCTAAGTTCCATCCCTGTCTTTTGTTCTAATACCGTTTAATAATGTAATAATGATTCTTGATCTCTAAATAAACCTATGAAAACTTCAATCTTTTCATCAGTATCAGTCCATCTTCATTCACAAGTTGATCAACTCCGAAACAATGAAGTCCTGCTCTCTGTTCACTTTCGAAGCTTTCGTCGTCGTCGTCGAAGTGCAGTTGGTGCACACGTATCCGGGATGGCAGAAGCCGCATGTGCGCGCGCAGTAGTCCCTTCGTTGCTGACACGTGTAGTAGCAGTTCACGCAGAAGCCGTTGAGCGCCCAGTTGCGGCAGCTGAAAGAGGAACGGGTTACTGTAGGTTGACCCAGATGAAGCGACTCACTTTGTTCCCTTGTCAACGCAGTTGTCGTCCAATTGAATGCCCTCTTCGCGAGTGTCGAGGGGCATCGGGAGAACCGTCGAGAGGCTGACGAAGACGAGAAGAGCCACGAGTTGAGCCTTCATTCTTGTGGTGCACAACGAGTTTGAATTTCGCTTTCAAATCGTTATCAATTTCTCCTCTCTCTGCCTTCAGAAAGTGTGTTTAGTTTCAATCGAAAGCGAGGGGGCGTGGCTTCGAGAAGAAAGGACTGCAAGTGCTCTTTTTACGGAAACGACGATAAGAAGAAGAAGAGACCAGCTGATAACAGTAGACGTTTGGTTTTCAATCTGAAAATGGGGGGATTATAATAAGAAGAAGAGGGCGGCGGCGGTGGGTGGAAGTGACGGTTTTCGAATGGAAAAGAGAACGAGAGGAGAGTCAACACGATGTTTGGAAGAAAGAGAAAGCTCTGCAATTCCAGCCACATTTGCAGTGGGCCGGATAATCGATTAGTACTAGTGGTCACTTAAGATTTCGAAAATTATTCTCAAAAAGGGCCTTTCGGCTAGAATGGCTGAAGTATGACCATTTCGGGGCGATTTTTACATCAAATATGCGCTCAAATTGACTGCAATTACTAGTAAATCATTGAAAAAGGCAGTTAATTTCAATTTTGACTCCTCTCGGAAGCTCCGGGATTATGGCATTTTCAGTCTATTTCGGGGTGCATCGAAATGGACATTGGGGGCCGAAAACGGAGAATTGAAGCTCTCCACATTCGGCCGGTAACGAGCCAGCTCGGCCCGGGCCGGTATCTTTCGAGCATGATTTCAGCTGAAACCAGACGATGTTGTCCTTCGGGCTCTCGGAGCACTTTTGAGCATTGCCTTCGAACGTCTTCACTCAATCTAACAGTTTTCACACTTCCAAACGCATCCAATCTCTCTTTCGTTCCGTTTCTTTGTCTCCTCTCTTATCACCTTCTTCTTCTTCTTTTCATTTTGATTAACAAGAGGATTAGAGCACCTTCCCCCTTAAAAGAATGTCGGTTATTTCGGTTTCATCCATTCGGAAACATGCATTTCCCTCTCGTCTCGCTCTTCCTCCTCTCCTCGTCCTCCTCACTTCTTCTCGTTCAATCCGCCGACGACGCCTGCGCCGACAAGGACAGCGTCAAGTGAGTCAGAAGTCCCGCGACGTCTTCATGCACTCTCCACTTCCAGATGCGCCGGTTGGGCGAAGAACGGCTTCTGCACGAACTGCTTCTACAAGTGCTCCGACCGGATCAGCTTCTGCGCGAAGACGTGCGGCTACTGTGGCACGGACGTCGACAAGTGCAAGGAGTGCTCCGTGACGACTACAACAGCGCCGCCGACGACGGCGCCGTGCTTCGACGCCGTCTCGAGTTGCACGGCGTGGCAGACGAACCACACGTTCTGCGACAACGGCTGGTACAAGTGCGAGGACAAGAAGAAGTGGTGTCCGAAGACGTGCGGCCTTTGTGCCGACGACGCTTGCAAGTAGAAACGAAGATGTTCACAATGAGATAATAAACAGTCTTTCATTTGTCTTTCAGTTTCAGTTTCAATTCCAATTCCAGACTTTCAGAAGTTGGAAAAACTCGGCGGCTTGCACTGAACACAGCTCTTCGCTTGGCAGAATCCGCACGTCTTCGCGAATGCTTGACGCGAACGTCGCAATTGTAGAAGCAGTTCGTGCAGAAGCTGTTGCTCGCCCACGCCTTGCAACTGAAAACCTGACGCTTTCAGGGTGTTCCAGAACGCCTTCAGAATCTCACAAATCGCCTTGATCGCGACATTCCGCCTCTGAAATTGTTGCGAAAAGGCTGGGAGTTAGAAGTATCAGAGAAGCGAAGAAGCAGAAGAATAACTTCATTATTCTGGTTGTCTCTTGTTTCGAAACGGTTTCAGAGAAGATTTTGTGTGGGGTTCTTCGTTTTCCGGGTCAAAGTGACGTCGAAAATGGAGCTTGAGGCGGGAAGAAAGGGCATCGGGGCGAAAAAGAAGAAGAAGGTGTGCTGCTCTTCCAGACGGCTCCTAATCGTGACGTCATCGTTTCGCCTGCCTCCGCCCTTCCCACTTGCACACGCACTTAACGTTTTGAGTCGATTAACGCTCTTAAGTCTTTTTTAAAGTGACGATGACTTCTATATAACACTGAAAGCGCCCGCCAAATTTCACTGCGAGACCCTTTCGAAATGATCGGAAGACCGTCATCTTCCAAAGTGCTCTTCTTCTTCTTCTGCTCATCGCTGCTTTTGTTGGCTTCGTGCCAGGAGCTCGGGGAGTACGACGCCGCCGGCGGTCCCACTTCCACCACCACCGACGCGTCCACGTCGACGTCTTCCTCGGAAGGCACGTCTTCTTCTGCGCCGTGCGTCGACGATCCGAACACCAACTGCAACGACTTCAAGGACTACTGTGGCAACGAAAAGTACGCGCCGCTACTGAAGACGTTCTGTCCCGTGACATGCAACTTCTGTCCCGGCGCCACCACCGCCGCCCCGACGACTGCCAACCCGAACTGCTACGACTCTTCCTCAAAGTAAGTCTCCCTCTTTGCTCCCACATGTGTCACGTGACGCGTTATAGCTGCAAGAACTGGGTGAACAACGGCTTCTGCCACAACTGCTTCTACAAGTGCTCGGATCGGATCAAGTACTGCGCCAAGTCGTGCGGTTTCTGCAACGCCGGCTCCTGCAAAGACTGTGCCAGTGTGCAGCACTTTCTGAAGTTTGTCGACGAGAACGCTGATCTTCTGGAGTGACACTTTTGAATAAAGAGCGATCACATCTGAATATGGAAGGGAAAGGGAAGGTGGGAATCGTCAACAACAACAATAAGAGATCGTCTTCTTCTTCTTCTTCCTCCAATTTGTATCTTCTTGCCACATCCCGTCAGCCACACACACATCCGCCCGCCTTCATTTGCCCGTAATTGCGCCTCTTTTCCATTTCAATCCTCCTCCTCCTCGTCGAACCGACCGACGAGAGGAGGGTTAATCGGAGGAGTCTGTCCCCCCGAACCTTGTTGCCCAGTCCGTCCGGTTTCCGTTTTCTATTTTTTGAGCGTGCTGATGCGTTCGTGCCTAGAATGATTTGATTCTTCGAACTTCCCCCTCATGTAGAAATCGGTTTTTGTTTGGCTAGAAACTGGGTGTGGTGAGTGGAAAACACGTCATTCTCTCCGCCCCGCTCTTATCATTATTTGTCAGTGTGGATGATCCGTTTTGAAAAGAGGAGGAGGAGGAGGCGTGAAGTGGCATTGAAAGAAAGGATTGTCTGGGTGGGAGGTCGTCTGGAAAGGGCTGGAAGTGCTGGGAGAGCGCACCAAAGAAGCAGTTTCCAGGCATCAAAGTTTCAACATTCTTCTTCTCGCAACATTACGCCATTCCCGACGGCACCTGTGTGTAGCCTCCAGAAGCGTCTCTCTCTCTCTCTTATCAAGTTTCTCTGCCAATCCGATCTTATCTTCTCCATCTTCATCTCTCAATGTGTACTTTCCCTCATTTCTCTTCTCTCACACTACAGTAATCCCTGCTCTGAAATGAAGATTGAAGTGTATAAGCACACACAAAGAAGAAGAAAAAGAGGAAGGCATGACATCGAGATAGGTTCAAAGAAGGCGTCGAAAATGGGAGGGAGAGGAAGGAGACGACGTGGAAAGAGAAAGAGAGAGAGATCTGGTTCTTCTTCCCCCCTTCTGACAGCAGCCGGTTCCCCCCGCTCGCCCGGGGAAGGACCGGCGGGGGCTTCGCTTGTGGTGGTGGTCACTTCTTCTGTTCTGAAGACCCCGCGTGAAGCTTATTATCCGACACGACGACGACAAACCCTCGATGTTGCTTTGACTTCTTTCTTTCTTTCTTTCTTCTCCACCTCTTCTTCTTCTTATATGAATTACAATGCCATCTTCTTCTCCCCCTCCTTTCTTGTAATTAGGAGGAGGAGGAGAAGGAGGCAATACCTTGTTACAAGAAGAAAAATCGCCTGGATGGGGGAGGTGATGGTATGACTGTAGGTTTTATGGCCATTCTTTCCCCTCTCCAACTGGCCATTGTTTCCATAAAAGGAGACATTGATAACTGTATAAAAGCTCCCTCTCTCTCTCTCTTCATCGCTCTGTGCATTCCCCCATCTCCAGAACTTGCAGATGTCCCTCCGATTCCTGTTGCTCTTCCCCGTGCTCTTTGTGCCCGCCCTGTGCCAGTTCACCTCGCAAACCTACCCGGACCCTCGTCTCGACCCGTTCTCTTGCCGTCTCGCGCTTCCCTCGCAAGTCTGCGATCCGTCGGCCATCGTCTCAGACGAGGAGCGCACGCGGCTCGTGCAGCGCGTCTCGCAGCTCCACTCGCTCACTTCTGGCATCAAAAACACGTCGCCCTCGTGTGCTCTGATGCCGGACCGCAATCTCGAGATCATTGTCGCCATCATCGACAAGATCGGAAGTGTGCCGGGCGTGCCGGTCGACATTGAGAAGTTCGCGAACAACTTGAAACGCCGATATCAGAACTTCCAGGTATGTAGTTGTCCCATCCTTTCTCATTCTTAACCATTGACTTCAGGACATTGGAATGTGTGACACGACGGTTCTGATCGTCAACTCGCGTCAGGACCGCCAGGTGTTCACTGTGGCCGGCAGAGACGCCAAGATCTCCAAGGAGACGTTGAAGTCGGCGTTCGAACGCAACATCGGACACTTCAAGACGGGCAGATACGCGTTGGGACTCGAGGGAATGATCGAGGTGATTGTGGCCGCCTACTCGAACGCCCACATCGTCCAGGTGCCAACTCCCGACGCCTTCCGGCCAACAGAGTGAGTTCGAGAAGTTCCCACGCAGCAAGTTAAAGGCAAGGAAGTTTCAGTTTCATGCCGGCCGTGTCGGCCGTCGAATCGCAGCCGTTCCGAGCCGCCGGCATTCCGAACAGTGTGCAGCCGTCGAAGAAGCCGTTCGCCGCCATCCAGGAGAACGTCGACGAGGAGGACAAGATCTGGGTGTCGATTCTGCAGCAGGCGATGGCGAGATGCGGCCAGAACGACGCGGATCTTCCGAAACACGTGCGCGCCGTCGTCGAGGAGGCGATGAACATCAGTCTGAAACTGATCTCCGACACGCGCTACAACAAGATCGAGGAGGAGACCGAGCAGAACAAGGAGGTGCTCGGAAGCCGTCAGAAGTGAGTCCCGCCCCAGCACGTCTTCTGATCCTTTTCCTCCTTTTCAGAGCCTGGGACACGGCGACGGCCGACTTCATCCGTCCGCTCTTCCAGAAGTACCGTCACACAATCCTCTCGGGCGCCTCCCAAACGTGTCCGGTCAGTGCGGCCGGCTCGCGGAAACGAAGGCACTTCTGAAGACGTCCACACCTTCTTCTCCTCTGTTGTCTGTAAATTCCGCTCCAAATTGTGTTACCACCCTGATTCTCGTTACGGGTTCCCGCATCCACATTCTTTCCAACTTCCCCCTCCCAAACAAAGAGAAAAACCGAATAAAGTGACCTTTGCCACGTGGATGCTCGGCCTCCTCACACGGGCTCTCTTCCCCCGCCAACTGATTTCTCGTCTTTCCTTTCCGCCCATTCTTCACTCTCTTTTTCTGCAATGCCACGTGGCGTTCAGGTAAGTGCAAGTGCGCTCTAATGATGATTCCACAAAAAAGGAAGGGGGTGGGAGTTGAATAAACAAATACAAAAAAGATTGATATGGCATCAAAAAGCGCATTTGTTTGCCGACTTTCCACTGCTATTATCATTAGTGTGTTAGTCATCCGGCTGCCACAATTCCATCGCTTCGAGCAGCATTCTCGTTTGAGCTCGTCGGCTCAATTCTAGCGGTGAGCATCAAAAATGTGTGCATCTCATCACTTAATCCGGAAGCCAGCAGCGGCGCGGATTATTCACACGCCATGAAACTAAGCGCCTTTTTTTCGCTGCTCTTCTTAGTTTTAGTGTTTTGAAATGCACGCATTCAGTCTGAAATGATATCTCCCGAGCTTCCGAAACCCTGTTTCATTATTGATTCGGAGCCCGTCGAGGCTGAAAACACGACGGTATTCTGTTCGAGCCGCCATTTTTCAACAGAGCGCGTTTGCAGCGTGAGCCGGAACCAGTACAGCCCGGCTGTTGTGACGTCTTCATCGATTTGCTGCGCGCGTGCGGGCTCATCTGCTACGTGGCATGTCCGCCGGTGCCGTCGATGATCACGCGGAAGTTGGCGTTCCATCCGCCGCAGAAGGGCGTCACCTATCGGATAGCACTCAAGTCGGACCCCGAGAAGCGGCTCAAAAACATTGGACAAGTGCCGCCGGAGCAGCCGTTTCAGCTCGTCGTGCGCAATTTCACGACGGGCCTCGAGTTTGTGCATCCGGAGACCGACGTCGTCGTCTCGTCGGTGGTGACGAGCAATCGGAACGAGCTCGTCTGCATCCGATGCCGTCCCGACTGCTACTCGAGCCACGCGGCCGTCTCTGATCAGGTAGGGAAACGGAGGTTTCTAGGCCAACCTTCCAGTTCTTCCAGGTCATTCTGTTCTGTCAACCGAACTCGTCGGACCTCGGCGGCTTCCTGCAACAGAACACGATGAACTTCGTCACGTACGCGAACGTCTTCGAGACGGACTTCTACGCGTTCGACTATTCCGGCTACGGCTTCTCGACGGGCACGCAGGGCGAGAAGAACGTGTACGCCGACGTGCGCGCCGTCTACCAGATGATCCGAGAGACGCGTCCCGACAAACGCATCGTCCTCATGGGCTACAGCATCGGCACCACCGCCGCCATCGATCTGGCCGCCTCGAATCCCGACGGACTGTCCGGCGTGGTGCTCGTCGCACCGTTCACCAGCGGCCTCCGACTGTTCTCGAAGAAGCCCGACAAGACGGAGACGTGCTGGGCCGACTCGTTCACTAGGTGACATTGAGATTTCAGATGAGACTAACGGAGACGTCGTTTCAGTTTCGACAAGGTGGGCAACATCGAGACTCGCGTGCTCATCTGTCACGGAGACCTCGACGAGGTGATCCCGTTGGCTCACGGAATGGCGCTGTTCGAGAAGCTCAAGAACCCGGTGCCGCCGTCGATCATTCACGGCGCGAACCATCAGACGATCCTCAGCGGCAAGTACATCCAGGTGTTCACGCGGATCGCCAGCTTCATCCGAAACGAGACGCTCGTGAGCTGCCGATCCGAAGAGATGGAATCGCAGAGCTCGCCGTCGAGACACAAGGGTCGGAAGACGAAAAGCGACGATTCCTCGCCTCGCTGACCTCGCTTTCCCCAACTGTCTCTTTATCTCAATCAACGAATAAACGTGTGTCATTATCGATCAGGCTCGGGCGTGAAACTTGAGCGGAAATCCCATCGTCGGTCGCATAATCGTCTCGGGAAGCGGCAAATTCTCGAGCAGACCGACGTCGGTCTCGACGCGAAACCGTCGCAGAACCCACGAGATGACCGTCTTCTCCTCCTGCATCGCAAACTTCTGACCGATGCAGTTGCGCGGTCCGGCGCTAAACGGAATGTAGGCGTAGGCGTGCCGCTTCGCGATCTCCTCCTCGGAGAAGCGTTCCGGATCGAAGACGTCGTGGTTGGGGAACGTGCGCGGGTTGTTCTGGATGAACGCCGGCGAGACGAGCACTGAGCAGCCCTTCGGAAGCGTCTGACCGTCTGCAAGTTCAGATGTTCTCTCTGGAATCTCCTTCATGGCTCTACCGATCTCAAAGTCCGCATCGACGGTTCTCGCGAATTGTGGCACTGAGGGTCGGATGCGCAGCGCCTCCTTCACGCACTTCTCCAGATACTTCATCTTCCGGATGTCGTCCACTGTGCAGTCTCTCGTGGAGCCTTCTGGAATGGAATATCTTCTTCTGAGTTCAGAAGACGTCGTGCTTACCGAAGATGGCGTCGAGTTCCATGTGGCACTTCTTCTGGTATTCGGGATTGTTGCCGAGACACCACAACGACCATCCGATGCCGGCTGACGTCGTGTCGTGCCCTTCGAACATGAAGGTGTCGACCTCTTCGCGGATGTCCTCGTAGCCGAGACCGCCCTCCTCGCGCATCTGAATCTCTGACGTCTTCTTCTTCCTCCTCTCTTTCTCCATTCTCACCTCAATCAGCATATCCAGGAACGCCTTCTTTTTGCCCTCGTCGACGGTCGGATTCTGCTCGAACTCGCGCGTCTTCGTCTCGATGACGTGCTTCGTGAACGACGTCACGACGTGCAGATTCTTCTGATGGTCCGCCTCGAAGCCGGTCAGATGACGTATCGGTTTCAGCCAAAGCCACGGCATCCGCTGGAACTTGAACGCCAGATTGTTCATGTTGGCGACGGCGATGACGTAGGGATGCGTGTGATTGGTCTGCGCGTTCACCGTCGTTCCCATCGCCGTTTCTGAAAAACAAAAGGGGGACACATATGTCACACTGTGTCACGTGACCTACCACAGATGATGTCAAGAGCGCATCGTTTGATGTAGGGAAAGGCGTCCACTTCGCGATCTTTCGCTCCGCGCGCCGCCTCCTCGAGCTGATCGACAAGGATCTGTAAAGTGGGTCAGATCAGAAGACGTGACGGCTGGACGCCTACTTTCGACTGATAGTCGAAGACGGCCTGGAAGTCGTTGAGGACGTTGAAGTGGAAAGAAGGCGTCAACATCTTCCGGCGCGTGCGCCACTTCTCGCCGCCCGCCAACAGAAGGCCGGTGCCGAGCCACGAGAGGAAGATGTCGTACTCGGAGCTTTTGTTGATGAGCACGTTGCTCTCGAGCACTTTCTGAATGCTCCCGTTTTCTTTCTCATCCAACACTTCAGCTACCGTACCTTCACGGCGTCTGGCGTCAAAACGATGATCATCGGATACGGTCCGATCCAGAATTTGGCCATCGAGGCGCCCTTCTCGCAGTACTCCATTCCCCAATTGTAGAGTTGCATCGAGAATTCTGCAATGTCACACAACGTGACACTTTGTCACGCTTTGTCACGCCTACCGATTGGATCCAATTTGAACTGCCACGTCGTGCCAATCAACGGAAAAGCCAGTGGTCCGTCGATTTTGCCGACGAGCTCGTAGATTCGTTTTCGCTCCTACAATGAGCAACAGTGCTCATTGAGCACAAGAAAACCATATTTGACCTACTTTCAGAAAGCGCCAAACTTTCGCAAAATTGAAAATAAAGTAGATCAAAACGAGACCGAAAAAGTAGATGGCCACACCCATTTTCAGCCAAAAATCGCTCTGAAAAAAGGATTTCGAGACGGGAAAACGGCATTTTTAAACTGAAAAACTGAGGTGTGTAGTCTAGTTTTGCCATCGAAATTCCAGATAAAACGAAAAAATCGGCCCTGATAATGGCTCACACTACACTTTTTGGCTAGACTTTTTGGTCCGGATGTCACGTGACCGTTACGGGACAAGCGAAAACCGACATTTCGGCACCGAGAATCAATCGGAAATGTGCAAATTTTGCAACACTCGCGGCGGTTTAAAAAGGCGGGAACCTCTTAAAAGTGCACATTTTATCACTGATTTCATCGGGAAAATGCAAAATTTTCACAAACAATAGTGCACTTTCGCTAAATCACATCACACATTTCAGATTCAAAATGCTCCAAAATGCTCCAAAATGCTCCAAAACTTGTGTAAAATGGTCACACACACACATACAAACACGGGTTTCAAAATTGATAAGAAAATGGTCACATGGAAACTCTTTTTTTTATTTTTCGATCAAAAAGCACCATTTTTGGAGTGTGGAAAACAAATGAAAGCGAGAACCCGGAGAAGTGGAACGTCATGAAATGAAGAAAATCGAGAAACGAAACGAAAAGTTATAGTTTGTAGCCGAAGACGGTGTAGTCGTGCTCGTACAAGTAGCGGAACAGGCGCCACAGGTCCTCGTCTTTCCGCACCGTTTCCATTATTTTCCGCTCCGGCTTGTTCAGTTTCAGAGGGATTTCTGCAAGAAACGAGTTTCTGTGTGCTCTGGAAGTGGGGAGCACTCACTCATCACTTCCGTTTTTATCGTTTCCCGCAGCTCCGGTGCGACTCCCTGCTCGGCGAGCACTGTGTCTAGTTGTACGGTGAATTGCAGCTTCTCGGTTTCGTTACCTCCCAACTTGATCGCTTGAATGTTGTGAAACTCGCGGTTGAAGTGACAATTCCTGAAGAATTCGATCGAAAATGTCTCAATTCTACGTCCTCAGACAGCCAAGGTGTCTCGACATGTTCTCTTTCTGCCGTTTATGTTAGCGAAACCAGAACCTTTTTCATCCTCACCAGACGTAACCTGCCTGCGGGTGCAACGCGATTGTGTACACTCGCAGCGGCCGACATCTCGCGGGTTCCGCCGCCCACTATGTTTTGTGTGGGCGCGGCGGCGAGAGAGTGCGCGAGGCGAGGAGGGCGCAGCGTACTCACCAAGTTTGCGGGCTGAATCCATTCGTCAGGTACGTTCTGATGTGCCCTTGGAGCCCTTCGGCCAGTTTCTTGTGCTCTTTCAGAATCTTCCGCATGAAACAGGCGATGTTACCGCCGCAATCGAAACACTGCTTCTCACTGAAGTCTCCTATTTAGACATTGAAAAAGAGAAACATTTCTCACATTTCACAAATCCGTCTGAATTGTCTCGCGAATCTTTCCAGCGGGTTCTGCACAATCGCAATTCTCCGCGCCGGACTCGTTATCAGCTTCTTCCACTCGTCCCAACTTCCGAGAGTCAGCGGCGGCGCTCCACCGCACAAACTGCAACCGTCCAGCGGTTCTCAATAGAGCACACTTGCTGCAACTCACCCGGCGCCCGCCAAATCTCCAGATATCGATTTGTTGACTCTCGAATAGTGCTCCGCGTCGTGCAAATAGCAGAAAATGGCGGAATTCAGCTCGACAAAGTTGCCGTTTATGTTGCAAGACGTCAGATTGTACTTTTCGACGAACTGAAAACGAAAACCGACTGAATACTGTCTGAAATTGCTGAAAACGCCCACTTTCTCCAATCGATAACCGTCAGCAAACGGCGGCAGTGTTTTCAGCAAATCCGGCATCCACCAAACGCGTTTTTTCTCTGAAAATCCCCCGGAAACGTCTTCAAATCCGCATAAAATTTGACTAATTCTCTCTTTTCTGTCGCCGTTTCCATCAAATTTGGCCAATTGTTTCGTTTTCTCGGCGATCAAACACTAGAAATCTCGATCGTTTCGCCTTCTCTCTCTCTCTCTGTTTGGAAAACGCGCTCTATTGATAACCGAACTCACCGCCCGTTTTGTCGACTGTCAACGGTTTCAACTCGACGACGGGACCCGGATGGTGCCATTGCGAGTAGGCGAAATAGAGGAGACTGGCACAGATGAGCAACGGAATGAGCATGTAGAGTCGATTGGAAGAGGACGACGGAGCACCTGGCGGCTCTCGCACGGAGCTCGACATCCGTTTGTACTGGCTGGGAAGGGTGCCGACGATCGGCTCGGTCGGAATCGGAACGACGACCGGCTGTCGGGCAGCAGCCGCCGCCTCGGAGACTCGCGACATTCTGGAAGAGCAGATGATTGAGTTTCAGAGGCCATATCTTGAAAAGTAGAGCAGATGGGGAAAAATTGTCAACTAACAAAATGTTTCTTACATTGTCAGCTTTATTTCAATAGTTGACAACTTTCTTCTATCTCTTTCAGTTTTCAAGATATGAGTGCTAAAAGGGGGACACTCTGATGCAGGAAATGCGGCGGTATATAAAGGGGTGGTAATTGTAATGGGAATCCATGGGGAAAAAAGGTGGAGAAAGCGATGAAAGTCGGAGCGAAAAGTGTGAAGATCGAAAGCGACTTGCGAGGTTTTCGAGAAGATTCCGAGTGCCGATAAACGTGGAATTTGAGAAACGAAACTGCGAACTTTTTCGTTTCTTTTTCTGTAATCGGAGGAGGAAGCTGCCAGTTGTTACAGTAATCCCTGACGGATTACTGTAACCATATATTCTTCGCGAAATGGAAAAACGATCGGAATAATGACGAATCTCGTGTATTATCAATAGAAGAAACGTTTTTCGAAGACGTCGCGGGGGCGGGTATCATCAGTCTGCCTCAAAAATGAGGAATTGCGTAAGAGAGATGCTTCTTTCAAGTTTTCTCCGTCTCTCTCTCTTCTTCACGTCTTCTACTCGCTTCCGAAGCATCGAAACACATCAAAATGAGGTAGACCGTGACAGAAGAAGAAGTGGAGAGAAATCCACAAACACATGAATCGACGTCTTCTTCTTCTTCTGGAGACGATGATGCCATTTTTAGGGAAACGATGCAACAATCAAAAAGGCGGAAAGTTGCCCGAATACCAGAGGTACTGTATTAGAGCGGTTCAGCCCAGACAGCTTGAGTTTCAGAGGCCATATCTTGAAAACTAGAAGAGATGGGGAAAAGTTGTCAACTAACAAATTGTTTCTTAAACTGTCAGCTACAATTTGTCAGTTGACAACTTTCTCCTATCTCTTCTAGTTTTCAATATATGACCTCTGAAATCTGTGTCTCCTTGTGGTTCAATCATCCAGACGATATCCCACATTCTCAATTTTGCCGGCGAATATCATAAAAACGACTGTCTTATCACCAGAACATTGCCATTTTTGCGCTCTCAATCCACAAAACGAGATTTGCGCGTCGACGTCGTTTTCCGCGCGGTCGCCGCGCGGAATCAAACAAACGGCATGGCGTAATCAGAAATGCGTTATTTGTTACGTAATTCGATGAAGAGTGAGTGGGAGGGAAATCGAATTGAGAAGAATATCTCCGATTTGGGCAAGAAATTTTTTTTTCTTGAAAAACGGAGCATTCAGAGAGAGCTATCGATCGATTTTCGAGAATGTTTCGGAGGAAAAGCGACGACGAAGAAGGATGTTTGGCTGGGAAAATCTCAAAGAGACACACCTTTCGCACTCCGAAACAATTGCTTTCTTTTCTTTTTTCCCTGATTTTATCTCGAAATCCGACGGGATTCTGGCAGATTTATGAATCGAACAGGGCAACGATCGTTTCGAAAGGAGCACGAAAGGAATTCGATAGAAATGGGAAATAACCGTATTTGTTTGGTGGATGGGGAAGAAGTCGTCATTTCGGTTGCCTTTTCTGATCCACCACACCGGCGGTGACCACAAAAAATGAAGAAGAAGAACAAAAACCTGTCGGAGAGGCGGTCTCTTCCTTCCTCCAATTTCTCATCTCTCTCCCCCTCTCCCCTTGTTTCTCTAGAAAATAAATCCAGCTTTCTCCGTTTTCAAGGTAATTTCACCGCCCCCTCTCAATGGAGGAGTGCCTTCCCAGTGCAGGCAGTCAGTCAGGCTTAGGCTTATCACTTTTTGTCTCCCTCTCTTATCACTTTACACCTCTTCGATTACGTATTACACCCGACAAAAGGAGACGCGCAAATATGTATTCATTTATTTACATGGGAATGACAAAAGTGTGTAGTGGGTTCGGTTCTCCACTCGAAAACTGCGTCTGAACGGGAGGGTGGTCTTCTGGAAGGGCACCTGCTCATCCACTGGAAATTCGACGTCGCCGTTTTTGACGGTGCTGAAAAAAACGTTGCTTTTGAGTCAGAAAAACGATTGCCAATGGTTGGGTTTCGTCAGTTTGGTAGTGGTACGGTTTGGGATTTGGTGATAAAAATGAGATTGCTGAAAATCCATAGAGATCGTTTCTGATTTCCAATTACTCTAGCTGGCCTTTCTTTGCTGCCTATAAGTGTATGCTCCAGGGCCAGGGCCAGGGCCAGGGCCAGGGCCAGGGCCAGGGCCAGGGCCAGGGCCAGGGCCAGGGCCAGGGCCAGGGCCAGGGCCAGGGCCAGGGCCAGGGCCAGGGCCAGGGCCAGGGCCAGGGCCAGGGCCAGGGCCAGGGCCAGGGCCAGGGCCAGGGCCAGGGCCAGGGCCAGGGCCAGGGCCAGGGCCAGGGCCAGGGCCAGGGCCAGGGCCAGGGCCAGGGCCAGGGCCAGGGCCAGGGCCAGGGCCAGGGCCAGGGCCAGGGCCAGGGCCAGGGCCAGGGCCAGGGCCAGGGCCAGGGCCAGGGCCAGGGCCAGGGCCAGGGCCAGGGCCAGGGCCAGGGCCAGGGCCAGGGCCAGGGCCAGGGCCAGGGCCAGGGCCAGGGCCAGGGCCAGGGCCAGGGCCAGGGCCAGGGCCAGGGCCAGGGCCAGGGCCAGGGCAAAACCGGGCTGGAGCCCGGTACGCCCGATAAGCTAGATGGCCGGCCCTCTCTTTGAACTATGATAGGAAGTACTCCGCACTCGGTACTCGGTATTCGGGAACGAGTAACGTACAGTTAGAAGTCTTCACGCCTGAAGTATTCAAACTCTGCCGTACCTACCGTATTTACTCTAATAACAACGGCACCCTGGAGAGACCTTTGATAAACTTAACGGCACGCTGTTAGACCAAATACGGTATGTGAATTCTCAATACCTCTCCCGTTCGTTTCTGCCAGTAATTTGATTTCTTTTGTCTTGTGAGACGCATTCAATAGAAAAACATCTTTCATTTCTTGCACATTTAGTTTCAAAAAGAATTCTGTTGTGTGGATACCGATAACTGTTAATGTAGCTGTCCTGAAAATAGGATACAAGAGATAATAAAACGAGAGAGAGAGAGAAAAGAACCGGAAAGGGGTGACACTACAAAAGAGAAATATATGGAAAAGAGTAAAAAAAGAGGAAGGAAGGAGAAATTATTAACTGAAACCGAGAAGAAAGTGAGTATTGATTGGATTGCACGTGGGTGTGTAGCGGCGGGAAATACAAATACAAATAATAATAGTAATAGCAGTAATTAGGAAGTTGGAGCGAACCGAGGCGATAGATACAAGCATTGAATGGGAGGGGTGGTGTCAGCGAGAAGAGGAGATACATGTATTTGGGTTACTGTAGGTGGGGCGGGACAGGGATTTCGGGATGATGACAGCAATCGATAACAGCAACAGAAGAAGAAGAAGAAAAAGGGAAAGGAAAGAAAGAGATGAGTATGAAAGAGGTGCGAAAAAAAGAGGTACCTAGAAGAGTATGGCAAGCTAACGAGAGAGAGAGAGAAAGGAAAGGAGGATAGAGAGAGAGAGAGAGGGAAGGTACGTCTAGCGTCATTCTGAGAATATGTACATAGAAACGAAGAGGAAGAAAGAGATTGGAGCACTTTTGTACAGTCACTTTTGAGTGTTTGTGTGGATCTTTTCTAGTTCGGGGGGTGGCCCCTTTCAATCGATAACTCTTCGAATCGGAACTCTGCCATTTATCGATTGATAGGGTTGACTCCCCCGAATGGAAGGAAACTACGGTGTGAGGTATTCTGATGGCTGTCGACAGGCAAGAAGAGAATCGGAATTTGGAAGTTATTAGAGAGAGAGAGAGATAGAGAGAAATGGAGAAGAGGAGAAGGAAAGAAAGTTTCAGTTTTGGACGGCAGTGGTCTCGTTGAGGATCTTGGCGAATCGCTCGAGTTGGAAGAGACCATTGAAGTTGGCGATCGGAGGCGGCAGCGGTGGCGGTGGCGGCGGTGGCGGGAGCTTTGGAAGACGAGGCGCCGCCGACTGAGCGAGGATCTGAGCGATCAGTTGATTCTGAAACGACGAAAGTTGTGGAATGGGGATCGGAGGTGTCTCTTGCTCACCAGATGCTCGCTTCCTGCCGGCGGAAATGCGAGGGGAACAGTGGCGGGTGTGATCGGCGTGACGACCGTCGGACTCGGAAGGATCGGCGTACTGACGATGGGACTGACGCCGACGATCGGAGTCGGTGGGAGGGAGGCCAGTTGGGCGGGAAGCACCGGGAACATCGGCATCGGCAGACTCTTTTGCTGCTGCTGCTGCTGTTGAAACTGGGCGAGTTGCAGATTGTTTCGGATGGTGTTGAACTGTTGGAGGATCGGAATCATCTCCTTCCCGCCGTTCAGCAGCAATTGCGCGAACATCTTCAGCTGCTCCATATGGGCCTGGAGCAGCGACTTCGGAGGCAGTTTCGGCGGACAGGAAAGCACTTCGATCGCTGCCGGTGAGACGTGCTGCACCGCCAACTTCTCCAATCCCAGCGCCTTCCACGGCTCGTTCGCCGTCGCGTCGTGGATCTTGCTGAGCCTCTCCGAGAGCGCCTGGATCTCGAACCGGACTCCGAGCGGAGCCACCTCGAGTCCGTTCGTGTTCTCGAATCGTCTCTTCGAGGGCGAGAAGTTCGCCGTTCCGATGTGACGGTAGTTCGGATCGTTGCGTTTGGCGTCCCATTCCTTGTGTTGCGCGATGACGTTCTTCTCAAAGTCCATCTCCTTCAGCCACGTGTAGAACTCTTCCGGCGACTTTAAGAACAGCATCTCCAACGCCTTCTTGTCCATTTTCTTCAACTCCTTCAAAATCGCCGCTTCGACGGAGTCTCTCGGGATCGGGAAGACGCCCTCTTCACTCGAGTGTCCGATGAAGTCGGCCAACTCGAGTTTGCGCTTCTTGCAGCACGACTCGTCGTCGTTCGGATCCAACGTCCACCGTCGCTTCTCCGGCTGAATCGTCTCGCCCTCTGCGTCGATCGCCGCCTCCTTGTCGATTTCCATAAAGTCCTCCGGCGGCTCCGTCTCCATCGGCTCCACCACCTCCTCGACGGGCGCCGCATCGTCGTAGGCGCGTTGTGTGAAGCGTCGCGAGTTCGACAAAAACGTGCGCCACTCGACGCGATTCTCGTCCGTCGCCGCACTCTTGTGCAGTTCGATGAGGTGCTGCCACTGATTCGAGGCGCATCCGACGTGCGTGATGTCGTACGTCGGCAGCGGAAAGTGGTGATGCATGATGAAGTCGGGCGGTGTGAACTTTGCCTGACACTGCGCGCACTCGATGCATCGCATGTTCTTGCGCGACTTGTACCAGAAGCCGTGGGTGCCCGCCTGCAAAACAACGTTGGCTCTTCCGAACGTCTTCAGTGGGACGATACCTCGTTCGGATCCTCGTCCAGATCATCGCTCATCAACCACTGATCGTTGTAGTCGATGAAGTTGACGTGGACGATGCGAACCCGCTCATTGGGATTCCTGAAATCCCCCATTCATTCATATATTTGTTTCCTTCTATCTTTCACGCCTTCCTCTTCTTCTTCTTCTTCTAAGATGCGACGAATGATGCTTATGAAGAAGTGAGCTTTGGCCGAAGACACGTGTGCGTGGGGAGCTCGAAAGAGAGAGAGAGAAAGAGCCGTCCGTCTAATTAGAGGCAGGAAATGCGCGCGCGCGCACGAGAGAGCCGGCCCCTTAGTGAAGGGAAGAGTTTGTTTATGCGCTTGTGCACGACGTCGCGGAACTTTTCTCCGGTGAATGTCTCGACGAAATCCGGACGAAAACACGCGCACAACACACATATTTGGTGGTGGGGGATATGTCATTAGGGCTCTAGGAGGAGGCCAAAGCACAAAAGATCACGCCAATCCTGGTCCACTACTCACCATTCGTCGGTTTCGGTCTTGGTGCGCGAGCTCTCGCCTCGCATCTCGCCCATCACTCGCTCGATGTCCGATCGGCTCATCAAGATCAGTGTGGGGATGTTCAACTCGCGGCACACCTCGCTCTTCTCGAAGATCGCCTCGTACTGCTGATCGGTGCACGTGCGTGTGTAGACATTCTGATTGCCTGAAAGAGAGAGATCTTCCTCTTCTTCTTCTTCTTCGCATTCTCTTCTTACTGAGGAGCTCTCGAAAGTACTTGGCGTCGTCCTTGTTCTTCCGGGACAGCACCTCGGTGAGAATCTCCACCGGCAGATGCGGTTCGCCGTCGATCACAAGCGACGGGAGACGAAGTCTGAAAGAGGAACAGTCTTGATTCGTTTCAAGTGACTCCGGAAGGATTGTAGTAGTGCACGCAGACTCTCTGTTGATTCTCCCTTTTTGTTTTTGTGGAGTTCCCCCCCCCTCTGCCCACTCCCCCCCCCCCCCCCCCCCCCCCCCCCAAGGGGGCGCCCCCTTTCTTGATGTGTTCTTCTTCTTCTCTCGACGATCAAAAATGACGACGAGTGTCCAAGTTGTTTTTGACACGACAAAGGGAGACATAAACACAATTCCAGACGAAGTGCTCGCGATCTGTGTGGGTTCTTCTCACGAGATCCACTCTTTTCAGAAGCAGGGCTTAAGCAAATCTGGCCCCGTGAGCAGCAGCCCTTTGACGTCTTCTTGTTTTCAAGAAGAGCTTCCTCCCTTTTGAATAGACTCTCCTTCTTGCACAAATCAGACACACGCATTAGCCAAATAATCTGGAAGTCGTTCTGATCCCGTGCTCCGACGGCGCGACGAAAGGATTATTATTATTCATTGAATGAGCGAGCGAGCGAGTGTAACCAAGTATCACGCCGATGTTTAATCCCAGACGACGTGTGCCCTTTCGCACTTGATTCGTTGTTTACGACCACGTCGTGCCACGCCAGACGACGAAACGAACGGAAGGCGCGCGTTTTCCCGCCCTTCTCCGGGGTGGGTCAAAATAACGATGATGATCTACGATTTGTCGTCGGTGGCGGAGCGACCTTTGTGCTCTTTTTTGCTCGCGGAGCCTCGCTGCGCTCTTCTTCCCCTCGCCCCATCCATTCAAAAGGCTTGTACTACCCAGGTGAAGAGGTTGCTCTTTTGAGCCCGTGTCCGTTTTGCAACATCATGCTCCCTTCGCTAGAGAGAGACAGAAAGAGCTCTCCCTCATGTGACCTCGTGGCACTTCTCGCTTGCTCGCCCGCGCGCGCGCGCGCGCTTCGGCGCACACAAGAATGCATAATGATTGTGTGTGTGTGTGTGTGTGTGTGGGGCGGTCACGGCTAGACTGGCGCGAAAAAACAGAGAAGAAGCAAAGAAGAGAAAGTCTAGGAGCTCACCCCATCAGCCAGATCCACAGGAAGCGTCCCGGGTCGAAGAGGTGCTTCCGTCGTGGGAACGTCACCGGCTCGTCGGCCTCCTTCTTGTGCTGTCCTCCTCCTCCTCCTCCTCGTCGTGATGCTGATGCTGCTGATGGTGGTGGTGGTGGCTGCGACGCCGTCGAGCATCCCGGCACGTCGTCGTCGTCGTCGTCGACAATGATGATCTCGTCGTCGTCTTCGTCCTCCTCCTCCATCGCGGGCGGCACGTTGTACGCCATTCGATGGGCGGCCGCTTGCAACGACTTCAGACTCTCGAGGAATGGATCGACGTCCAGAAGGTCTGGCGTTCGCTGTTTCTTCCCCTTTTGTGGCTCCTGCGAGGCGCTCGCCTCGTCGTACATAAGATCTGAAAACAGAAGACGTCAAACTTCAGACGATAACGATGAAGTAGCGGGAGAAAAAGAGAAAGACGTGGGGGATTCATAAAAAATACATAGAAGGTTTCCCGGATTCGCGATCCGAGTGGGTGTGTGTGTGTGTGAAGGGGACGGAGAGGAAATGAAAAAAGAGCGGGAGAATAACAAGGTGTCTGGTATTGAAAATGAGATAGATGAAGTGTGAAAGAGAGAGAGAGAGAGCCCGCGAGAGAGCGGAGGGGGATCTGTTATGCAAAATAGACATGGCATGACGTGGTAGTCAAATGAGTTACGAAAGCCGTTCCTAATCCCCCTGCAGGTATAGTTTGAACACAACAGACACCCACCACTTCCATAGACTAAAGGGGGGGGGGGGGGCGGAGTTGAACTCTTGACCGTCTCTTCTCGCAGGGACCGCCCAGGGAGCGCGCGCGCGCGCGAGTACGCTGGGGCAAATACATGTGTGTTGACGACAGAAAAGTTGCAGGAAGCATCAGCAGAAGGAGGAGGAGAAAAGGAAACATTTGTGTCGCCCGTTGTCTTATATGTGTCGTCGGGGTGGGGAGGGAACGAGTCTAGACGGCCTTGAAGTGGCGGGGGATCGTCTGGAATCGAGCCTTCCGATCTAGCCGTCGAGCTCTCCGGCTTCAGAATCGGAATACGTGACGAAGCCAAAGTTTTTGGTGGTGGTGGGGCATTCCGAGAAGGAAGTGGAAGAAGGTGGGAAAGTTTGTCTGAAAGTGGGCGAGCGAGATGGACGAGACGCCACCTCGGTTCATGTTTGTGTGTGTGTGTGTGTCTGTTGTTCTATGGTTCTTTTTTGACACAGTGCGAGAGAGGAAAAGAGTTGGTTTATGATGTGATCTCTTTGAACTTTGCTTCCTTTCCCTTCTTCTCCTTCTTCTTGCCCGGAAAAGATGTCAAGGGGCGGGTGAATATGGCGGTGAGAGGATCATCATCACAAGACTGATACCAAGACGGGCTACAGTAGGCAAGGGGGCGGAGCCTATGGGGTCTCCAGGTGGAGCAGCTGGGACGGAGCTCACCAGGGGAAGGAGGAGGAGGAGGCAAGGCTGCCCAGTCCAGACAAACACAAGAAACATTTTTGAGAAACTGGGAGAGAAGTCTGGCGCCACGGCCCGCCCGCCCGCCCGTCGCCGCCGCCGCCGCCGACGCCCCCTTTCTCTCTACAACACACTCTACTCGACGACTGACGACGAAGCGACGACGGAGGAGGAGGACATGTGACCGAACGACTCTCTCTCTCTCTCTCTCTCGCTCCCCCTTTCAAATTCTATATGTTGCTTGCGCTTGCCTCTGCTGTCTCTGCGGCGGCGGCGGCGGCGCCCATGTCCTCCTCCTCCTCATCCGTTGCGTCCATCTTCTTCTTCTTCTTCTGCTGATGCTGCTGCTGCTGCCTCTCTCGCGCGCGCGCTCCTCGACTCGTCGCGCCGAGCGGGTTGAAAAATGCGAAAAAGATAGAGGCGTCTAGACGCGAGAGCGTGTGCGAGCGCGCGCGCGCAGTGCCTTGGCTGATGGCTGGCGCTCGCGCTCCTTTTCCTTCTTCTTCTGCAAAAAAAGGAGAGGAAGAAGAGTGCGCAGAGAAGCGGTTTCTCTCTCTCGCACTCACTCACTTGTTTGTGTACGTGTGTGCTCTTGCTCTCTGGCATGGATGTGATGGAATGAGAGAGAGGAAGAGATGGCTAGACACTCTTTACTGCAATGTGAATGTGTCAGCGGCGGCGGCGGCCCACCCCGATGGCGGCCTTCCCTTTTTTTTCGCGGGCCCTCCTTCCCGAATGAAAGCGGGCGAATTTAATGATGGCGGTGAGCAGCAGGCGGGGAAGAGGGGGGTAAGACGGGGTTACGGTAGGTTTCTGAGGAGAGGTAAGAGGGGTGATAAGAGAGTGAGAAGAAGAAGAAAAGTGAGTTTGTGCTTGCGAGTGCGACGGTTTCAGATCGACTGGTCACGATCTTTGATAGGTAGAGGAGACTGGCTGATAGCGAGTGACGGGGGGCTTACATGACTCGGGCTGCTTCAAGAGCTTACTAGGGGGGCTCAGAAGGGATCCCGGGCTTCTGTAGGGCTTATGGGCTCTCATCTGTTGATTAAGTGGACGACTAGACGCGCTGCAGACTGGAAACCGACAAAAAAAACTGTCAGTCAGGCGTGTTCAGGGCTTATGTAGGCTTACGCAGACCAGTGAAACTCTGCGATACCCACTGAACTTTTCATCTCTCTCTCCTTCTTCTCTTCTTCTCCGCGACCACGAAAACAACAACAACTGGCCCTTCTTCCTGCTCTTCCAAAAAAAACGAGAGGAACCTATCAATTGTTGAGAAAGAAGAGAGGGGCCATTCCGATGTCATCCGCTCTTCCTTCTTATTTCAGGAGACGGACGTGACAAATGTGACAAACGAAGAAAAGAAGAAGAAGAAGGAGCACACACAGGGTTCGTCGGGGTTTGCAGAGCCGCCCGACGACGGAGGGCCAGAAATCATCGGATGGGAGGGCGCCCCCCCACCCTTTTTCTATTTCCCCGGGGAGCGACGGCTGGCTTCTTCTTCTTCGTCGTCGAAATTGGCGAACAGTGGGGAGGAGCACACAAAAAAGAGCAGCACAAGAAGAAGAAGAAGAAGACGTGATGACGTTAGGGGAAAAGAAGAGGAGGGGGAAAGCGAAACGAAGAAGATTGAGCGGACGGCGGGGAAGGAAGGAAATAGATGGATAGACTTCGGTTTGGGGTGGGGAACATCCCGCGAGAAAGTGCATTAAGCCCCCCTCTCTATCCTTTTTTCCAATTTGAAACCCATTGCGAAAAAGGGAATTCGAACTTTCGCGCCGAAACAAAACCGATTCGGGAGACCTTGGACGGGCGGGCGGGCGGCGGCAGCGCGAAACAAGAAGACGAATCGCGTAGATCATTCGCGATGTGACAAGAGAGAAAGAAAGGAAGAGAGAGAGAGCGAAAGAGAAGGACAGTCTAGACCTCCCGGACAGGCGCGATGAAGATCGAGTGGGCGAGATACCGAAGTGGCGAAGGCAAAGAAGAAGAAGAAGGACACGAAGGTAAACCCGGGGAGGGCCGCTGCGTCGCGACGACGACGTTGACGTCGAAACGATGAGGAGATGGATGGGGTCGTTGTCTATTCGAATTCGACTCGAAATGGGGGAGGGGGTCTCGCAACGATCTTCCCCCCGCCACGTGTCACTGATGATGAGATCGACGATGTTTGGTTGGTGTGGAAATGAGTCAGCTCCGGCTCGAAATTCGAGGAAAACACACCAATTCCGGCTAATTTTCAGCTGTCCGCCGTGCAATTTGCAGTCTCTTTCAGTCTTTCAATCTTGCAGTGGAAGAATGCAAAAGGAGAGAGAAAAGGAGGGTACCTGCAAGATGAAGGGGAAGAGGAAGGGAAGCCGTCGGGACCACCGTTCCTTTTATATAGGCGAAGATAAGTGTTTCTAGTTTGGTCTCTCTCGAGAAAGAGACAGGTGTCGTCGTCATGCTCATTCGGGTAATCCTTCCTCCCCTCCTGTTCACGTGCGCTCTTCTCGGACCACTGATGCAATCTAATTGGACCACCACCACCCGGTTCGGATCGGATCTCGAAGCGGGCAGCCGGTCGGTCACCGTACAATCTCGGTTCTAATTACGGAACAACCATATGGACCTCGTTTGTAGTTCGAGCATGACGTGGCAGAAGCACGTCATTAGCCCCGACTTCTTGTTCTTTCCCCGCCTTGTTGTGCTGTATGTTTATTCTCAAGAAGGGGGGTTCTTCCAAGAAACGTGTGCAACGGATCCACTTTTTAATCATTCGCGCCCCCTCGCTCGCTCTCTTCCTTTTAATTTCCGCCTCAATTTCGCACTTCTTTCGGGCGCTTTTCGCCGGGTTTTCAACAGGGGGCACTCTCGCAAAACATTGGCCGGGGGGCAACGTCATCAAGAAAGTGGGCGTGGCCTCTCTCTCTCTTGCTCGTCAATGTGTTTCGAGAGTAGTTTTGCACGCACCGACTCTCTGCGGGGGTCTAGTCGTCTGTGGTCCCGCAGCAGTCATGTGTCCCCCCTCGTCGGAGCCGCGGAGCCAAAGAGCATCTGGGCGTCGGGTTTCAAGGGGGGCAGCTGTCGCCGCCGCCGCCGGAAGTAAGCAGCGGCGGCCGTGGCGAGAGCCCGGTGATAAAAAGTAGTTTTACTTGGAAGGAGGGGGTGCAGGATTACGGTACCCCCGTTCTTCTTCTACTTCTTTCGTGGGGCGCAAAAAAAGAGAGAGAGAGAAAGAGATCACGTGTGTGAAGAAGGCAGGCGCGAGTTTGTAGCGGTGTAAACAATTGGCTGACTGGCCGGCGGTTGATCAAAGTTCCAATCGGTGTGTTCCACTGATCCCCCCAACCCATCCCTACAGTAACCCTTGTCGTCTCATCATCTTTTGATCTACTTGACCACCACCACCGCCACCAAGTCGCACTCATTAAAAGCAAAGATTAGTGGGGGGATGAAGTGAGTGAGGGGGGCAAGAAGAAGAAGAAGAAGACGGGGACAAGAGAAGGGGGAAGACAATTATAAAAGACACTAGTGACACATTTCAAATGTACGCAAAGGAAACGGGTTGGGCGGGGGGAAACCACGCGTGGATTTCCCGTGAATATCGGAAGATCAAGGGGGGAAGCCCTCTGTTCTCGCTTCTCGCTGCCAGCAGTGGTCCCTCCTCCCCCTTCCAATGAACTTTGCACTCTCTCTCTCTGTGTGTTGCTCCAAAGAAGTTGCTCTTTTGTACCCTCCCTCTCTCTCTATTCCTCTTCTGTCCCAATCTCTCCGGGAGACACTAGACACCCCGCCTAGACTAACACACACACACGCCCCGCACCGCAATCACACATTCCGCTCGCCCTGCCCGCATACGCACAGCTGCGCGCGCGCGCGCTCCGAACTAGACTGTAGTTTGTTTGTTGTTCCCTCTTCCCGCCATTCCGTTGTCACGTCTCCGTCTCTCTTATCTCCCTCTCTCTTTCTCTAGTTGCCAAAGAGAGAGGGAGCGCGCAGGCCGTGTGCATGTGAATCTATTATTGGTCGAGGTGATCGCAATGATACCCTCTCCTCCACCCTTTAAACAGTGTGTGTGTGTCAAAGATAGACGTCGGCCGCCACGTCACAAGTGATAACGTCTAGTCTAGCAGGGGGGCTAACTGTATCCATCAATGTCATACACACACACACAAACACACCAGTATCATCGTCCTCATCAGCCTTATCTCTATCTCTATCTCTCTCTTCCTCTCTCATTCCGAACCGGACCTGATCTTACGCGTTGTTGGGGGGTGGTGGTGGCGAGGAAAGAGAAAGAGACGTCGCAGACAGCAGAGAGAAACTCCATCTCTTCTTCCGTCGGCGACGGCGACAACGGCGGCGGCGGCGAGGGGCCATTCCGCCAGACTCATCTCCTTCTTCTCGAAGAGTACAAAGTTCATCTCGGGTTGATACGGTAAAGAAAAACAAGAAGAACGAGAACAAGAAGAAGGGGGGATGAACTTGAAAAGAGTGCTGCTGCTGATGCTGCTGGTGGTAGTGGTGGTGGTGGCGGTGGGAGGGCGCAAAAAGGAGTAAACAATGTCTACTACGAAGAGCGCGCGCGCCCTTCACTTTCTCACACAGAGAAAGAGAGAGAGTGGGGAATAAGAGTCGGAG
>OY751533.1:5674630-5812650 GCA_963570955.1 Caenorhabditis afra
CCGCTCCCGCCCCCCCGCCGCTCGACTTGTCATCATCTCGAGAATCCAGGTAACTCGCCAAACACACGGACGAAAATGGAAAACGGAGGGGCGGAAACGAGGGGGGATCTTTAAAAAACTGAACAAACAGAGATCGAGAGACGCAGAGAACGCGTTGGCACAGAAGTGTGTGACCGAGAACTGTGCGATAATGAGATGACTGCGTGTTATGAGGAAGAAAAAGGGATTAGGAATGCGTGGTCGTCGGAATGAATGTGGCGACGAACAAATTGGAGTGACTCACCACTCCCGAGCACTTTTCGAGACCAGCTGGTCTGTCAGTTGGCTGGAATCGCTCACCCGAGAAGGGAACTACAAAACACGGAATTGAAAGACACGGTTTTCCCGAGACGGGAAGTATCAGCGAAGAATGCAGAGAAGTCGACTAGAAACTAGAAGTCAGAGGAGCGGAGAATCTCACTTTTTGTACCCTCGTCTCATTCATTCATCTTTTGATAGATGCTTTTCGCACCTTTTGCACTGTTATCATGGGTGGGGGTCATAAACTACAGTCAATTTCCCGAACTTTGTTCCGATTATTTGCTCGCTACGAGATCGCGCGCGGGCGGGAGAGACGAAAAAAGCGGGGAACAAACAGAAGCGAACATCGAACATTTCGGTGCGGTTTCTCGTTATTCCGGCCTTTCTTCGTATTCGAGAGCCACGTGTTTTTCCGGACGACATTCGTCGTGCGCCTTCTGAGATGATGATTTACGAGCGGAAAAACACGGACGAGATGAAGGCGAGCTTCTGTTTTTTTGGAGAAAAGAACGAGAGGATGTTTTTGGATGAAGAAGGGAAGGAGGTTATCAGTGAAAAAGAAGAAGAAGAAGAAGATGACATCATCCTCGGGGAGAGGATGTAAAAAGAGAAATCGACTGGAAGAGAGTCGGGTTTCCATGGTCCGCAGGGGGGCAAACAATTGCACTTTTTGCAAAAGAAGAAGACGTGACGGCGAGGGCGAGAGCAACGAAACAAGAGAGCCACCGCGCGGGAAAAGAGCAAAGAGGTGTGAAAAGCCACGATGGGGCGGAGCGTCCTCGGGGAAGCGGGAACGGATTAAACGGAGCCCGTTGATTGAGGGTCAGAAGATCATCAGGCAATTCAGATTATGCGTATAGGTTGGTCGCGATGTTTCGACGGATAGAAGATAAAGAAGAAGATACGAGGAAGCATTGAACGATTCGGTGCGAAGCCGCATAACGGGAGGGGAGGAACTTACTTGATCTGGGACCCATGACTTGTGACGATCCGAGGACTGAAGCGGTCAGAAATGCACGGGGAAGGCACGAGAAGAATCTGAAGAAACAAGAGAGAATACACGAAAATTGGTTCAGAACACAATGCGAAACGGCGCGCGAAAAGAGAAAGAGAGAGAGAGAGAAACCGGGCGGGGGAGGCGTCGGGAAACGAACCGAGAAGACGTTCAGTGTCTTTTTGGACTCGTGTCCCGCAGTCTCGACGCGTCTTTTCTCGCGACAGAAACCATCTGATGGTGGAAAGTGATAAGCATGAATTGAGACACGCACAGTATGCGCACCTGGGGGCATCCTTATACGAGAACCGAGACGTGCAAACAGCGCAATGAAGGAGGCGCCAAGAAGAAGAGGAGTGAGAGAGTGCGGCGACAGGCGAGACGCAGACAGGAGAGACGACTATCGAAACACGCGCCTCGAAATGTTCTTTGCTCGGGGAAGAGGTGGCGGGAAAAAAACGGGAGGGGGGAAGACACAAATTGGAACATTATTTTATCATTCCGCTACACACCCTCGTACGGAGAGAGTACCCGGTCAGATGACGCCGTCTGACTGGTCGGGAAGGGGAATCGGAAGGGGTTCCCGTTGCGGGGACGGAGGAGGGAAGAATTGGGAAGAGCAGAATGTTACACTCTGTTATCAGATGTCACGAGTCGAAAGGCGCCAGGTTCTTTGCTCTTCGAAGGTCTTTTCCCTCGAAGAATTCATTCGAGATGATGACGAAAACAGGAAACGACGGGAGCTTCTCTGAAAATAGTCGAGTGGCTCTCTCCCTTTCTCGCTCACTTCCAATTCTTTCTTTCTTGCTTCTTTTTCCATTTTCCCATAACTGGTAGAAAAAGAAGGGAAGCGAGGAGGAGAAAAACGAAAGAATGAGAGAGAGTGACGGAGGTGGGAGGAGAGTAATATCACTGGCAAATCGAGAGAGAAAACAATGTTTTATTGCTCCGAAAACAGCAATCAATTACGTATTCATGGACGAAGGAAAGGGGGAAGAAGAAGAAGAAGTGATTGAAGAAGGAAACAAAAAGAGAAGACGTCGACGTCTTCCGAGTGTTTCCAGGATCGAAAAATCAACTGGGAGACATCAAGTTTTCGAGCGTCGTTTAAATGAATATTCATAATGGGAACAGTCAAAGGTTTCAGGTGTTCTTCCAGTTTCCTCAAAAGTTATAGAACGACTCGGGTGACGTCATCGACCCCGCGGTGTCAAATGATTTTCAGAAGTTCGTGTTCCAGAGGGAACGTCTTCTTTTGACTGTTCATGTGGCCAGGAAGGCGTCTTCCCTCCCACTTTCAGTTTTTCAGACTGTTATCTGTAACGTTTTTTCAGCAATCAGCAGTTTCGCTCGCTTCCTCGTTTGCCGTTCAGAAGACGTCGTCATTCCGTTTCGCCTTCTTCTTCTTTTTCCGAAACGAAACGATGATAGTTGCATAATCACAGGTGAGTTGTTTCAGAACGACGACGACGACGACGTCTTCTTCTCCTCCTTTCCCCCAACGACGTCTTCTTCTTCTTCTTCTTCTTGCTTCCGCACACTTTTTCCGCATCATCGTCCGCTTCGATAGCTATCTCCAAAACGTATACACACACACATCACGGATTCAATAAAAGCCGATGAATGGCCGTAGGTGATAATACACACTGTGTATAACTGACTCCGACGAATTACATAATATACATAATAAAGAGGGGATGATTCGAAGGGGAGGCGGAAGGGAAAAGAAACGAACGGACGAACAAGTTTACGGGTACGGTCGGCTGGATGGCACGCCCTGGAAGAAGGCGGAAAGAAGAAGAAGGAGACCCCTGCCATCCGAACATAATGTACTTTCGGAGAGGAAGCAGAAGCCGTCGTCTTCGGGGGTTCCTCCCTCTACTATCCGGAGTGTGTGTGTCACTGTTCCGTCCGCAGAAGTGATTTACGCTTAGTTCCACTTTTCGCCTCCCCCGCCGTATATTCACGCCGTTGATATGATTCTGATCTCGGCTTCTCGTCGGTTCATTCCCCCCCCTCTCGCCTTCTTCTTTTGAACGCGTGAAATAGTCATCTCTGGATCCCAGACGACGTTACGACTTCAGAATCACTGTCAGAAAGTAGTCGTCCCATTAATCTGACTTCTCCGGGGAAGTGACACTCTCCGTCATGCCGAGAATGAAAGTCCTTTCCCTTTTCTCGAGTACATCAAAAAATTTGTGTGGCAGAACGCATCTTAGCAACTGAGCAACAGGGCTCCCCTCCCTCCTTCCCCTTCCCCTCCTTCCCGCCCCGTAGTACTCTTCTTGCCCTCCTTCCTTCCTTCATTCATTCATCGGGAGACGTCTCCAAGCAGAAGACGTCGAAGAAGAAGAAGAAGAAGAAGTTCTCTTCTCGGGAGGCGTCCCGTTTTTTAGATGTCCTCGGGGCACATTCCCATGCTCCGTGCAGTTTTTATGCGCGTGCCCTCCTGCAGTTTGATGGACCTACATCGATAGTTTTGCATGCAACTTGTCCCCCCTCGACGCCTCGTTTTCCCACCATTTCCACCTGAGCGCGGCGGCCACGGGACACCAGTGCGGAGCCATCCGGCGGGGGGCGGAGCCTCCACCCAGTTGCTCGTCCACCCGACGTCGCTCTGACGGCAGGTACCGTACCTCTTCCAGTCGATCACCTCATCCCCTTCTCCTCTTCCAGTTCTAGAAAGCGAGCGATTACTGTAAGACCATTAAGCGGGCGCCTTCTGACATGATCTATTATCCCTGCTGATCCTTCCTCAGATCCATTTCTCCTGCCTCGCCCCAAAAAAGACTGTTCCATTACACACTCTCTCTCTCTCTCTCCTTGCCATCCTTCCTTTCGCATCTGGAAATGTCTGGAATTAGGTTTGTTTCCGTGCCGCCTCACCATCATCATTACACACCATCTGACCAGTCTGGATCTCTTCCCCCTTCCGCAATATGCCGCGCGTCGACGCCGCCGCTGCCGCCGCCGCCACCACTATCATAATGGGATGTTCTAGTAAAAGCTTATAATATATACATACACATATAACAAAAGTGAACACTGCCAGCGACGCTATCAGCGCGGAAGAGGGCGGTCTTCTGGAGGAGACATCGTGCGCGACGAAGAGACGCAGACACCGAATGGCGTGGCAAACTGGAGGCTATTACCTGATGCTTATAGTTGACGACATCATCATCATCATTGTTACATTCCTCCTTCCTGCATTCCGCTTCCGTGTCATTTTCACCGGTTACCGTAGTCCAGACACTTTAATAACAGCTTGCCCTCTCTCTTGGGCCCTGATTAGGTCGCCAGACGTTTCGTATAGTGATTACTTGGTATCAATTCGCTTTTTTCTTCTGCCGCCAAAGTGCAGCCAATCAAAGACCTTCGAGATCAGGAGCTGCAAACTCACAAGTGTCTCTGAAAGGCGTCCGGTTCCACCTGCTTGCAGAGAGATTCACTAAAACATTTCTCCCCCCACCCGGCGCTTCCCAAAAATTCGCTTTTCCGCCCCGTGTTATCATCACAAAACGTCGAAGAATGTGGAACATTGGACGACGTCTAGAATGATGTTATCAGGCGGGGCGTCGTCCTTCGTTCCCCACCCTCCGTCGTCGTTCCCCTCCAACGTTTCTTTCCGCCAGGTCGTGTGATGCTGCCTCAAATTCACCAGCACACCCAATTTCCGGTGCCCTCTTCGGACGGATCGACGTCTTCCTCGACGTCCTCCTCGCCGCCCAACAACAACGTATCGTGCCGTCCGCTTCCAGATGCTGCCCGAACTCATTTTCAGACGCTTCCGCCGGCCATCAATCCCTACTCTCTGCTTTCCGCCTTCTATTCGCTCTCATCGGCCAATATTTCGAAAGCGGCGGAAATTAATGAAGGTACTCCTCTTTCCGTTTCCTCTCGCCGCCCAAAGTCATGAGTTGTTCAGGCGAGAAGACGAAGCCCGTCGGCAGGTCCTACAATCCGGGGAGACCGCTGTGTCTGGAGGACCGCAAACGGATCGTTCGTCTCTACGAGGAGGGGTGTCGCGTGAGCCACATCGCCCGTCTCATCGGAGTCACCCACAGTTGTGTGAGCAAGATAATGTCGAGGTGAGCGTGTCTGTGTGCTCACCGTGGAAGAAAGGACACACTCGGCGCCCATTTCTCCCACCTTTAAGGGGCTCATTGAGCACAGAAACTGATTATATTGACGAGGTTGATGGGCGATAAATGTCACTTGCTTGTTGTATGTCTAAGACGACGCGTTTCCAAGTATTCGTCCCCCCTCGAGGGCGTCACGAATTGAAAAGAATCTCTCGTGAAGGGCACGAGGTACGCCCACATCCATTCTATTTCAAAGGACTTCTAATTGCCGCTTTCCTTCTTCTCTCAAAATAGCCGCTCTTGAAGATATCGTCGGACTGGAAGTGTGCAGCCGAGAAGCTTCCGTGCCACAGAGAACCAGGAGAACGACACGAATGCCACGTGGCAGCAGAAGCAGGGCAAGAACAAGCAGAAGCCGTTGGCGTTCTCGATCGAGCGCATCCTCTCGCCGGACATCAAGAAGATCTCGTCGCACCAGTGAACAAGCCGATCCTCCTCGCAGCTGTATGCAATGATAGTCCCAGTCACCCATTTATTCCCCATGACATCAGCCCAATAAAGTCTCTCTTCTTCTCTCTTTTGTGTCCCAAATGGACTCGCCAAGTGGAGGAGGAGGCGGAGAAGGGGAAAAAAAGTTTTGTGGCCCGAAAAGCTTAATCGAGCAACGCAATTTGCGGCGGAGCCGTGCGATGTCCCTCCCGCGCGGCGGCGGCGGAGCACTCGTTTTCTCATTTCGCTTTCATGGGGCCCACTTCATAAAACGACGTCTTCTTCTTTTCCTTTCGTCTTCTTCGTGCCCGCCGTCTCGTTTCACGACATCTGCTCCTCCAATCGTTTTCCTAATTTGAAATGGTAATTGCCGATGCCGAGAGACGGCGCCATCGGGCCGAAGAAGAAGAAGGGGGGCGGAGTCGCGAGTCCCCCAATTTGTGTCTCGCACACTCGAGAAACTCGTTTCCATGCTCGTGTGTTGTCGTTTCTGACCATCATAAATTTGTAAGATGCATGCATATTTAATGCCGGAATCTTCGAAATACGCGCACGCCGACTCTCCAAAATATGTCTGGATTCCAAAAAATGTTCATCTTCGCCGATCTTTGACTCGCTCGTTTCTGCTCGTTTTCGACGCAGCCAAGCGGATTTTCAGATTTCCAGCTAATCCAGCTTGCTCAGCGAACGTCTGAGATGTGAAGGCGTGATAAGAAGCGGGAGTGCGAAGTGAGTGTGCTGTGAGTCACCAGCGGAAATGGCAGCGAAGGTCCGGTTACCTTTCTCGTTTTTTTTCGCGGGGGGAGGAGGGGGCCCGACAAACTCCTACAATCATGTATCGCCGGATATCACATTTCTGTCGGCGCGCGCCCGTCGACGGCTTCAACGCCGCCGTCTCTCCGCCTCGGCACGTCTCGCTCGTCTTCTTGTGCAGGGCTCCGCGAGCTCTTCGGGCCCTCTTCCGCCGGCAGGCAGCTGCTCTCTAGTCGCCGGGGGCTCTCTCGGCTCCCTCCTCTCATCCGCACCCATTTCGATAGCTTCTTCTCCTTCTCCGCCTTCTCTCCTCCTCCTCGCCCCTTCTTCTTCTTCTTCTGCTGCTGTCACTCCTTCTCTCGTTTTTTCCCTCCCTCGCCGACTAACCTACCCGTGTGATCTGGCTTTTTGTGCTGCATTGTTGTTGTTGTTGTGGCGCGGAGCAGAAGGAAAGAAAGACACAAAGAGGAAAGAAGAAGTAAAACTGTGACAAGTATCATATTTCCCTCCCCCTCCGGCATTAGGTACGAGCAAAAACACACGATGGTGCCAATTTATCGGAAGGAGCGAGCTCTTCGCCGGCTCCGCGCCTCGTCGCCTCCTCCTCCTTCGCTGCTTCTCCTAGCCATCGACGTCTTCTTCTTCTTCTTCTTCGTCGACGTCTTCTTTTTCCTGCAAATCCCGGCTAATTCGACGCGCCGCCTTATATAGCCATCGTGTGTGTTGTGTGTTATTACGCCGTGGCGGTCTATCGAAACTCGCGTTGCCACTGACGACAACGACATCTTCTCGAGACCCTCCCGGCCCGTGTTTTCTGTTTTCGCCGAGCCTTTTTTCGAAGCGAAGGGGAGAGAAAAGAAGCACGAGAAGAGCGTTATGAAATCCAAGCCGTTGTTGAACTTATGCGCCCGAGGGCTTTCAAGCTTCGAATAAGTGAATTCGAAACGACGGAGAAGTTGACAACTCTTCGTCTTTCTCTCCCCCTTCCCCTCCTTCTTCTTCGTCTTCTCGCAACGAATCCTCGCGAACTTATCAATGTCTTCTCTTTCTGCGAAAAGAAGAAGACGTCGTCGGGGCGCGACCTTCATCAACACACGGCTCTCTTCTAATTTCTAATTCCGCCAACTTTCTCTTCCTCGCCCCCGCCTCCGCCTTCGTCTTCTTTTTTCCCTGCTTTTCTTCTCCCCGTTCCGTATTTTTCGCATTTTTCGAGTCAAGACGAGTCGGGCCCATGTGGCTCCGACGACACTCATTATGTCTGTGATGTGTGATGCAATGAAAATGACGAGCCACGTCTCTCTCTCTCTCGTTCTCATCACTTTTTTGCACTTTTCACCTCAGGCGTCCCGACTGAAATCGGATCCCTCGTCTTCTTCTGCTGGGGCTCGTTTCGTCTCTTGCTCCGCGGAGCCAGTCTGAGATTATGAGCGACGGACGCTTCCTGCAGGTTGCCACGTCGCTGCTCCTTTGACCCAGTGACGTCAACGATTTCTCGTCTTTACTAGTTGAGCAAAAAAGAAGAAGAAGAAGAATAAGAACCACGTCACTCCCTCTCTCTCTTTTTTCACTGCTCGGCGCGCTTTCGTCGCCGTGCTCTCGAGCAGCGTCCTCCTGTGCTCGCGTGTTTTTTGGGACACATCACGAGGTGAAGGCAGTGAGGGGGCTTACTAATCGTCGCCGCGGAACTTGTATTCTCTCCTCTCAAATTGGCGCCCTTGTCTCGGCTGCTTCCTGTGTCGACACCTAATCCTTCGTCTTCTTCTGCTTCTGCTCCGTCGTGAGCATTGAACCCTTTCGAGCAGACACACACACCGGTTCCGCTCTTCATCTTCTGCTCTTGCCCTTTCCCGTCGCATTTACGTCGGCAATCTCCGGTTGCGTGTGTTTTTTTTCCGCGCGCCCCGTCCAATTAGCCGCCACTCCGGTCCTCTTCATTGAGAGTGCACCCGCGGCAAACATATCATGACAAGATTGATATCGGGAGGAACACGAGTAGGCCCTCCTTCCGCATCCTGTTGTCACTCCCCCCCTCTTCGGACACTTCTTCGTGCCGCCGCCGCCGCCACACAAATCCCTGTGCATTAGGGTCCTCCGCCAGTTTCGGCCGCTTCTTGTCTCTCTGATATTTCGCGAAACAAAAGACGAAATGTGAGTTTGTAGTTTGATCCGCTGCTTTTGCACTAATAAATAACCCCTGTGTCAATTGAGTGACGGCTACGGACAGAGCGAACGTCACCGTTCTCTCCGCTTCTTTCCCCTTTTCTTCTTGTTTCGTCGAGTGTGTCGAGCGACGAAAACAACAACTAGGTACATGCTCATCAATTAAGAAACCCTCAAAAAGTAGCACATGCCAACGAGAGAGTGTCTGGAAGCGAGAGACGCAGAGAGACCTCGTGAGCCCCGCTTCACAACTGTTCATTCCTGCGGACCTGCGAGCATGTCGAGAGAAGATATGAAGAAGAGGAAACGGAGGAGGAGGAGGAGGAACTCTCTCGGCATTCCAGAGCTCCTCTGACGTCTCTGTTTTGAACGACCCCGGGAATCACACATCGAAAAAGAGGCAGAAGGTGTCCTCTTCCGAGAGAACAATGCCTATTTGTTGCTTCTTCGAGCTCCCTCAAAAACACCTTTTCTCATTCTGTTTGCCAGTCGGCTTTCGCTTTTCCCACATGAGTACAAATATTTTGGAAAGGAGCCCCTCTCCAGACTGTTCCAGCCCTTTTTTCACACCCGCCACTCTTCCTCCTAATCGAGAGCTCTTTCCTTCTGCCCTGCCCGAAGACCCGCTCGACTCGCTTCCATAACCTGCCCACGCTGCCCCCATCTTACAGGAGTTGCCATAATGAACGCGGAGCAAAGCAAGAGTCTGCTTTCTAGCGGGCACCTCTCGGCGGACCCCTACATCAACAACTGCTACTCCGAAATGTGCATGTCGACGACACAAGTCGGTGAGTCCCTGTCGTCGCCCGCTTCGTCCGTTCACTCGCTGCCTCCTTCCAGCCCCGCAGCCTGGCAAACACAAGATCGGATGGATGATCGCCGCCATGTTCATCATCGCCGACATGGTCGGAGGAGGAGTCGTCGCGATGCCTGTCGCGTTCAAGCTCTCCGGTCTTCCGATGGGAATCATCATTATGCTTACCGTGGCCGTCAGCTTCGAGTACACCGGATATCTGCTGGGAAAGGTTTGGAACAAGCTGATGGAAAGGAATCCGCACATCGGAGTCTGCCGGAAACCGTTCCCCGAGATGGCGAAGCGCACGATGGGAACCGGAATGCAGAGATTCACGTCGGTGCTCGGCAACGTCACCCAGTTCGGAGTGTCCGTCGTGTACCTTCTGCTCTCCGCCAACATCATCCATTACTTCATTAGCCACGTTTTGCACGTTGACAGCGTCTCGAATTGCTTAGTGAGTCTCCTCTTCCATTCTCCCCACGTCTTCATTTTCTTTCAGGTCATTGGTGCCCTTGCAGTCATCATCTGGCCGTTCACACTGCTCGCGAGCCCCGGAGAGTTCTGGATCGTCATCGTCTTTGCGATGTTGACGACGGTCGTCGCCGTCGTCTCGATCCACACCGGAATCGCGCTCGACTCTTCGGCTTGCTTCTCGGCCGTCGCCTATCCCCACACGACCAGCACTTCCACCGTTCTCTCGTTCGGAATATTCTTGTTCGCCTTCTCCGGTCACTACGTCTTCCCGACCATCCAGCACGACATGAAGAATCCCAGAGACTTCACCAAGTCCGTGCTTGCCGGATTCCTTGGAGTCATCCTTCTCTACCTGCCCCTCTGCGTGTTCGCCTTCATTGTCTACGGAGACTCGATGGCCGAGTCGGTCATCTACAGTATCCAGAGTCCGAAGCTCCAGCTGCTCGCCAATCTGATGATCGCCTTCCACTGCATCATGACTCTCGTCATCGTCATCAACCCACTGAACCAGGAGGTCGAGCACTACGCGAAGATCTCGCACGCGTTCGGAGCCGGCAGAGTCATCACAAGAACCATCGTCCTGCTTCTAGTCCTCTTCGTCGCCCTCACCGTCCCGGACTTCCAGCCAGTCATGAATCTCGTCGGTCAGTGCCCTCTCGCTCCCCCGCCCCCTCCGACTGATTCCTTGCAGGCGCCTCGACCATCCCGATGGGCTGTGCCGTCCTCCCGTCCCTCTTCTACTTGTACAGTGAAGCCGCCACCGAGGAGGAGTGGAGAAAAGGAAAAGTGCCGACCATCAGAGAGTCAGTTGTCGTTCCAAACCCTCCGCATAACACCCTCCTTCAGAGTTCTCGAGCGCACCGATAAAACCGTGCTCATCGTCAACCTAGTCATCATCTTCGGAGCCATCCTCGGCGGCCTGCTCGGCTCCTACCAGGGAGTCCTGAAGCTCGTGAGAGCCAAGTTCTCCGAGCCATGCTACGTCCGTCTCTTCACCGAAACCACCTACAACTCGACATTCCAAGTCAAGAATGTGTAAGTGTCCGAGGGCTGAGCTCTGACCATCGGAGCCCTGATTCCCACGTCATCGTAGTATGCCCAACACCTCCATTATCCCCGCTTAGTGTCCGTGTTATTCGGAAAGACCAACCTCGCAACAAAAACAAACTTCCGCTGATTTCAGATGCTGCGGCGCGAACCGTGACATCAACGTGTTCAACGTGACCGACTTCTGCTGACCTCGATCTTCCGTGTCCTCCCCACCTCCCCATCCGATTCACTTTCTCCCGATTCACTTCGTCGTCCCCCCCGTCCTTCTATGTATCAAGTCTTCCGTTCGCAGTCCAGACACCTCATGTACATTCTAGCTAGATGAGTTCGCGCACCCTTCTACTCCCCCCACCCCCTCCGCCCGTCCCGCCCGCCCATATTTATATGTCATCCCCTCGTTTCGCTCTAATCTCATTACCCTTCAACTAGTCAAAACAAGCAGTCTTCCGCACAAGGATCCGTGTGTGTGTTCTTCCACGAACGCGCCCCATGTATAAAATGTATTCTCTCGATGGTTTCACTACAGGTAACCACTGTTTCCTCCCTCCCCGTCACCCAGTCCTTTCCGTTGATTTTGGAGCAAATAAAGGAATGATGAATGAATGAGAAATGTTTTGTGGTCGCCTCCGGACGTCACCAAATTGTGGGAAACACCGTCAATGGGCGAGCTGCAGCGCGAGCGTTGCTCCTGGAGAATGAAAGGAAGAAGAAGAAGGAGCGGATCTTGATTTCCATCTCGAAATCCAATTAAAACTGCGATGCAAAACAATTGCTCGCTTCAACAGTTTTCCTGGCGTCTAGCCAATTCGTAATATTCTTCCGAACTCGTCACGTCATCTGGAGAGAGCCTCCTGTCAATTATTCCTCATTTTGATTCTTCGCACTGGCTTTTCCGGGCATAACATCCTGAGAGGAAGGCCCGGCCCCGAAAACTCTCGATTCCAATATCCGGCATACATCATCGACTGCTGCTCGTCGCTTTCCGAGCGCGCTTCTGATGCTTGACGTCTCCCGAGGAGTCACCCGATTCTCACACGTATGTCACATTGCACGAGTTGCGCGTACCGTGGGAACGCCTTCTCGCCGCTTGATAAGGGCAGCTCGCGGCGACTCGACGGCTCCCTTCCAGACGCTTCGATTCGCTATTCTTTTGTGCCTTTTGTTTCGAACTGCTCCGTCTGGCAGGTAAACAATCGGAAGATCGCGTTCTCCTCTCGAAGGCCCATTCCGAGCAGGTCTCTCTCTGCTGTAGTCTTCTGATTCTGGTTCTCAGATTCTCGGGAAGGTTCCAGAAAGTTCCATTCCGTTCTGGATTACTGCAGTTTGTGAATACAAATTGACTTCATAACTTCCGCTCCAGACTTCTGATCCCTATTTCTTCTCCCTCTGTCTCTCTCTCAGAGCATTTTCAGTTTCGTGCAGCGCGGGCTCAAGTGGGCTCATTTTCGAGTGGGTTTTCATTGCATTCTTCGTGGCCAGCTTCTTTGTTCTTCTGCACGCCTTCATGGGCCAATTAACGCCTCCACGGGATGTTCTATACGAAAGAAGGAGGAGCCCATTCCGCCCACCATCCCATTACCGTCCCCCCTTTCATTGCGCACGTCATCCGGAGCAGTCACTTCTCTCTGTCTCGGGCTTCCGAGAAGCAGCCGTTGTTTATCACCTCCGAACCCGTCACCACCAATCCATCCTTCCAGCACACAACCGATTCCAATCCAAGAATCAAATCAAGTGGTGTCGAGGGGCGTTGATTGAATTCCATAGTGGCGCTATTGTTGTGTCTCTCGAGTATAAAATGAAGAGCGGATGGAGTGTCTGTGCCATTGAATGAGAAGAGTATCTTCCATTGAACCCGAGTCTTCCGATCTTCCTCCCGATCCTCCTCATCCCCTTTTCCGTCCAGTCTCCGAGTATTCCCATTAATAAGAGAGTGATGTCTCGCTCTCTGGAAACAACTTCCTCTGGAAAACCGTTTCCATCTCTCCTTCCTCCACTCCCGGACGGAACTCAATCGTTCGTATCGTAAGAAGTGATTCGATTATGACCTGCCTCCCGAGGCACAAAACAAGGAAGGACGTTCCGCAGAACGCCTCGTTTCCCTCCTCTCCTGCTTCCAGAACCTTCTCTCCCGAGCCTATCTCGTTCCGGAATCTGAAAACGTCATGTCTTTCGGAAAGGTCTTCTCCCTTTTTCTCTCCTTTGTTGACGTCTCCAGAAGGACGCATTCCGTATTCAGGTCATCTCTTTCTCCCATTTTGCCTCCCCTGAATCCGTGATTCGTCTGAGATTCGGATTTAGAACGAACAAGAGCACTCTCTACTCAGAGAAGTGCGAGTCACAAAAGCACAAGAGAGACTAGAATGTTGTCGAATATGAACAAAGTTCTGAAACAGAAGACGTCCTTTCCGAAACCACGCGACGTCTTCGGGTCAGAATCCTCCAGTCAGAAGACGTTCTAATGGATTCAGCACTTCTCGCCTTTCGATTCCGGAATAATTCAGAATCTGATTCAGAGTCGCTCTGAATTCCGAATCAGACGACGTCGTCCTTACGAATTCAGCTGGTCTCACTCAGATAGTACGTTTTCTCGATTCAGGAGCCCCCGTTCTTCTCGTGATTTTCAGCTCTTTCAGCTCCGCTTTCAGTCACTTTTCCATTCATTTTTCCGGTTTCCGACCTCCTCCACCCTTCCCTTTTTAGGTCTTTTCCCTTTATTTCTCATTGCTTTTCCCATTCTTCTCGGCCGAATAAAACACAGATTATCACATCATGTCCTCTCAAAAAACCGCCCGAAATATCGCAAAAAACAGGTCAAATTCGCATTCCGAGAACCGGTTTTTTTGTGAGCGAGCCCGCCTTAAAAGTGGCAGATTTCGCCTGTTTTCCTCTCGAATTACCGTTTCTCATGCATTTTCAACTAGTTTTCCGTAAACAAAACACACGTTCCTGATCTGAAAAAGTGCGCGTTCGGTCCGTTTTTTGTTTGTTGTGCTCTTCCAAAAATGGAGATGACATTTCCGAGAACGTCCTCTCAGTTGGCTCCGCGAGCTCCAACGTTCCTATTTCAGAATGTGCTCCGCTAAGCTGCTCCGCGCTTTCCTCGCCGTGCTCTTCGTGCTCATTGCGAGCTTCTCGGCTGCTCCGACCCCGCTCGCGAGCCGTGAATCTCGTGCTCTGGCTCCGTCCGTCGAGTCGTGGTGCATCTTCTATCCGGAGAAGTGAGCTCTTCTTTTAAGATCACCTCTTCATATCATCTCCGTTACAGGTGCCGCATGTTCAAGTTCGCCGGGACTCACAAGAGAGATCTTCTGGACGACTACGATTATTGATCCGATCCCACTAAATGAGTGTGTGCGTGTTGTGTGGCTTTTTAATTGGGGGGATGAAGTTGATTCCTCTTGATGATGATGATGATATCAATAAATTATTTTTGTATATAAAAATGATAGTGGCCGCCAAGAAGAAAACGAGGAATACAGTTTCGTATCGTAAAGAATGTCAATTGAATAATTATGAATCTAATAAAACTGCAGTTATGAGAGGGGAAAGGGGGATCGGGACAGGAGAAGAGGAAAAGTGTCTAGAACGGTCTAGGGGCACACTTCTTCTTTTCAAATAAATACTTAGCAGAAACAACAAAAGGAAACACATTTTGTAGTGGGAGAGAAAAGAAAAAGAAGGAAACCCGTTTCAGCACTTTCAGATAAATGTGTTCAAAACGTCCCCGGGAACGGACGGAAAGGAGAAGAAACGAGAGAATGGAGAATGCGGGACAGAAGCGACTGGGATGCAAAGTGGCTATGGGAGGAGGGGAAGAGTTGCCTAGGAGTAGTACTGAGCAGTGTCGATCTGCGGCACGGCCTGCGTGTTCCGCGACAGCACACTGCGCACGTCGGAAGTGAACCGGAGAGCGTCGAGGAACGGAAGAAGGTTCAGGAGGTACGTGTCGTTCGGGTCCGAGAACCATGACGGAATCGGAATCGCGTTGTCTGGAGAAGGATCCGTTAGCTAATTTCGGGATTTTTAGAAACTTACGAGGAAACTTTCTATACGCTCCTGGTGAATTGTCGAGAATGCAGATGCTCGAAAGATCCGGATGGATCGCCGAAAGATCCTTTGTGTAGCCTCCGACCTCCATAGTGCAGTGCTGGCGGAAGTATCTGTAGAGAGGTAAAATGGCATCTAAAGAAGATGTCGCAACAAACCGCCTCTTGAGGATCCCTCGTCCGCGATCCAATCTGTCGGCCACTGAAGTTCCGTACACTTCCATGCTAGCGGTGAAGACCACCAATTCGTACCTGAACAAATCTACGTTCTATTCGATCATTTCCCGACACTCACCATTGACTAACGACCGAAAGGAAATAGTCGACATGGGGGCGTTCGTGGACGGAGAATTTGACCGGATGTCGGTCAATGACAACCTGTGAAAGAAAGGAGAGTTGCACTTGGGTGTCGGAAGAAGAGAACCTGTACCCGTATCGTGAAATCACACGGAGTTCCCGGTTTGACTGTCTGCCGAAGGACGCCGTCGTGGTGGGAGTGTATGAGGGTCTCGTCGAGATCAAGCACCAGAATCTTGCGTTTCACGGTCACTGAAGAGGGAAGAAGTGCGAATGAACTAGGAACAAGAACTTACAGAGTCGATGAGTGGTGAGCGGAGACATGGGAATGTTGCTGTGATATTTGACAACTTGGTACTTGCAGTACTGAAAAAAGAGAGGTTGCAGGGAAAGAAACGATAACGAAACTCACCGCCCTACTCGATCTGCGGAAATACAAGAGGAAAAAGTTGAAAAACCCGGCGATGAAGCAGAAAATGGACTGTGCGATCGTCGTCATTGTTCGGAGCACTAACGAGAGTTGCTTCTGGAAGAGGAATCTGATGAAAAACTTGGAGAAAAGAACATGTGTTTCTGCCATGCTGATAGCGAAAGTTGAAAGAGGAGCGGCGGCGCAGGCGTGCAAGGTCGCTGATAAGGACACATACGCCTCGCAGGAGACGCGGGAAAATGGAGAAGACTCGGAGGGAATTGTATCGATTCGGGGTGACCTCCTGGCGGATATAATTGAAGTAATGGGGGAGCATCTGCTGCCGGAGCAAACATTGCTCGAAACGTCCCGGACTTTTGTAGCAATAGCAAAACTAAAGTATTTTGTTCGCGGTTTGTTTGTTTTTCTGGTTGCAACACAGATTTTCCAACGTTTTTTTGAACCTGCGAGAAGGAATTATCGTAGTTGAACATCCTATTAAAAGTTATTTTTATCATGAGATCTCTGAAAAGAAAAGCGGAAATTAGGAAGTGTACACCGGAAATCAAAAAATTTCTCGCAGTTTCCTGAGAAATTACGTGCTGCGATTGTGGCTAATAGAGACGCGATTTCCAGTGGAATGGTTATTAAATCAGTAGAAGAGTGAAGAAGCCGACTCACTTCTAGAATCCGAACTAGGAATAAAAAGCAGTTATTAAGACAATCGGCCATGAACCCGACGGATTCGCGAGCTCTGTCGGACATCTCTGCGTTTCTTCTCTCGCCACACTCTTTCTCTACAGAAGACACTTTTTCGTGTTGAACGACGTGCGAAAGAGCGAGAGTTCGGAGACGCAGAGAGAGAGAGAGAGAAGAAGGTTGCCTCCTCTTCCGAAAGGAATCGCAGATTGCACCACTGAAGGTGCACGAGAAGACGTGTTATGAGTGAGGAGGAGGAGGAGGGAGGCTCCTCGTCAGAAGCAAAAGCACGGAGCTTATTTCACAACACACTCTTTTATATAAATTATAGCATTGGAGCGCGCGGGCCGAGGTGCGGTGGCTACGAAATGGAATTGTTGGAGCGCGGAATCCCTCGAGAGAAGAAATTCTCGCAGTCAATCAGCGACTCGTTCTGCCAACAGTCAATCAGAAGAGAAAATAGCGGTGAAAGAAAGACGGAAATCAATAGAGATGCAACAGTTTGGGACATGAAAATGAGTAGTAAATAAGTACCTGGTCGCGGCGTCTTTGAATATCAGAGTTGCCCAGCTGTCTATTCGGCACGAGCATAATTGGGCATGATCCGGGTGGTGCCACTGGAATTGAAGGGTTGTTTTCAATCAAAAAGAGGGGGTTAGGTTCCGAAAAAACAGAAGAGTAACCGAAACGATAGACCTCGAATTGTGTCCGAAAAAGCCTTCGAATGAAAGTGTCGTTCGATCGAGTGCCGGCTGTGCAAACGCCATGTCCGTACGTGCGCGGAGGATATGATGTTTTACGCATTTTTCTCACATTTACCGAAGAAAATTCTTTAAAAATCTACAAATTCGATCTTTTTCAGGTATGGCGAACCTGCCGAGCAGCAGTGGAATGCTCTCCAGACTGCTTTCCAACGTGTTCACTCCGTCGGTCGCCTCCAAGTGCTGCGCTTCCGGCCGTTGGTGGCCTCAGCCAGAGTGAGTTTACAAGGAAGTCTTGACATGGAAAAAACGGTTTATTCTTCATAGTTTCTGCTAGGGAATTGTTACAACCAAGTCTGGTATTCAGAAAACTACATATTTCTTTCGCTAAAATACGAAAATGCTGTGAGACGGAAGTTGTAACAGTTCTCATTGCAGTCGCCGTCGCTTCTCCACAAAAGCTGACGGAAAATCGTGTCTCGAGCCGGCTCCGATCCAGAACGATACAGTTGTGACGCCCGTCCAAGGCATCAAACTGTCGAAATCCGAAGCGGCGCCCGTTTACTTCAAACCAAAGTCTACTGGACCTGGTTATGAGCTCGTTGAGCACAAAAAAGGCGAGATGATTGCCAATTACACGCTTTTCGAAGCAGCCGTCAATAAGGCGAAAGTTCCATGGGTGAATTACGACGGGCTGACGAGCGAAGAGCGAACAATTCACATGGCCCATATGAAGGCCATCAACGACCGGAAGCTGACGTACTTGGACCCCAAAACGGGATACACTGTTTTCACGATATCCCATCACCTGAATAGAGGGAAATGCTGTGGAAGCGGGTGTAGGCACTGTGCCTACGAAATGATCAACGCGAAGGAGGAGGTCCGCTCGCAGAAAGTCTGGAACGGCGCTTTCTATGTGTGAATCCAACTGTTATGTAGTTCGTAGAAAGAAGTGGAAAAAGAATAAACCGTTGTTTCCTCAAACCTCAATATATGGAATATTTTCAATAAAAATTGATACAGATACGAATTGTCGAAGCATAGAAGTCGTGCTCCGAGCATGGGAATCCACCGAAGAACCCGTCTAAGCGTCGTCGACAATTCGGCACTCGGAAAGGAAGCTGACACCACCGGCAAGCTGCCCTACTGCATTCACGTCTACAAGCAGGGAAGACGTGCCAAACACATGCCGCACGCGGAGCTCGGTGACAAGGTGAGTCAGGTGGCATCGTAGAGGTACAAAACACTACTCGTTTTCAGATTCTGGTGGCGATCCGTGGTCAAATGCGCAAGGCATACGTAGTCGGAGCGAATACGCACGTGCATTACAGGAAGCACGGAGTGCCGGTGTCCGACCAGAACCAGATCGTGCTTCTCGACGAAGAAGGAAATCCGCTAGGAAATCGAATCACGTCTCCGATTCCGACAAAACTGCTGGCAAATCGCGGAAACGTTCAGTTCTCGAAGGTTCTCGCGTTGGCCAACAAGTTCATCTGAATGTGTTCTGATCGCTTAGCTAGACAAATGTTGTTTTTTGTTTCTTCTGATTAAAAATTGAAAGCTTTTTCTTAAAAAGTAAAATAAGATTGAGGTAGGATAATGAAAAAAGAAAGAAAAATTGAATTGTGGTATAACAACGACGTCTGAAAACAGGCTGAAACTGACTGATAAGGTCCTCCCCCATTTTCAGGCGTCAAACAACAAGAGTAACAATATTGGTGTTGGAGGAAATTATGAGAACTTTTTTGTTAGAATAGAGCGTTGAACCAGTATTGTAAGGGGTTAAGAGTAAGCATCTTCTAAAAGGTAGACAGATTTCAAGAGGGATAATACAGTTTCTAATTCATTGCACTACGGTGAGAATCAGAGCCTAGAAGACGAAATCGCTAAGTTTTTTGCCGCTTTACGGATGGTTCGGAGGTGTCGGGCAGATCGGTATTCAGTTCAGAAGGCTCGGGATCAGCAACAGCGGGAGACGCCTTTGTTTTTCCCACTTTCAGAATGGGCCGTGCCTTCGCATATCTAGACTTGACCACTGGCTTCGTTTCCACAACTTCGGTGACTTCGACGACGGGCACTTCACCAGTCGGTTTGTCGGCGCTGGACGGAGTGTCGACCTCCTTCTTGATGAAAACGGAAGACGCCTTCGATTCCTCCACAACTTCCTTCTTCAAATCGAACACGTCTCGAAGTGTCTCCAAAGCTGTTCCACTCGCCACTTTCTGGTTCCTGTTTCTCGCGAGTCTTTCGTTCTTGGAAAGCGAATCCTCCGTTATGAGGGACGGAGCAGCTTTCGAGATGATCGGAGTCACTGGAGCAGAGTCTTGGGAAACGCGAGCCGTTCCCGAGCCTAACGAATCGATGTCCTTGAGCATTTCGTAGTTCACCTTGTTCGACAGCTTCTTCTCCTGTATGACCTTCTCGACAGCGTTGAGCACCGATGTGCACGGTCCGCTGCCGTCGGCCTTCTTCGTGATGCGCCTCTTCTTCTTCACATCTCCGTTCTCCTCTCGTTCTCTGCGTCTCTCCTCTATCGCCTTCATCACTTCTCCGTTCGCCTTCATCCAGTAGTCCGTCTTGATCGCTACTTCGCTCTCCGTCAGTATGTACGAGTCGATTTCGGAATCCGAAATTTCTTCGTCCAAATCTTCTGGACGACTCGGAGGTGGTTCGGGGGCTTCAAAAGCACTCGCATTCTTCTTGATTCCGAGAGATTCGAGTGACGGCCCGTACTGTTCAAACTGTGCCATTGAGTTCGAGGAACTGAATACAGACAACTATAAGATCAGATAGAGGTTTTCGGACTCACCACGATGGTTCCTCAGCCGCAGTGAAGACAGTGTTGATGATCTCCTTGCGCACCATTTCATCGGCTCCTCTTTCGATTCCTGAATCTTCCGCAAATCAGGTGTTGAGTACCACAGCTCGATCGTTCTCTTACCTAGATCGCCACTGACCAGCTTGGCGAACGGGCTCTTCACGAACTTCTCCTTCCTCTTCTTGTCGAGAGCCGCTTCCACGTGCGCCTCCATCTCTCCCAACTGATCTTTCATCATTTCCGCTTGCTCCGCCTCCTTTTTCAATTGCTCCTCGCGAGCCTTTCGTCGTGATTCTCGGTAAGCGGGTGGATCCTCGCTGTGTTCCAAGTCGACAGTCGAGAACTCATCGATAGTAAGACTTCCAGACGGCGTTTGACTAAACTCATCGAGCCGCTTCCGGATGACGCTCTCACTGATATGGACGACGCGCACGATGTCTCCGATGGTTCTGTTGAAGTTGAGCGAGCGGGCAGCGATGAGAAGGGCGGCTCCGCAGATTCCGGTCGGCCGTCTTCCAGTGGACATCCAGTCTCTTTTCATTCTCTGCACGAGCCTTGTCGCCAGATTCACCACTTCCTTCTGTTTGTCGCCAAAGTCGAGGACACACGCGAACCGCATGATATAGAGACACGGATCGGTGGCGGGTAGGTTGATACGGAGCGAACGAGCGATGTAGTTCAGATTCCTTCCCAAATCGAACACGTTTATCTGCGTCACATCACTGAAGTCCAGCAGTAGATGAGCGGTGTTTTCGAGTCGACACGTTATGTACAAACAGACGGCGACGACGGCGGAACGGTTCCTTCCGCGCGTCAGATTGCGCGACACGCACATCTTGAAGAAGTTGAACGCTGTGTTCATGCAGTGGGCGTTGATACGAAGCTGACTGCCGAGCTCGTCGATCACTTTCCTTCCCTTCGAGTAGGTGACCTCCCTCGACTCCTGAGAGCCCATCCCATTGAAATTGTTAGCTGCCGCTCGTTCCGCGGACACAAATTGGCCTGAAACGAGATCCTTCTTGCACATTTGGACGAGGCAACCGACCGACTAAAGTGTGACCGGAGCCTCCGGCTCTTTCTTGAAACTGATTCTCGGTGACGACGATCGACTCCTCGAGGACTGTTCCACAGGCGGTGCACGTGGCGTCTCCTCTCGCCGCATCTTCGTCGATCTCCGTGCTGCCGCAGTTCGAGCAGGTCTTCACCATTCTGAGTTTTCTTTCTGTAAACAGACGCGCTGAGAAGAGAGGGAAAAAAAACAATAAGATAATCGCCGACCGGTTGAAAACCGACGTCCCATTACTCGGAGCGAGTCGGAAAGGCATGGATGAATAGTTTATAAATATCACGAGATGAAAAAGGAAAACTACAACAAAAACGGGGTGAATGTTAATAACGGGAGAAATGATACGAAAGTAACCGGATAATTACATTACTGTAAACCGAGCATAGTGAAGGCTAAGCGACTTGAAACTGGGAGAAGATCGGGGGGAATGAGGTTGTAGGAGGTGGCTCATGCCACGTACTTGAATGTGCTATGGTCGTTTTCGTCGCGGGAGATGTATTCCCGTTCGATCAGCGACTCTATTCGCAGTTTGATGTCGGAACTTTTCACAGGGAACCTGCAAAAAAAGAAAGATTGTGTATGTTCCTTCAAAATCCACATACTTCAATTGTGTGAGGACCTCGTTCATCAAATTATTGTGTGTCATTTCTTTTCTTGCTTTCATAATTCTTACGATTGCGGCGTCGATCTGATACTGTCGATCCTGGTTGACTTCTTGCTCGACGTCCTTCTTTTCTTCCACTAGAGTCTTGATGTTCACTTGAGTCAGTCGGATGCGGTATCTCTTGTCGATGAAACCGGTGTTTACCGAGAACTTCTCGTTTCGCACCGTCGTCACCGTCGCTTCCTTTTGATTATCTTCGACTCCGACTCTCAACAGAAGTCTCGGTTTGTCCTTGGCTCCGAGAAGCGCGAGCACATTCCTAATCACCTCCATCTCTTCGATCTTCGTGCACTCCACTATTTCCTTTACTGTCCACGTGTCGCACTTGTTGAAGAGCAACAAAATGACAGCCTGGAACACTGTGCCCACGAACTCTTTCTTGTCTTTCTGGCGCAGCTGTGCTAGCACTACGGCCGTTCCCAGCCCATGATGCCACTTCACGTTACGATTCCCGTGCTGACTACGATAGAAATCGTTGTAATCGGTGAGTGTGTCTCTCATCTCTTTCGGAATATTGATCTCGTACGGATCATAAGTCGGCCAGTATTCGGGAGTTATCACTCGCGCCGTGAAGTTAATCTTGTCTTTGTTCGAGTGCTCCTGGTGCGCCAAGAAAAGTTTTCCAAGGTTTTCCGATGCATCCATGTCCTTGAACATGCCCTCCAGCTTGTAAGTGAATCCGGCGCCGCACTCAGTCTTCAGTTTGCACAGAACCATCTTCTCGGCGTCTACCGACGCGCTTCTCTCAAGAAACAGCCTTTTTGCGAGACCTCTTTTGTAGTACGCTTCGAAAACGTCCTTCCCTCGCAGGTATCGGAAAAGAACGACAGCGTCGTCGACTTTCTGATCGAGAGTCACGTCGTCCGTCACGGTCTTGTTTCCGCTGTGAAGTAGGTCATGGAAATGCTTCGCTGAAATGAAAATATGCGTACAGAAAAAAGCGAAGCCATACAGATGAGTTCGGCCGCCCGATCTGGTTGAACATTGATGAAAACTTCGAATGCGTCCGCCAGGCACTGTCTCATTTTGGTCGGATCGGTCGCCGAAACGAAACCACCGGTCACTGAAATCCAGGATTTCGGTAAATTAAGAAAAGGTGCGGAGACTTACTGATGACGTCAACTTTCTTTTTGAAACGCAGCAACTCGTCCACTAAATCCTTGTCAGGGCACGATCCGACGAGTTGTTGTCCGCACTGCTTCAGGTATTTCGAGAACTGCGTGCGCACTTCTTCCTCTCCGCCTGGGCACTGCCTGCAGAGGTCGAACATGCGACGGACGTCCCGCACGGGACAGTCATCCATAAGCTTTCCGAAATCGTGCGTGAGGATCTCGGGAATAGCCTGCTGGACGAGACAATGCAACAAAGTTAGCTGCACCTCCCGAAGGACAGCCGGTTCGTCGAAGTTCACTTTCACCATCGTCGAGTATCGGGTTATCTGGTCTTCTGCGTAGGCCATGTACTCGTTGCACGACGACACCGGCACATTCTCCACTCGCTCTCTGTTGTAGTGCTCTCGGATGCGATCGAGCAGGAAGTTGGTAAAGTCGTCGGCCACGTGGACAGTGCTGATCATGACGATAAGGTTTCGCAACGGACTGTCTACAGTGTATTTCTGCATAGTTCTCTGCATCACCATGTAAAGCGCGTTGAACAGTTTGATCGATTTGAATTCTTTCGACACTTCCGGGAAGAACGTCGTCTTGTAGATCTGCATCGAGCACTCCCACAATGGTAGAATCTCCACTTCCGGGTTCGGCGGCGGCGTTCTGTCCAAGTGGGTAAAGATGTTCCGAATCAGATTCTGGAAGGGCAAGTGATTGTAAAGGCGAAACGAACGATCGAAAACTGACTGCTTTTACGGGATACGCCTCCCAGATCTTTCCGAACTTCACCAGATACTGCTCGCAATTGTCTTCCAGCAAAGGAATTTGATCTTCCGCCTTTAGAGATTCCTTCAGTTTTTTTGCGTATTCGATGAAAATGGCAACGAGCCGTTCGTGTAGTGCAACTCCCAGATTCTTGTCGCATATCGCTTTGACTCTCTGGAAGGAGAGAAAATTTAAAGAAAATGAGGCAGAAAACAGACTGCGAATAGGCCTTCCAGAAGAGTTTCAGTCTTTCTGTCCTCCAGAATCGCATTTACATTTTCGCGCAGAACGACCCAATGCTGCCCGACAGGCCCGTTCGGGTCTGAAACAACCGACTCGTAATAGGAAACAAATTGAAAACCAACTTACTGTCAATGTCTTCTACATTGCTGGTATTTCTGTTTTTTCTGCTAAAATTGGAAATCACAATCTTTTTCTTGTCTTTTTTCTCGCCTCCACTGGCCGCAGACTTGTTCTGATACTGAAATAGAATTCTAGGCGGACTCAACGGGAAAAGCTCACTTTGAAGTTTTCTACGAGGTTGTTCTCGCTGAACTGCGTGCTGCTCGACGCCTCCTCCTCCATGGCTTCATCGGAGTTGTTCCCGAAATCGCCGCGAATTTGTTTCGCTTGCGCTCCGTCCATCGAACTAGCAGGTCGTTTTGTCGATTTTCGAAGCTTCTTACTTCGGTTCTTCTCGGTAGAATTTTGCTGATCGGCTCCTGATGTCATCCAATTTGACCTGTTTAATGATATAAATCGAAAAATTGTTTTTATACTAAAAATTTTCAATTTAAAAACTGGTATGAAGTTATTGGATTTTGGAAAGTAGGCGGGATTTAAAGGAAACTTATTCTTGATTGAGTAAAAAAAAAATAGAAGAAAAAAAAATTGTGTAACAGAGATTAATTACAGCTGCAGACTGTTATTTTTTCACAAAACGAAGCAGCAGCTGCCGGTGAAAAGAACTTCGCACGGAGAACAATCGGACTCGACGGAGCATCGTACTGCACAGGTTTTAGCACGGCGAACTTTCAAATTTTGAAGACTCCGAATTTGGAAAAATATGCTTTTCCGTGAACTGCACTGATGCATAATTATGTGGATTAGATGGAATGTGGGAAAAAAAATTAGTGTGCAACTGCTCAACTTTGAAAGATGCCCCCGAAAAAGGACGCGAATCCGAACAGAGTTGTAATCAAAGACGACGGCCACGTCAAGAAGGCCGCCGGTGCTTCTCCGAGCCCGAAGGCCGATGTGACTGCTCCACCGCCTCCGGAAGGTTTCAAATTCATGGACGAGGTCGAAACAGGCTCGTCGAGCACGGAAAATGCTCTTTTTTAGGTCGAAATGCTCCGTGCCGGCTACAAGAACAAAAACGGAGACGCGGTGAAAACGCAAGGCCAAACAATGAACATCGAACTATGAGATCGAAACTTGAATTGAATAAAACGGTTTATAATTGTATTGCATACTAGACGAAAAAGAACCGAGATGCCTGAAAAGTGAAAGAAAACGTGGAACCCGATCTGTAATAGTCGTTGAATGGCTCTTGCACAGGGTGTGCATCCGGTTACGTAACCGGTTAAAAATCCGGTTTTTTAACCGGAAACCGGTTATAACCGGTTTTTTTTAACCGGTTATAACCGGTTATGTAACCGGTTATAACCGGTTACAACCGGTTATAACCGGTTATAACCGGTTACGTAACCGGTTATAACCGGTTAAAACCGGTTATAACCGGTTATTTGCGCGTGAGGTGAGGTGAAGTCCGCAAACACCGTGACGACAAATCGCACCAACGCAGCAAGTTACCACATAATGAACTTTTTCGTGTTTTTCTTCTGCGTTCGTGTGATTTGTCGTCACGGTGTTTGCGGACTTCACCTCACACCTCACGCGCAAATAACCGGTTATAACCGGTTTTAACCGGTTATAACCGGTTACGTAACCGGTTATAACCGGTTATAACCGGTTGTAACCGGTTATAACCGGTTACATAACCGGTTATAACCGGTTAAAAAAAACCGGTTATAACCGGTTACGTAACCGGTTAAACAACCGGTTAAAAACCGGATTTTTAACCGGTTACGTAACCGGTTACACACACTGCTCTTGCAGTCAGAAATTGAAGTGGAACGGATTGGGATTGACGTGGACTCGGCAGATTTCGTTGGGAAGACGATGCGACAGGGGGTTCGGAGCCGAGAATCGGGAGTCGGAGGAGGCGAGAGAAGTGAACGGCTGGTGCGGAATGAAGAGGTGATTGTGCGAGAGGCCGGCGACTCGCGACTGGAACTGGTTGGAAGACGTCGGCACGATGAAGCGGAGCGGCAGAACCGTCTGGAAAGGGAGGAACGTCTTCTGGGGGGGAAGGGCAACGGTTACTGTAGTCTGAACGCTCTTCGCCGAGAGTGCCTGCTTCAGTGCGAACTCGTCGATCAGCTCGTTCTTCTCCAGCGCTTTCGAGATCAGTTTCAGAATGATCGGGTCTACGACCGTCTGGATGTTTCCAGAAGAGGGACGAGTCGTCGTGGCCGGCGGACGAGTTTGGAGGGAGATGTGGCGTGGAGTGGCAGACGTCGTGGGTGCTTCTGAAGGAAAGAATGGTGAGAAAAAGCACAGGTTCGCTCAGAAACCTGTAGTCGTTGTGGTTGAAGGCGTCGTGCTAGATGACGTCGTTGTTGGAGACGTTGTAGTTGCGAACGAAGCAGTTTTGGTGGTGAAGACGTTGAAGACGTCCTTCTTCTTCTCGGGCTTCTGCGACTTGCGAGGCTTGATTGTGGTGAAAGTGGCCCTGTAGGGAGAGTCGATCTTCGTGATGTCGACGGCCGGCGCGGCCGGGACGGGCGGTTTGAACTGCGAGGCGGTGAGCATTTCGAGCATGTCCTTGTCTGGAAAAGAGAACAAGTGAAGGCGGGAAGGGACGGGGAAAGAGACCTTTCCCCAGTTCCAGCAGGTTCTGCCACGGACCTTCCATCGCGAAGAGCGGACTCTGGCTGACCACGGGCAGGAAGCGTGACGTGACAGTCGAGTTGATGTTCAGCAGTTTGTGCAGCATCTCACTAAAGTCCCTTTGTGGACGCGTTCCCGGTCTGTAAGAAGAAGAGACGGGGTTGGACTAGGAACCAGCGATCCGAGAACTCACTGAGCGGCCACACTTCTTCGAATACGCCTCCTTTTCGATTCTCCGTACATCCTTCTCATCTTCACTAGCTGAATCTTCTGTTTCTCGAAGTTGGTGAGAGGACGGATCAGATGGTCTCCGACGTAGACATGGTTATTCTGAGAGACGTGTTTCTCGATGCTGAGAATGAACGGGAACGACTCACTCGGACGATGCACGAATCCAGAACGACTTCAATCGAGTCGTCGTAGCCTCCGCAGAACTTGGGCACCGACGGGAAAGACGCCTCGAACGAATCGAACGATCCAGAAGAACTGGAAGAAAGGGGAGGTTCGAGAAAGGAGCGAATCGGTGGGAACGCACTCTTTGAACGTGCTCAGATCGTGCTGGTAGGCGCTGAAGACGTGCAGTTCGTGATCGTTCAGCTTTCGTTTCGAGACGCCGTGCAGGAAGAGGGTGCCGTCGAAAACGGCGCACGCGGGACCGACGTACCCGTAGCCGGGCTGGTACTCGGGCGGCGAGTTGAGGACGAGCGCCTCGTTCAGCGGGAACAGGAGCAGAAAGTAAAGTAAGGACGGACCCATGGCAGCTGGGAGACGAGTGTGTTTGATCGTGATGAGTTCGAGTTACGGGCGACAAAGGGGGGAGGCGTCGGCACACAAACTGGGGGTGTTGTTCCCACGGCCGGAAGCTGCTTTACACGAACACGGCCACCTTATGCAATCAGAGACGGTACACAATACGGCTCGTACGCTCCGTTGGCTCTGCAACCTTTTTCGCCGCGCTTTGTTTTCCGAAATTAAATATACCGCGCGACCTGAAAAGGGTTCGACACAAAGAAAGGACGGGGCCCCGGGCGGCGAGCGTAATTCGAGACGACGCGGCGAACGGCTGCGAGAAAAACTACTAAATTTGTCGAGGATCCTTGACTCGCTTGTTTGCTCTTCCATCTGATGTCCACTTTGCAGTTTTTACGGTCGCTTGCATTGAGAAACAGTCGTATCCGTTTCCATTTGAGCACCGCGAAGGAATCGATGCGATCAGGAATGAGACACTAGAACAGTTTCGAACACTAGAACAGTTTCAGCGGGAATGTGAAGGGAAACGTCTTTCAGAAACTCACAGACTGGCTTCACCATCGGATAAGCGACAGCGCCCTGATTAATTCAATTATAATCTGACCTTCATCGCTGCAAGCCCAGGCAGCTTCGTTTCTCGAGGAATATGCAAAAGTTTAGTCGATATTAGTAACCGGTGCCACTCAACCCGCCTCATTTCATTCAGATTTTCAACGAAATATTGTGTGTTGTGCGGTAGCAGACCGGTTTTCTTTTAAAGGGACCGAATGATCCACAACTGACGGGTCTCGCCACGAAAGAGTGATAACAGTACATTTCATGAAAATTTAATTTTTCAACAATTTTTTTTCGAATTCGTCCATTTTTTTGTTTTTTTAAAACGAATTTGTTGCATAAAAAGTTGAAGTTGATCGTTTTCGTTGGTTTTTTTTTTCTTTTTATGATATACTTTTGTTTCCGATACTTCAGAGTTATAGCTGGGAATTCACAAAAAAAATGGCCTAAATTTTGCATCTTGCAGGGGTGTGCTGTTCGATGAGTCGTCCGATTGCAATTGCAAGCTCCATCAGCAACGAGCCTCTAGCTTCTCCGAGTGAGATCTGCAAAAGTTTGGGGGCTCAGCAAATCGTGGACAGTGTTTGTGGATCTCCAATAGTGCGGTTGCAATTTCTCAACTAGGGATTGACTATTTTGGTTTTTCAGAAACCTCAACATGCCATCAAAATCCATTCGATCAATTCGAAAAGCGAGTGCCTGTCTAACACCCCGGAGTTCCACGTATGATGGAGGGGAAAAATTATGTAAATTGCTGTTTTCAGTTCAATCAGTTCAAGGCTCAAGGCGGAAAGGTGATCGGGCAGAACACCTCGTTCATGTTCGGCACTCCGCCACCGGCACAGCCGAATCCTTGCACTTGCACTTTCCAAAACGTCATCAACAACACTTCACACAACACAGCGATGATGGCTGCGATGCTTGGCAGCACAAATAACAACTTTCTGTGGAACGAGCAGTCGTTCTTCTCGCAGAACCATCCCCCACTTCTCAATCATCATGCTCCATCCTTGGGTAAGAACATGCCATTTTTCAAAACAAATCCGGGAATTCTACAGGATCGCAGTTTCTTCATAGAAACCTGAACGTCGCACCGTTTAACGAGTCGACGCTTATGCACCAAGTGCAACCATCTATCCGTCCTCAATTACAGTCTTCTTTTTCACCATTCGGGTATGTTTTGTCTGCTGAATTTTTCCGAATGTAGGCTTTCAGTTCTGGTGAATCGATGGTAGACGACTTGCTCACTAGATATCGAGCCAATCCGTCTCTAATGAAAAATCTGAAACTATCGGATCTGCAAGGAAATCTGTTGAAATTCGCGAAAGATCAGGTCGGTTCGCGATTCATTCAGCTGAAGCTGGAGCTTCGCGACCGAGTTGAAAACGAGTCCATATTTGATGAGGTCATCGAGAATGCTGCTGAATTAGTCGACGACATTTTCGGAAACTACGTTGTGCAGAAGTTCTTCGAATACGGAGAAGAGCCTCAGTGGACCCGTCTCGTCGATGCGATTTTGGATCGCGTTCCAATTTACGCTTTCCAAATGTATGCCTGCCGTGTTCTTCAAAAGGCGTTGGAAAAAGTCAACGAGCCGCTTCAAATAAAAATTCTCGCTCAAATACGCCACGTAATCCCTCGTTGCATGAAGGATCAGAACGGCAACCACGTCATCCAGAAGGCTATCGAGAAGGTCAGCCCGAAGTACATCCAGTTCATCGTCGACACTCTTCTCGATCCGCCCAACAACATCTTCGATATGTCAGTGGACCCGTACGGATGCCGCGTGGTTCAGCGCGTTCTGGAGCACTGCGTCCCGCACCAGACATGCCCGATTATTGCGCACATTCATGAGCGCTTTGACGAGGTTGCCAACAATCAGTACGGAAACTACGTAGTCCAGCATGTCATCCAGCACGGCACAGAACAAGATCGTATGATAATCGTCGAACGCGTCGCTGACAATTTGCTGGAATTCTCCACTCACAAGTACTCTTCGAACGTCATCGAGAAGTGCCTGGAGCTTGGTAGCATCTACCACAAGGGCATGATCGTGAGAGCTGCTTGTCATCTACCGGACGGGTAACTAACTATCGGAATTGGCTTGTTTTTTTTAAAAACTACTTTCAGTGAGATGCCAATCGTCGTTCAAATGATGAAAGATCAGTACGCCAACTACGTTGTTCAGAAAATGTTTGACCAAGTGAGCATTGACCAACGTCGTGAACTGATTATGACAGTCAGACCACACATCCCAGTTCTAAGACAGTACCCTCATGGAAAGCACATTCTCGGTGAGAATTTTGCAGTGACTATCAATCATTAATAGTTAACTTTCAGCCAAACTTGAGAAGTACTTCATCAAGCAGCAGGTCATCGTGAACTACTCGTATCCGGAAATGCCGGGAAGCCACTAGCCAGCTCACAATTGTACCATTGTCAATCAAACACAACAACAACTCATCAAAAATGTACTTTTTGCCAATACCTACTCCCTTTGCTGTTTCTTTCCTTTTTTCGTCACTCTTTTCTGTGCATTTTGTAGACAGTTTATCGTAGTTTCTTTACTTTTGTTTTGTAATAAGTTTTTTTCTCTCCGCCTCCTTTTTCTCTTTCTTCTTTTTGTAATATTAGTATAATGAACTCGAAATTGTGAACGTTGTTGCTAAAAAAGTATGAAAAAAAGTCGAGATGTGACTTCTGATGTATTGGGAGAAGATGCGTTAACAATTTAACGAGTTGTTTTTATAGCTCGCAGGAAAATGGAAACCAAAGAAAATCTCGAAAATGTGAGTTTGCCAAAAGAATCATTTAGCACAGAGACTTTCAGGAAAAGTCCGAAGAAGAAGAAGGAGACAGTTTCGACGAATTCGTTCCGATGTCGAAAAGCGAAGAAAATGAGGAAGATGTCGAAGAGAACGGAGACGAATCTCTGGAACCCGATTTGGACCTGGATGAAGAGGATTTCTGTCTAGTCACAGTTGGTTCGGAAGAAGACGTCGTCTGTCAGAAGCCCTACATGTGTTTCCAGAAAATGTCCCGATGGAGGTGTTGACGTCACGCATCGGACGAATCGTTTCGGAGGTCATGTACCGTGGCGAGCGAGCAGCCGTCTCCCTTTTCGACGTGGCGAACAAGATAATATTCCAGGTGAATAGAAGAGGGTCTCGACACGAATAAAGATCAGATTTTCAGTCGACGCTGAAGAATGAGTGTCGTAATACGGTGATCGAACTAATTATGAACGGACTCACTAGGATCGTTTTGGACCCTCGGGAGCGAGAGGAACGGACGGAACAGGCGGAACACATTCTGATGCGACTCGTCACGAAACTGGCGGTCAAGAACAAATCGCTCAAGTGTGACGACCTCCTTTCCCAACTGATTGCTTTTGTGAACCGATTCTTTCTACACCTGAACTCGTTTGTCCGCGTTCGGATCGTCCGGCTCATCTCGATGCTCGTGGAAGAAGAGAACAAATATTTAGAAGCGATCCAAGAGCACGGAGACGATGTCTTCTTTTTCACAGAAAACGAGCCTCCTGAAGCAGAAACGGTTATTCCGGAAGCCGTGAAGAAGATGTGGATGGGGAGACTGGCGAAGAGTCTGCTCGACAAGTCGCCGCAAGTCAGGAGTGCCGCAGTCGCAGCTCTTTCTTTCTGGGACGATGCAACTATTCTGAAGACACGGGACAACGACGTGACTGTGAATCAACGTGAGTTTCTTCATCTCCTCTCGCAAGGTACTGTTCTGTTTCAGTGCTGTGGAAAAGCGTGCATGACGTGGATGAAGGCGTCAGAATGACTGCCGCCCGTCGAGTCCACATCACCGACAGCAGAGAGATTGACAAGTGCATGGACTACGTGGAAACGAGTACTGAGAACCGCGTCCGGCAGATTGTAGTCGTTCGACTTGCCTCCGACGTCCATCTCCTTTCGTTCACCGACGAGCAGAGATTTCGATTCGTAAATCTTCTGAGCCAAAGTGACAGCGGTAAAATCACTCATTTCTTTTCGGATTCCGATGTTCCCATTATTACAGCTCGCGTTCAAGACGTCATTCACCAGTGTCTTGTCGAATCATGGATGTCCGTAGCTTCTCAAGAGATTCTCTCTCCCTCCATCTTTCCCGATCCCAATCCCGAGGACAATATTCCAGATCAGTTTCCTACGATCATCATTCAGTTTATGGATCCATTGGTCGATCAGCAAGCCGTTCAAATCTTCGTAAGCGAATCAATTGTATCTCCAACGTATTCATATTTTTCAGATGAAGTTTGCAGTAGCCCGATTCATACAGGGCAAGACGAACAGTGTCACTGAGAAACCGGACATAGAACAGTTCCTCGCACGTCTCCTGGCGATGACCTACGCAGAGAGTGAATGCGTCGGATTGATGAGAAGGACCACTTTCCGGCTTGTCGACGAGTTAGTTACGAATGCGGCATGCCGAACGTTATTTTCTCTCTTCAGAAACGACGAAGACAAGAAAGATGCACTGAAGAAAACGTTCTTGCGTGTTTTCATCTCCAGGTGCTTCTTCGATGTCGTTTTCCAGCTGTCACGTGGCCGCTCCGACGTCACGAGCATCCGGAACCGTGCAGTTACCTTCTTCACTCCCGACGTTACTTGTTTTTCGGAACATCTCGAGAAGTTCTGCTACGAGTACATAAGAGTCGGTTCGGAGCACAAGATTGAGATCATCGAGGCACTTCTCATTAATATATTGCATCTTCTCAACGTCTCCGTGAAGCACGGCGACAATTCTTTCGACCGAGAGCTATATAAGAAGACGTTGGAAAGGCTGACGGAGTCGGCGGATCTCGATTTCTCCACCGATATCACAGTGATTCTGGTGACGACGATTCTGGATTTGTGCAGAAGTGACGAAGAGCGAGAGGAGACGTGCGGAAGGATTTGTGCGGCGGCGGAGAAGCTGCTTTTGACTGGAGGAAACGGCAAAAATCTGTCGGAGTTTATGAATGAGGGACTCGTACAGGACAGAATGTACTTCAGAAGTGCAACAATGCTGCTCGCCGCATGCCAGCACGAAGAGGTTCGGAAACCTTCCCCGGAAATGTCATCTTTCTTCAAAGCAATTATTCCGGCACTTTTGGGAAACACCAACGAGAAGATCCAAAGGGTCGGGCTCCAACTGATCGGATTCGCCGCCTCTATTGACTTTGAGAACTGTGGCCCGTATTTGAAACTGACGAGATTCCTGATTCAAAGAGACAATGTCCTGCTGAAGGGAACCGGCTTGCACACGATCATTGGGATCATCAAGAAGCACGGGTTCCCTAAAACAGCGGAAGCTCTTTTTCAAGGAGAAGACGAAGTTGCTGACAATATCGACTTCATGAATTCCCTGGCGAAACTAATTGAGAAGACTGTGACATCACTCAATGGAGCAGCTCTCGCTTTTGCCGTCCAGGACTGCCTCAGCATGCTCTCTTACGGAGCTTACGCGTGGCCCAAACTCCTTTCGGCGCTTTTGGTCATCGTGTTCCAGAAAGTGAACGAGGAGTTGAATCTGCCGAAGATATTGAAAGCATATTTCAAATCGTCAGTTCGCAGTATGTGGAGAAAGTGAGAATTGACATAAAGAGCCTCAATAATAATTGTGATTACAGAGTGCACCTGCTTCAAAGCTTCACTATGGCTGTCAGTGTCGTTTCTCGGAAGAACGAGCACGACGCCGGCTGCGATGTACTCGAGATGACGTCGGTCGTTTGCGAACATTTGAGCAGAGTGCACACTGTCGGAGAAGAAGAGCAGCCAGCAAGAGCGAACGAGATTCATGTTGAAGTGGAGCTGGCGAATCGGATGATCAGTAGGGCGCTCTCGCATCCGTCCTCCTGGTTCATCCGGCACGTCTTCACTTCTCTCGCCACTTCGCTCAGTTTAGAATGTGTCCCCTTGGAGCAACTTCTCGCCCTCCACGACACTCTTATCGATGCATATACAGTTTACACATCCTTGTCTATTGAATTCGGTATCCTTTTTTCAGACAATTCGTTTCAATTCCGGAAAAACGACGCAGATCGCAGTGAAACGATTCTTGACACAATGTGAGAAAGTTATTTCCCTGAAGAAACGTTTGAAAGGAATGCCAATTCCGGTGGATCTGAAAAAGGTGAAGAACGAAGAAGACGTCGAAGAAACAGCTCCGATTTCTTGCAAGAATAAGGGACGACGAGCAGTCTCGTCCACCAGTTTAACAAAAGAATGGGACGACGATGGACTGGAGATCGACGAGTGGTCTGATTCGGATGACAGCTTCGAGGTTACAATCTGAATAGTTACCGTTCTACATAGATGGTCATTTCAGTACTTTCCAAAGTCAACTAGAACCAGGAAACGTCCGAATTCGATCACGGAGATGTCAACCCAATTGAAGTGTCCGAGGGAGGAACAAGAAGAAGCAACCCTCGATGACTCTTTCGAACTGTAATCTCATTCTGTATTTGTTGTCTGTTGCTTTTCATATCTTGTTGCATGAAGTCTTGTATCATTCTCATTCGGTGTATATCTCTTGTCGGTCCCTTAGTTGTTTTAAATTCTCCGAAAGATTGTTATTTACAAATTTGCATTTTCGCCTTTGCAAGGATCTACAGGCTTTTCCCACGCCAATCCGCGTAAGCCATCCTGATCCCAACCCCCAGTGCAGGCCTCTCGTGCGTGTTTCCAACTTGACCTGACATCATCTCGTCCGTTTCAGACACTTTGATCCCGTCGCTTATCCGACCAAGGAGCAGCCATCGGATGCTTCGGGTCGAAAGCGCCGAAAAGAACGGAGCATCTTCAAAGATCCCGTGTTTGTGTCTTACTCACACAAACGCACGGGCGGCCCGTTTGACGTCAATCGTCGGGCGATTTAGGGCGATTTACAAATCAAAGCGAAATTGTATTCGAAAAGTGATGGGGGAAAAGTCGCAAAAGGCGCAAAGCTGCAAAAACAACACAAAAAGGCTGAGGATTATTTAGAAGACGTGGTGCAAAATGGAAAAGTCAGTTGGGAATGGGCGTCAGGAAGCGGTCGAAGTAGAGTCCGTTGTTGCGCGCGTCGAGACGGAAGATGTTGGCGGCGAGCATCCGGGTCGACTCGTCCACTTCCAGGTCCGCGTTCGCGCCGCCCATGTCGGTGCGGACCCATCCCGGACAGAACGAGGTGACGAGGATACGGTACTTGGAGAGCTCCATGAACGACTGTCTCGAGAACGAGTTCAACGCCGACTTGCTCATTCGGTAGGCGGTCTGAAAGTGCTCTTTGAGCTTCGAGCTTTGAGTTTCTTTCCGGGCTCACCATCGGGCCATTGAAGCATCCGTCGTTCTTCTCGATCGATGCCATCGTCGAAGAGATGTTCACGATGGCGGCTCGATCCACGGACACATCTTCGCTGTCTTGCTTCGCCGCGGAGGCCTTCTTCAGAAGAGGCAGGAAGATCTGGGTGACGATGGCCGGCGACACGGAGTTCGTTTCGAGCTGCTTCAGCATCGTCTTCCGACAAATCGGACCGTCCACTTCGTACGGAAGAAGGATTCCGGCGTTGTTCACGAGAAGGTTCAGACCGCGGCATCCGACAACTTCGGAGACTTCCTCGAAGACTCTTCTGATGGAGACGTCGTCGTCGACGTCGAGACGGATGACGTGGAGTCTCCGGTCCTTGGCCAACGCATTCAGCTCGTCCGCCTTCTCCGGATTCCGACACGTGGCGATGAGAGTCTCGATGTGCGGATACTCCAAGAAGTGCTTCACGAGTCCGTAGCCGATTCCCCGATTCGCACCGGTGACCATCAACGTCTTCGGCACCCTCTGCTCTCTTTTCTCGACCTCCGGATCCGGATCCGTCCTCATGTTCAGGTCTCCTTTCAGTTTGTAGTCGGGCATTTTCTGTAAACACGAGACAATGTGGGGGGAATGGGAAACGGCGATAAATAAAATGAAAAATGTGCAAGTGTCTAGTTTCAAACTAACGCCGTCTGATAACGAATTGTTTGTATAAAATATGAATCTGAAGAAAGTGTCCACAGGCGATTTCTGTTTTATTAAGAAAGACCAAAGGTTCGCGAAGAGAAGGAAGTGTTTTTTGTTTCTTTTCGCCCCAGGTGTCAAAGGGCACTACTCGGAGGGACTAGAAAACGCTTGCGGGTCCCCGGCCCTGCATCTTTTCGCATTCGTCAAAGCGACTTTCTTCCGAATGGCCATGATCCCAAATCAGAAAATCTTTGAGAAATCGCCGAAGAATCACAAATCCGATTGTGGCTGAACTTTTGTTCCCCGATGCTTCCGAGCCTGTCTTGACCCAATATCTTCCGACACGTTTCAGCAGTTCCGAATGCACCAGGAACATCTGAGACAGTCCTTGCATCGGGGGCAGACTGTAACTGGTCGCATGGCACGCCCGGCCATACAACCATAAATCAGACGCTTCCGAGTGACGAGAGGCCCCCGACCGGGACGTAATCGGTTCCTAATCGAGTCTCGAAGTCCTCCACGTGAACGCCCGCATCATGTTGATTTTTGGGCGCGCGACCTCCCATGTCCCTCTTCTTCTTCGTCTTCCCGAACCGCTTCGTTTATGTATTCTCTGAGTCAGTGTGCAAATAAACAGAATAGTCATCGTGTCCACACCAGTTACTAATTGAATCTTCCGAATCTTCTTCTCACGTCATTTGTGTGTCCGAAGTCACAGAAGACAGTGTTCGGGATGTCGAAATGATTGGAAGAGGATGAAGACGTGTCTGTACCGACGGCTTCTTATCAAAGAATCGCAGAGTTCACTTTTTGCTCGTTCGGAGATTTCCGAGAGATTTGAGAGACCCGAAAATAGCTTTGGAACTGAAAAACAGACTCGTTGGTCTCGAGCGGCTTCGTCGTGAATCACTTGGCACTTTGAGTCTGAAAGAAGAATGTCGGAACGGGACGGTGTAGTCACAGTCACGTGACTCGGTCCAAATAGTGCTCTCGGGTCTCCCTCAATCAGCCCATGTCGTTGCCTATCAGCGAGTGTGTGCCCCACTGATCCCTCTCTTGTAGCCTCTCGAATAGTCTGGTCAAAGTCCATTCGTCTGTAGTCTCCCAGAAGTCTGCTTCCTTTTTTTTCGCTGTTCGCCAACTGTGAACGGCGCTCCAGTTTCCCAGTGTGTTGTCGAGTGAGACGACTAGAAAACGAATGAAGGGAAAAGGGAAGCGGATGTGTGGCGGGGGAAGGCGAAATGAAGATACAGAAGCGGTCACGTGGCACTCGGAAACTGCTTCCGAACCCATTTAAAACGCTTCTTCTTCGCGACCTGATTGCGAAATAAAGCGCCATTTCCGAGGGCTTCGGACTGTTTGCCTTTCCTGTTTTTGTTTACTTTTTGACCATTTGCACTTTTGCCTTTTCGTTTCTTGCTTATTCGACGTGTATTTAACTGAACGAATTCTCATTTCTCATTTCACGTGGCACTGCCATTTCACACCACTTCAACTGCTTCCTCCCCTCTCTCTCGTTGTTTTGTTTCTGTGTTTCCTTTGTTCGCCGCCTGTTACAGCTTCTTTTCTATAAGAATGGCGTCATCTGCCCCCCAAAATAGAAAGTTCACAAATCAGTCCATTTTTTCGTCGTCGCCGCCGACCATTCTTGTTCATCTTCTCCGCCTTGCAAAAAGATCACCTCCATCGTCGAAATAACTGCTGCTGCTGCTGCAGAATGACGAAATAGTTCGTGTTCTCGCGTGTGAAAGTCTCGAACCGTCTGCGTCTCTTCTCTCTCTCGTTAAATGGGACAGTAGCCATGACGTCTTCTTGGGACATTTCGCAAGAAGAAGAAGAAGAAGCTGCATGGCTGGTGTGGAATGTCACGAACATTCCACCACGGCCACACACACACTCTGTTCTTTACGACTACAAGTTTCGCTCGAAGTCTGTAGTTGCACGGACTTCTTTCCGCTCCCTGGACTTTGAAATTTCGCATTTCAGTTCGGGAGGGGCGCGACAGTTGGCGACTGTAAACAGATGTTCGATCCGGTAGCGGTGGGCGAGTGTAAAGATCTCAAAATGTGTCGGTCTCGAAGAACACCGCGTGAATCTTCTGAACCTTCGAGTTCTGAGTGAGCCGCCAAGAGTCACGTTCTCCCGCCCGCCCGGAGGCCACTGCCGGACCGTCGGATCGGCGTCGGCAGTGTGACGCATACATCAGATATCGTTTGCAAACCAATCAGTTTTGTTTTCGAGAAACGAACAAACAACGTGCAAAAGTGCAAACAAGGCGACGTTCTGATTGCAACTGGCTATTATGAGCGGTAAACAACTTTTCTTCTTCTTCTTCTTCTCCGAACGGAAATGAACGAGAATCTCAGAGAGAGTCTTCTTCAGATGGAGTGGATCTCTGAAAACGGAAAGATGATCTTCTCGGATCAGAGAACGATTCCATTCAATGACATGCACGCACAGACGGATCAGGCGCATCCTTTCTCTCGCATGTTTGAAGGTTCGAGGCGATCTTTGTCTCGACTGGAACCACTTCGAGTGATCCCCCTCTATCCAACTTTTTGGTCCGATGCTCTCTGCCAGAATCTAATTCCATCCCGTCGGCCGCCGGTTTTTGGACCGGAAGTCAGCGGATATTCTTAGAACCTCCCCCCGCAACGTACTTTATCCAATTTATTGCGTCTCGCCTGCGCGAGTGCTCATTGAGCAGACGTGCCGAAAAGAGAAACACGTTCTCTTGACCCCTCCAATGTTTCTTCTGACGAGCACGACGCCTTCTGACTGCGAGTCTCCGACAAGTGACGTGGAGGAGCAACGTGTCCGAAGGGATGAAGTCTGATTGGAGCAATTAGAAGGATTAAACGCTGTCCGCGGATTATCGGAGGGCTAGTTCCTGATCGGAAGGTATCCAAAAATGGACGTCTTCTGAATCCGACGGTCCCTCGCGATTCCCGCTTCCCTCGTTTTGCAGCCGCTCTTTTTTCGCGCGCGCTCGACACAATGGTGTCCATTTTGCGCGCGAGCTGCAGGAGTGCACATCACTGAGCCAACAAACATTACTCATCGAAAGCGAGAGAGCACGCGGCGGCCGGAGACGCAGACAGTGTCGCGAACTGTGCTCCCGTGCTCCGCCGCGCGGCAGATGAACGAACGATGACGAGGTGCGAAGCGGCGGAGAGCACAGCCCTGGAACTCGTTCTGTAGACGTTGCCGAGTCACAGATCACAGAAAGCAGGTCGTGCCACGTCACGAGAGCACCGACTACACAGTACAACGACAGGCTTCGATGCCCGTTCCGGCTAGAGTGTCAGGATTCTATTTCGATCCGAACGAAGAGGGAGAACGTCTTCTGCCACGTCACACCAGACGATCTCGGGGCTTCGGCACGTTCCAGCGTCGCACTAAACACAGCATTTGATCTCAATTTTCGATCAGCCAGGAAATACCTTTCTTCGTCGTTTTCAATCTTTACTGCACCCAACAAACGAGAACCGACGTCTCCCAAAAATGTTGCCGTTTCGAAAGACGGCGAGTGTTCGGTCTCCACGATCCGCACGCTGTCTCCTCCCGATTCGCGTCGCTCCGATGCGAATCGCCGGCGTTCGAAAGGGCAAACTATGCTAACTAGTAGTAAACAACCGAATTAGTCTGGGCCCCCCGGGCGAGGTCGCCGGGTTTGCAGAGTTTCTCTTCTTCGTCGGAGAAAGGAAGGAAGGAAGGAAGGAAGAGAAGACACAAAACGACTGATTCACGAGTGTTCTCGATTCGGCACAAAGGAGCAGTGTGACACGTTACGGATTAGGCTGCTACGTAACGGTGTCCAAGACGGCCATTTGTTTGGACGCGCTTCCGGGAATATCCTAACGAGCCGCCCGGGTATTCCGGAGATCGAACACGCAGAAAAATGGAGCCGTTCGCACTGCTTCCCCCCCCCCCCGTGAATCACTTGCCAAGGAAATGAAAAGGTGCACCAGCAGATGAGGAGCAGTGTCACATGGAGCATCTTGCTTCGAATCCGCGTCTCGTGTCGTGAGGCTTGTCATCGGGATTTGTTGATGAGCCACTTGTTTATTGTGCCCTAATCCAATCGCGATTCGTGTGAAACTTGCCAATTTGCTCGTCGCCGCGATTACGAGAATCGAGGAGCACGGGACAACAACCTGCGGGATTAGCGGCGAGAAGAAGAAACAATTTGCCATCGGAGGAGATGTCAACACTGTTTTGTTGGTGAAATGGGCGGGCAGGAAACAACAACACAATTTGAATTTACTCTCCGAACCGGAGGAAGGACGGTATAAAAGAGACAGACATCTACCCTTTGACACCGATATCTCTCTTCCTCCGCCGATCGCCGACGCCTTCTCCTTCTTTCTTTCGCACGCCTTCTACCTCAACGTCTTCTTCTTCTTCGACTTCTTCTGCCTCGAAATGATTCACATCATCGTGTGGAAGATGGAGAATCCGGACGGCTGTCAGGCTCGCGATGCTCCCGATTCCGATTGACGCCGCTCACTTCGAGAATCGGATTGGCTCACGCGGAGCACAAGCAGCAGCACGGGTGGATGAGTGAACAAGATGATCTCATGGCCGATGGAAATAAATGTTTATTTGTTGTTTGCTTGTTGGTCATCTGCCCCGGCCCCCGACACTTTCAGTCGTCAGGTCTGATGCAATATCATCATCATTCTGGAACGGAACCGAAGCCCCCATTAGTCAGTTTCAGCAATTTCCAGATTGTTCGTGTTTTGCTTCGGATGCGTGCGGATGGAAGCGGATCGTGTGGAAAAAGGCGCTTAGAATGTAGCGGATTTCGAGAGGGGGGAGGACGAAATCTGCGTTTCCAGATGTGTCACGAACCTTGAGAAGACGTCGATGTCATCTGGAGTGTGATTCAGAAGACTTCTGCAGAAGAGTCACGTGTCCCTTCCCCTGCAGTAGTGACCCAGTTTTCCCACGTGGCTGATGATGCAAAAGCCCCGTTCCTCGGTGTCCACTCTTTTGTTGATTCAACCATGTCATCCCTCCTGTCCCGGCGGCCGAAAAAAACGAGAAAAAAACGGTCTGCAAAGAGGCTTATCGGCGAAAAGTTCAAAGTTTCCGCCGACTTGCATCACTTTTCGAAAAGCGTTCATTGTTCGGGGAACCCCCCTTTTCAGTTCTCGAGGATCAGACTTCTTTCGCAAAGTTCGAAGTGATGTGTGCTGTGAGTAACACGTGGAAGTGCTCTTCTCTGCCGGCTCAAGACCTCTTTTTCTCGTGCTCGAAAGCCGCGCGATCTTCCGGAGACGATGACATTTTGTGTGACTCCGTCAACCACAAACTACGTCTTCTACAGTACACCGTTCCGATTCTTTCGCAACTTTTCGTAGTCCTCGCAAACCGTTTCGTGTCTATTTATTTGCTCTCCCATCATATTATCGTCGCCACACCGGGGCACATTCGGAGAAACTGTCATCACCTCACTGAATCATACGAGTCACTCCGATACCGTGGGAAAGTGGGCGGAGCTTTGGCGGAGGGGCATGGAGTGATGTGATCTAGCGTGACCAGCAGCATCAGCAGAGAGAGAGAGGGGCGGAGTCGCGGAAAGAGGCGGAGGGGGTATAAAAGGCGGCGGCAAGGGAGGAACGAGAAGGCACTCTCTCTCTTTGCCTCTCCATTCCACAATGATCCACATGCCGATCCACGCTACTTCGAGCCTCGAGCTCCACCAATCCATCGCCTTCCGCCGACTCCGTCGACTCCAGAACCTGTCACCCGTGCCCCATTCGGACTGATTCCTTGCCGCCGATATCTATCCCTGTCTCCAACTGCACATTCTGTATATTCGACTCTTCAATGGGTCTCGCCACGATTCCACGGGTTGCCGCTTCGAAACGAAGATCTCAACACAAAAGGACCGCCGTCTTGCTTTACACTCGCCAGTTCAATGGTGCTTTACGTCTCCCTCTCCCGCGATCTTCCTTTATTTATTTGTTTCCTTATCTGTACAAAACAGAAGAATCCAATGAACCATTGAATGATATATCAAAAAGTGTACTGTGTGTTCTTTGAAAAACGAAGCGGGGCGGCGGTGCACATGAACCTGGCCGGGAGATGGTCGAAGATTGCGTCAGACAGCAGTCATCGCATGTGAATCGGGTGATCCTTCTCTGGAGGTTCGGAACCCGGGAGGAAGAAGCGAAGGGACAAAGTATGGGAGTAGCATGTGATCTCGTGCACCTCCGAGAAGATGAAGGGGACAGTCTGTAGCAAGTTCTTCGATCGCCAACACACTTCCGTTTCAGATTTCTACCGTACCTGCTTAGTCTCTCCGTCAACACGTCGGCTTACACCACACCTAGCTGCTTCTGATTCCATTATCCCGGGGGGATTGGATGAGTAACGGGCGCTAACTCTCTTACAGTCGCAATCCTGGCATCTTTGTTTCAGCAGCGCCTTCCTCTCTGAAACGCCGGCCGCCTTTTTGACCCCGGTGGCCGTCGTCTCGTAATCCCCCCCGCATTCGAGTCTTGTTCATTCATCCGGATTTCCCGTCTCCTCTCTCGCTTTCTCAAAATAGAATCACTTTCCTCAGTGTACTTGTCTTCCGAATCAGAGAACCTTCTTCTCCAATCTCTCTCCGTGTTCATTTCGTTGACATCGGCCACTTTCTGCTCGTTGTCACTGTCTTATCTTTGAAATGGTCTCTTCTCGCGAGAAGTGTGTGTTTCTCTTGACCTTCAGGAAGTGTAATGGGAGGGCCCCGTCGTTGTCAACAAACAAACAACACCTTTCTTCGCGGAGACCTTTCACTCTCGAAACGCTGCGGAAGAAGACACGTGCTTCTTGTTGCAAAGAACACCATCCGTTTAGGTCAGAACATGTTTATTTTTCATTTCTTTGTACAAGTACGAATAAGTTAATTAAATAAAGCTGATTGAAGTAGAAAGAGGTCCTTTTGTGTTGAGATCTTCGTTTCGAAGCGGCAACCCGTGGAATCGTGGCGAGACCCATTGAAGAGTTGAATGTACAGAATGTGCAGTTGGAGACAGGGATAGATATCGGCGGCAAGGAATCAGTCCGAATGGGGCACGGGTGACAGGTTCTGGAGTCGACGGAGTCGGCGGAAGGCGATGGATTGGTGGAGCTCGAGGCTCGAAGTAGCGTGGATCGGCATGTGGATCATTGTGGAATGGAGAGGCAAAGAGAGAGAGAGTGTCTTCTCGTTCCTCCCTTGCCGCCGCCTTTTATACCCCCTCCGCCTCTTTCCGCGACTCCGCCCCCTTTCTGCTGGAGGCCACTCTGTGTCACACAACACGCCACTATCTCCGCCTCTTTCCCACGGTCGCCGCCCCAACAATGTGACGATTCTGTGACGATGATGACAAGTAGCGACCCGGTTAGGTGATGGTTTTCGAAACATTTCGACGACGGAGATAAGAAGGAGCCGCGACACTCGGCCGGAAAGACGGGTTACGAGCAGAATGGGAAGACGAGAGTGTACTGTGATCAGTGATGAGCGCGCAGTGAGATGACGGTCAGGAGAGGCTAGAAGCGGTGCCCCCGAATGTTTACGAATGTTGTGTTTCCTGGTCAGCTAGTGGTCGCTTCCGTGTGATTATGCTCTCGGAAGTCGTCCATTCAAAAACAGAACGATCTTTGAGAATCAGAAACTTTCCGCGTTTGACGCCAGGCTTGTTGTTTGGTGAGAGGAAGACCTTTCCTATCCGGATCAGATCTGGAAATTCGCGGATTCCAGAACGAATTTCTCGGATTCGTTTCCATTCCGAGTCTGTCTTCAACAAATGATGTAATGGCAAAGAGTGCATGCGTTATCGTTGTTCCTCCTGTGTGCATTCCAGCCCGCTTGCAACTTTTTCGGAGAACCGTCTTTACAGCGCATGATGAAACGGCGAATTTCAATGATATACGAGTGCGAATAGTTGATAAAACGAGCGAATTCGAGACCCGGTGGTCAGAAGGGGCGGAGTCGGAGGAGTAGTATAAAAGGCGACCGGAGTGGGGAGGAAGACATCCTTCCGGATTCGTTCGACTCCCTCTCTCTCCTCACTCAACATGATCCACATGCCGATCCACGCCACCTTCGAGACTAGCAGCCCGTTCGAGCTGCGTCGTGCCGCACGTCTCCAGAACCGGACCTCTTCTGCCAACTGAACGCCTTCTGATTCTCTATCCTCTTCTCAATGGATCTCCGATTCTTCACGGGCGCTACTCAACTCCACGATCTCCAGATGACACTGCATTTCCAAATGATTTCAATCGGTCTCTTCAACCCATTTCACCCGATCTCTTTCAATAAACTTGTCATGAATATCACACTGTTCTGTTTTGAAAACGAGAAAGTTCCCAAAGGGAGAAGGCCCCTTGATCTTCGTTTCGCTGCGCTTCCCACGAGACAATCGGACGATGATTCAGCCTGTTTGAATTCGGAGCATTCACCTTCAAAGAAGGCGCTGACCTTTTGCCTCTTCGCCTGTTTGTTCAATTGCAACTCATCGGCAAGGACAAAAGAGCAGCAGCAGCGCTGTGTCACCCACTCACTTCCTACCTTTTCCAGACTTCCCTTTACTCTTCGGTCGGTGCACTTCGCTTATCCGATGATGTTATCGAACGCGTCGAGTGCAACAACAATTGGATTTGTCTCCTCATCGATGACAAATCCTCGACTAAGAAGTGAAACATGGTATCATGCAGATTGGAGGCAAACAAATCCTGAATCATCTCGAACTGAACTGGCTCAGCAGCTCCAAAAATTGTGCTGGAAGTCAGATAAGACGGCCGTATTTTGGTAGGATGAATGCGAGTTTTGCGGGTGAGAATTCCAGAGTAGGCGGGATTAGAGACCGAGGGCGGAGGGTTCAAAATGAGTCAAAAACTGATGGTACGAAAGGTTTCGGAAGCATCGTTCGGTAACGACGACGGAAAGATCGTCGGAGATTCTGGTGAGACCGGTGAATGCGTCGAATTCAGACGACGTTCGGAGTAGTCGAGGGGCTTCAGGAACCTGCTGACGACACTTTTTCGCCGATTACGAGACTGTCTGGTCTTATTTTTGGCACTATTCTCAGAAGACGTTAGGACCGTTGAAAAAGCACTGCTTACTCGAAATTGTGAACACTTGGTAAGGGAATCCTCGTTCTTTCGGAGAGCGCTTCTTCTTTTCCTTGGAACTTTCTCGTTTTCAGAACAGAACAGTGTGATATTCATGACAAGTTTATTGAAAGAGACCGGGTGAAATGGGTTGAAGAGACCGATTGGAATCATTTGGAAATGCAGTGTCATCTGGAGATCGTGGAGTTGAGTGGCGCCCGTGAAGAATCGGAGATCCATTGAGAAGAGGATAGAGAATCAGAAGGCGTTCAGTTGGCAGAAGAGGTCAGGTTCTGGAGACGTGCGGCACGACGCAGCTCGAACGGGCTGCTCGTCTCGAAGGTGGCGTGGATCGGCATGTGGATCATGTTGAGTGAGGAGAGAGAGAGAGAGTCGAACGAATTCGGAAGGATGTCTCCCTCCCTATTCCGGCCGCCTTTTATACTACTGCTCCGACTCCGCCCCTTTTCTGACCACCCAATTGAGGATGCTCTTTGCACTGTCCACTTATCGCGCCAATATATCATTGAAAGTTGCGAGTTTCGTCATGCACTGTAAACTCTGGAGTCGGAAAAAGAAGAGAAAGCGGACGAAGTGCATGTCATTTTGCTTCCATTCTGCAGACACAGACGAAAACGGAACACGTGAGTCAGTCAGACTTAGACACTTTTAGAGCTGAAATCCGCGAAAAGGTGTGGGATAAGATGGCCATTGTTGGCGTCAAAGGACCCGTTTCTTCTGACTTTTCGAGGCAAAGATCTGTGTGTTTACTGTTTTGTTTGTCCAGAAGAACAAGACGAAAGTCTTCTTTTTTCCGAGTCTGATCTAAATATTTAGAGAACCACTAAAAGATCAGGAAACTAAAGAGAAGTCAGAAAGGTTGAGATAGGGCTTCGCGCGAATCGGAAAGAAAACAGAAACACTCTGGAAGCGCACGAGAGAGAGAGAGAGAGTGCATTCTGGAAATGAAGGTCAGGGGGGAAGTGAGTGTGTTGTTGAACTCCGCGTTCTGCGAACGGCGAATAATGAGTGCTCTTTCTTCTTTGTTTTGACTCCCACGCCGAAAACTTCTTGAATAATGATCTCGGAATTTCGAAAATAAGACGGGATATTACAGCAAATCTGAAATTCGAAGAGGTAGAAAAGTCGCTTTCTGCGAGGACTGATGTGTCTGGAAATGCAACTACTTCCAGGATATTCGATTAGTCGCAGACTGTCGGAAACGCAGAAACTGCACTTTGTGAACGTCTTCTTCTTCTTCTTCTTCTTCACATTCAGAAGACGTCGACGTCTTCTATTGTTGTATTGTTAATTTGTTTGAAGGGCGGAGGGCCACTGACTATTCTTGTTCCAAGTCATTTTCTTTAAGTTCGCTTTCAGTTCAAGACAAGACAGTTTTTATAATTCCAAATATATTTATTATGCATTCTTCCAAATAAATATGGATCTTGAAACAATATCAGATCAACAAATAAGTGTTCAACAATTCAAAATAAACGCTGAATGGCGGCACCCGTGTCGAATGGAACGTCATCGTCTCAGAAGGCGTGTAAAGCAGAAGAGCAGGAGTTTGAGATCGAGCGGATGACATCCGGAAACCCATGGGAGTAGAAGAGACCTCGTTTTGCAATCATCAACAGCTACGGGCAGCTACGAAGAGAAGAACCAAATAGAATGTACAGTGTCGGCGTCCTTCGGCGGTCAGTTCGTCTTTCGGCCCGTCAGGAGGCGCAAGCGTCGGAGCTCGAAGGAGCTCGTCTGCTCGAATGTGGCGTGGATCGGCATGTGAATCATAGTGAGAGAGTGGGAGAGAGTGGTGGAGAGGAAACGGAACGTTTTGAGGTGCACCGCCTCCCCGCCTCGCTTTTATACTGCTCGCCGAGCCAGCCCCGCCCCCCTCGCCCGTGTGCCTCAGCTCTCCGCCGCCGAGCCACTCCCACTTTCCCACGCCGTTTGACCGCACTGTCTCCGTCTGCGTCTCTGTTTACCGAGACACTCTCTGCCGCCGCCGAAGAAAACTTCGTCATTTGCATCATGGGTTGCAACTGAAAACATGGAAAAGTTGCAGAATTGAACGTTTTCTGCAATTATTCAGGTGCACCGAGTTGAAAGACGAAAAACGGGGCAACGGGAAACGAGTGACGACCGATCAGAACGGGGCGATCACTTCCGATTGACCAGCCCGATTCGCAGATACCGAAGGCACTTTCGATGATGTTTGTGATTGATTCGGGGGGCGAAAGTAAGTGATTCGCTGACAGGAGAGATCAGTTTGCAAACGTCTGTACAGGCAGTTCGGAAGATCGGGGACGACGGATCCATGCTTCGGGAACTTCAGAGGATCCTCCCGAGGGTGTTCCTCCCGGATCCTCTTCCTGATCTTCGTTCCTTGTCTCTTTCCGATCTCTGAAATGGCCCCAGTTTTCCGAAAACTCGAGAGATGAGCCCGTCGAAATGCACCGAGTGTGCTTATCCGCCGCTTACTTCGACTGGAGCCACTTCGACCTCAACGGCTGCAACGTCTTCTTGTTCTCAGAAGACCGACGACGTCGGCGAGGCCACTTCCGCAGTTGCAAATCGAATCTGAACTCCCGCAGTGAGCCCCCGGTGAGCCGCTCAATCCGGAAAAGCCTCGCTTCGTTCTACCTCTTTTTGCGGGTCAAATTCTCGGTTACCTCCGGCGGGAGAGATGAAGTTGGCGCGAAGCCAAGGAGCACGGAAACAATATGCTCCGGGAGCACCTGTCCAATTACTCCCCCATTTTGAGTCACTCTCTGGTTTAGATGTGCCTGTTTTGCAGCAAAACATAGCATCCCGAAAGCGGCTTTTGTGAGTAATGCTTGCAGGTTCTTTTCTTCTTTTCGACAGCTCCCAGCCAATCAGAAACCAGCACGCTTTCCCTTTTTCGCCTATCTCCGCACAGTTTCCAATGAAAATGAGAAGGAGAAGTATGCGTCATGTGAGAAAAAAGGGAGTGTAGCAGCAGAAAAGTGGGCATCTTTTCGGTTTTTGATACCGCCGACACTTTTGTGACCGAGCAGAGACAGTCTTGTGACCAACACCTGGTGTTTTTTCTGAAGACAAACTCCGGTTGTCGTCGTGCTCCACAGACGAGCTTCGGACGAAAGTGGAGGGGTCCAGTGCACCAGGAGAGACAACTTCCGGCAGTTGCCGTCCGGAGCCATTGTGTTCCGATGATAATCCGAGGCAGGAAGGCGTTCATTTGTGTTGTCAAAACGAGCGGATGAGTAAAATAATCCACCCCCACTTCCCTTCGGGACGTCACAACGGATTAGTTTCCGTGGAATCTGTTTTCGGATCCACCCTGTTTTATCGTCGGATTGATTGGATTTGCAGGAAACTCACACAGGGGACGACACTTTCCACATGATTGCCATTCGAACGCTCTCCGTTGGAAATTGTAGTGTTTTCGTGGAAAACAAGGCACGCTCTGACGTGTCGCTACGAAAAAAGTGCGCCGAACCTTGACGACGAGGTGCTACGATGCTCGTATTATCGCGTGGCACTTCGACGAAATAGGCGCTCATCCGTCAATCGGGGAGACTCGATCCGCGCGATCTTTGCGCATTGGCCACAACACACACCGTCCGACCTTTCCTTGTTTATTTGTTTCCTTTCCGTTCTCCCAACGGCTTCTTCGCTTCCAAACTTCACACCTTCCTTCTGACTTTCTTCTTCTGCTGCTGTTCGATGAGTAAAACTAATCCCACCTTCGCCTCCTAATCCTGTTATTCCCGCCGGAACCAGACCGATTCCACCCGTTTTCAATGGTCCAAAATGCTTTTCCGAGGCGACAACTGCGATCATTTCAAAAGGGATTTTCACATTTTTTGAACGGGATTTCCATTTTCGTGAATCAGAACCGATCTCGGCTGGCTTAGAGCCAACTGAGCGCCCGGATATCTTTAGTAAGGTGGTTTATTTTAAGTGAATGGGGAAAAAAAGGAAGCGACTTATGGAAACGAATGTTAGCTTCATTGAGAATCGCTTCCCTGTCTGCGACAAACACCAGAAAGCGACGAAAATACGGACAAGTCCGTCTGAAGGACGACTATTCTTGTCATGGCCGGGAAATGGCGAAAAACGGAAGCATCGGAAATGTTAAGATCGGATTGGACGGATGCTCGTTTCGGTGGAGCTAACAAGCACCTTTGGTCCGAGGAGCAAGTGCGCTCTACCGTACTCGGGGGCCTTCCCTCTCTCTCTCTCTCTCTCTTAGAAAGAGAGTCTCTTCTCGAATCGGCACAAACTACAAACGTTCTGAAACAACGTCATGTCGGAAAGGATGTGCGTGGGGGAATCTGAATGAACTTGAGTCACTGATAACTCCATCCTTCGAGAGCCGGCTCTCTGCAAATTGGTGTCCTTCTTGTCTGAAAGAGTGTTCATAGTTTCTGCTCCACGACTACTGCCTCCGCCGATTCTCAGAGATCCGAGGCTCGCGCCGTTCTTGCAGAGATCGACTCCGTGTACCCGCGGGGGAAGTCTTCGTCCGAACGTCTTCTATTCCTTGATCGTAGCTTATCCGATGGAAAAGAATGAATGGAAGTTGATTTCTGGAAAAGAAGTGTGCGCAAGACGGAAGAAACTTGCAGCCGGAAGCCGGATCAGTGTGTTCGAAATGGCAACTGTGCGCTCGAATGGAAAAGGATCTCTGGGTACGCGCCGTCGCCGATCACAGTCCATGCAACCCGAGGGGGAAGGGACTGGAACGGACGTGAGTCGCATCCGAACCACTTCCGGATCCGTCACATCCTTCCTGTTGACTCTTCGACCTCCGCATTACGCACATAACATGTTTGCCGTGTGATCCGTCTCAACCCGACATCTTTCTGACCCCGGGACGGCCAGACGGTGGCGGCTACGAAATGCAGTCAGAGCAGGAACGCGTAGTTGTTGTTCGGAGTACATTCTCGCTTTTGTATTCGACACCGTGATTCACACTTTGCAAGCCGGCGTCGTGTATGGCTAAGAAAGCGCATTGGGGATGTTTAGTAGCAGGATTGGGCACACTGATAAGCAGTGTCACCTGTGACGACACAACCTGGACAAAGGGAGCCTCCTGTGTCATTGTCTCGCAATCCGGATCTCTGATCTCACGGCACAAGGCGCTCATTTCGGATTCTGCCCCTTCACGAGGCCATCATATGCTTCCAGTCTCCTAAATATAGCATGCATAATGTCTTCTACTACATTTTGACGTAGTCATTCTAAATGAGTCTCTTTCCGCGACCGAGAGTGCAACCGGGGCGAAACGACGACGTCTTCTTCGTCACGGGAGCGTTCGGCGGAGAAACACTCTTCCGAAAGTGCCCACTTCATCTTGCGACGTCACAGATGACCGCCAAAAAAACTGCGAATTCGATTAGCGGGCGAAGACCAAGTTTTCGAGGAGACGACGCCAGTTTTTCCGGGGGATCTCGCATTTCCGCGAGCAAATTGTGAGTAATCGGATCGGCCCTCAAGGCCTCATTTGACCCGATTACCGTCGTGAAATCCGCGGTTGACGTCCGTTTTCAAGGTGGCACAAACTGTGTGGGAACCGTTTCGGCAACTCGCTTCCTCTCCCAATTCTGTAATCAAACATCGCCACTTTACACACGTTTCCATCGTTATCGGGTCGTCGCAAATTTCAGCGCCGATTTGAGAAGCGAGTTTGCAATCGAAAAGTGAGTAAGGGATTGAGGAAAAGCGACTGACGTATCGACGGAAATGACTCCGAAACGTTTCGAAACTGACGAAATCGGCGAGAGGCCGAACATGAAATCATTGATAACAGTTGGAATTGGAAAAGAACGACAGGGTTCCGAATTGCAGAAAAAGGGGATGACAACTCGAAAACCAGAGAAGGTTTCGAACCCCATCATGTTTGTTAGAAATGTCCCCCGAACTGCTGGAATCCCTGGCTCGACGTTCGGAAAGCAAAGGTTCCGAAAGGTTCCAAAAAAGGTTCCGATCCGACTGCCTACGTGTCTTTGTGCAGAATGATTGCCGAGAAACCAATTGCGGTCAGTCGCTTATCGAAAGAAACCATTCGGAACGAGCCTTCCATCACAACAAATCCGATAAAAATGTGCTCGGACAGCAGCGGTCTTCCTGAACCTTTCGTCGCTTCCACTTCGTTCCTCCTTTCGCGCACCGTCAGCACATTTCGCCTCCCGATCATATGACCTTTCCTTCGTCATCTTTCTTTTCTCCTTCCATTTCAGATTGCCCCGACTCCTTGTTTGTTTCAGTCAGCTGGCATCGAAAACAAAACATTTCTTTTTCTGGCTGGAAAAGTGTCTAGTTGACACACGGACACGAGCACCACGTGGTGATAAGCCGCAGAAGAAATGTGCCGAACTCAGCAAGTTTCGCGAAACTTGAGGCTACAAAGATAAGGGAAGAGAGAGAGACTTCTGATTCTGCGTCACCAGTTGAGGAATTGTTGACGGAACAAATTTATTGGCGGGGATCGTTGAGAACGAGGAATTCGGGTGAATTGGAGTACTTTTGAGAATGATAACGGTTGTGTATATTTTCTGTGTGCATTGTTAGATTCGGATCTTGAGATCTCAGAAGGGATCGGGTTCCACTGGGTACTGAAATGAAGATCGCCAAGAATCTGAGCATCAAAAAAGTAATGAAGAGGAAACGAAACCGACATGAAGCTGGAAATCTTCAAAACATTTGTCGAAATACTGAGTCTGCCTTCCTTCTCGATTTCCGGCATGCTGAGAGAAGGGACTGCAAAAAGTTCGACTGCGCTGAGAAGCACAGTACTGAGAGCAACTGAGCCTTGCGGATAGTGGAGCCAGAATGCGGGCGCTCGGACTTCTTCGATCTGGGTCTCGTTCCTCCGATCTCCTCGCAGGAGTCTCTCTTCAACTCTCAGCGTCCAGAACATCTGCCTCGATCATCTCCCCCTCTGTTTGATTGCTCTGATGGCTGTGAAGTAAAGGAACCTCTTTTCATTTCATTTTCATTTATTTATTGAACAGAATTTAAGCAACGAGGGGGGGGGGGGGGGCCAGAGACTTGGGGCTGCCCCTCACGAGGTGTGCCCTCTTCTGAATAATCTCTTTCTTCAACACCCGGACAGTTTAGCTCTTAGTGAACACTGCAATCATGATTGCACCCTTCTCGCGTTTCGTCGCTCTAACTGGCTGATCGTATCTCATCCCTCGGTGTTAAATACATTCTTTCGAAAAAAAAACATGGTTTATCTTTATCTGTTTTGTGGTTCCCTTTCCGTTGCAAATTGGCTCGTGAGAAGTATCCATTTGACCGAATCGGTTCGATTTCATTGAAGCGGCACGTTGTTGTTTATATCCGACTCTGTTCATATCCGATGCTGTTTAGATTATTCGAATCCATTCAAAGATCTTGTTTTTTCTTCTCCACGGCGACTCGCTAGACTCTCGAATGATCTGCAAATTCGCTCGAAAAGAAAACATTTCGGGCTGTCGAAAAAGTATTTTTGACCACTTCCAAACTAGGGCTTCCTCGCAGATATCAGACATCCGAAGCTGTACTTTTTGGAAGAAAACGGCCGGAAAACGAGGGGGACCGAGTTGTGAGCGAATCATTTTTATTAGACAACAATTATTAGAAACAAAGAGAAGACACTAGGAAAGCCTGTTCGGAAGAGGTGTTATCCGGCATCGGGAGCTTGGTTGCACGACACTTGAGTGATGATTCTGGAGACGCCTCCACTCGTGTACACCCAGTTCCCGTTGACACAGTTGAGGACCGCGTTGATCGTCTGCAAACGGACTGTTCCGTCGAGCCAGCAGCAGGAGCAGGAGCAGCAGAGCACTCACCCTTCCCATGTTCGCGTTCTCAGCAGGCCCTCCCTGGTTGTAGTTGAACTGCATGAATGCGTAGAAGTCGGTGGCTGCGGTGCACGTGGCGGTCAAAGTGAGACATCCGGTCGTCGCGTCGGTGCCGAGTCTGGAAGGGAATCGGGAGGTTCGACTGGAAGAGGGAACAACTCACATGCCACTCGAGTCTATCTGGATTGTGCCTGCCGCCTGTGCGAACGTCACCTGGCTGGCGGTGCAGCTGGTGCACGACGAGGCGGTCGTCGTCGTCGGAGCAGACGTCGTCGTTGAAGTCGTGGCCGTCCCTCCGCCACTCGTCGCCACACACGAGAAGACGTCGTGTACGAGGCCGGAGAGCGAGGCGAAATAGAGAAGAAGACTGCATTTGACCATCATATAACTGTAAGCAGCTGTCAGTGGACATTCACATAATGAGTGCGAATCGAGTGGAATCGGGAGGGACGGAGAAGGCGCGGCAAGCTGGTTTCCCGGGAATAGAAGCGGGGATAATTGGGGGAGGAGCCTCGCGTTCGGGATGTGGAAGAAACGGAAGAGGTAAAATGAGGGAGGAAAACAGAGGTTGACGAATGGTTATTGGTCACCAGGTAAGCAAGAAAGAAGGCACTGTTTCGGTGGACTCTTTTCAGAAAAGACTCTAGGAATGGACGGAAATTCGCAGACTGTCGCGGCTTTTATAGGCGTCCATCCGTCCTCCGATATTCACATTAGACGTTCGGGACGTCGTGAACATGAATGATTATCAAAAATGATGGGAGGACTCGATTTGCAAGCAGATTCTCGGAGATGCAATCCTCTTTTCCGGCAGGGAATCAAGCAGCCATTACCCGTCAATAACGAGACTTTCGAAGAGGGCTTCTTCTCTTGCGAACAATGTTTCCGAAGGCGGCTAGCTGCGAACGAGAAGCTTCTCGCGAAGGGCGTAACGTACGCGAAAAGGGCTTAGGTACTCGAGATCGGAAGATCGAATTGGCCGAACAAAAAAGGTAACCGATTTGGAGACGGAGATCGAAGCACGTGGAAGCAGAAAAACAGATGGTTTGGCAACAGAGTACAGTGGGGCGAGATATGCACTTGACACTTTCAAAGAAGAGGAGGCCACTAGAGATCTTGAAAGATCGAGTCGTTCAAGGAGCGTCCCGCAAGAATCAGGTGACTTCTTCTTCTTCTCCTCCGAGAATAAGAAGGCGCGGGAACGAAGAGGAGGAGGAGAATGTTGATAGACTTTCTTTATTGGTTCAGGTGAAGAAACAAGAACGACGCTTAGGCGTTATCATCCGAAGACGTCTCTCCGATCGCCGGCAGACTCTCCTCGCTTCCGATGGTCGAGATCGGCTTCTGCGTCTTGAGCCACTCGTCGAGCAGCAGCTCCGAGTGCTCCCACAGCTCGTCCTGCAGTCCGATGTCCCTGGCGATGTCGGCGTCGAGACTCTTCTCGTCGTCCCAGCACGACTCCCAGAACTTGCCCGACACTTCTGCCACGTCGGGATGCGTGGCACAGTAGACACTCGTGGCGGCTCCCTGAGCGAGACTCTTCGTGAATGGCTTCGAGATGACGTTCCAGAACTTCCCGAGGAATCCGAATCCTCGCGAGATGTCAGTTCCGATCATTGTTCCCGGATGGACGGCGTACGTGCTGATCCCGTGGCTCACGAACTCGTCTCGGTGGATTTTGAAGGCAGTGAGCACGTTGCACATCTTCGAGTAGGCGTACAATCTGAAAAAGACACAGGCGGATCAGAAGACGTCCGCTGTTCTCACTTGTAGTAGAATTCAGAAGACGCCTCCGGACACAGCTTCTTCACTTTCTCGCTTCGCGACATCTCCGCTTTCAGACCGGTGTGACTGCTGGAAACGGAGGAAACGAAGACGATTCGGGCGGGAGCCGACTGCCGAAGAGCCGGGAGCAGCTCTTTGGCGAGCACAAAGTGTGCCAAATGGTTGACTCCGAAGTGCGATTCGAAGTTGTCGAAAGTGAGCTTGACCGTCGGAGCGAACACACCCGCATTCAGAATGAGCCCGTGGAGCGGCCAGTGCTTCTGAAGATACTCGTCGGCCGCCGCCTTGGCCGATTGCAGCGAGTTCAGATCGCACGAGATGAAGTCCACCTTCGCGTCCGGCTTCTCTTCTTCGATTCGCTTCTTGAGCTTCTCCGATTCCACGATGTTCCTGTTGAACATCACGACGTGCGCTCCCTTCAGAGCCAGAGCACGGGCAGTCTCGATTCCGATTCCAGAAGTCGTCCCCGTGATGGCGAACGTCTTCCCACTGAGGTCGATGTCTTTGAGCGTCTGAAACGAGAGCGGTAGAGCGCGTTTGAGGAGACTGCGGACTGACGTCGAGGGCGGAGCTTCTCGAGTGGAACTCTCTCTTCCGTCCCGAATTCTCTCCCTTTGCGGCAGCCAACTCGTCGTCCATTATCTGGAATCTGAAAGCGGAGCATCTATGAGAAAGGAGGGATCAGATTCAGAAGCGATGACGCTGTCACCTTCTGTGCGGATTCGTGACTGCCACGGCGGTCAGTCCGTCGCTCGCCACGTTCGTCACGAGGAACGAGCCGCGACGCGGCTTCTCTGAATCAGAAGACGTCACGTTCAGGACGACGTGCCCACCCACAAACCGAAGAAATCGGCCACCGAAGCGCCAATAATATCAGGGGAAGTCATGAGAAAATAATGCGAAATTCGAAGGTTTTCAGAATGTTTTTGACTCGAAAGAACCTGATTTTTTCGGTGAAATTCATCAAATTAAGCGCCGCCCACAATTCGAAATTTTCTATTTTTGGGTGAATTAATTACGGTGGACACGAGTAAAAAGTGTTCGAAAAGAAGGCGAAAAGGGAGGAAAACTGGCCGATAGGAATCTTTTCTCTTCTCCGCAATGTCCTTGCTTCCTTCTCTGCGTCTCTGCGTCCGGAGCACTCTCTCGCAAATTGTATGGTTTTCCCGCTACGACCGTCTTGTGACTCAACTCCTTTTTTCAGTAAACATGATGCTCTGCCTCGTTGCTTACTGCGGCCGCTTCTACGATACATTTATGGACAATAAGTTAACAATGACGATAAAATATTATTTGAAAGGGGGAATTGGGGTTACTTGTACATTTGCGCATACATGTAATAAATACTGGATTCAAGGCCGGTTGGTAAGTAAAATGAATTATGGAACGGAAACAGTATAATGATGACAGCATATAAGTGAACTCAGTGAGAGGGAATAAGCAGAAAGGGATTGGAGAGGACAAGTTACTCGACTCCAGAAGCATGCCACTTCTTGTACTTGGTCCATTCGCTCGCGATCTTCTTCCTCTGCTCGCAATCGACCTTACGAAGCTTCTTTCTTCGGGCCCGCTCGGTCGCCGGAGGAGCATTCTTCAGAGTGGTTTCACCTGAAAGTAATAGGAATCAAAATGTACGAGGTTTCAATATGTACCGTTTCTCTGAAGCTTTTGTAGATCCTCAATCCGACTGACGACCACGTCGATTCGGTCAATACACGCTCGCAGAGCCTGGTATTCGTCTTTAGTCAGAAACTGCTGTGTCATCGTCAGAAGCTTTTCCTTCTCGGGACGATCTTCCAACACTTCTGTCGCAGTTTTCTTCTCGATCGCCATTTCCTTGTAGAACTTGAAGAACTCGTTGATCTTGTCGTGTTCGAGAATGGTGTTTCTCTTCGCTTTTCGAATTCCGAGTATCCGGATGTACTGTCTGAGACGAGCGAACTTTATGTCGTTTTCGAGGTCCAACTTCTCGTCTTTCTCGGCCGGGCCGGCAGAAATAGTTAGTCTGCTAATGAGCTGCTCGGCGTCATTGAACCACTCTGTCTCGAATTCCTCGCGTTCCACATTGTAGCCAAGCAGACTGAGATCTTCCGAAGGCCGGATCTTGGGTCTATCAGCTGGTTTGCAGGCGTTGTTCTCGAGAAGGAGACGTGGATAGGCGCTGCGGAGCTCTTTGACTTCCTCGCTAGAGCAGATGCTGCTGATTCCCGCAAGCTTCTTCTCTCCCCGCCGTTGCTCTCGATTCATCTTAACGCGGAAGGCATGAAGACGTCGGTCTTTCTTCGACATGATCGTCCTCTTTCTTTTCTTTCTTTTTCCTGTCGATGCAGAAGACGTCGAAGGTCCGTTCCGACGTTTCTTCTCGTCTTCTTCATCGTCCGAATCGAATTCGATTGCAGTCTCGAAGGCGCTCTCATTTAAATCGTCTTCCGTCTCTCTCTCCGCACCTTGAAACGCAGATTCCGCGTCGAGCACGCCATTCTTCTGATCTTCATCCGATTCACTGCTCGATTCCCTCATCACGCGAGTCGTCTTTCTCTTCTTCGGACTCGGAGGTCTACCGCTTCGTTTGTAACTGCACGATGGCCCAGGAGACTCCTCGTCGCTCTCATCCGTCGGAACTTCCAACTTGACCAATTTTCTTGGTTTCTGATCGAGAACTGGGTCTTCCGGATCGTTTTCATCGGCACTTAGATCTTTTTCGTATTGGTTCGATAGACGCTTCGGATGCTCGTATTTTATCTCGATTTCTCCATCGACGCACCTGAAGTTATCGTTTGTCATTTTGATATAACTTTTGGAATAAACGCACTTCTGCACGTATTGCTCCAGTAACTGCTGGACTCTCAAGGCGACCTTTGGATCGTTTTCGTCGAGCTCCTCATCGAAATAATTTATGGCGTCTCGGATCAGGAGCATTCGTTCTGTCGATTCCAGACAGTTTCTCGGCAGCACACTTTCGAGTGCCTGGTTGATGTACATTCCGCACTTTATGCGGTCCCAGTTGGCGCTTTTTATCGAGAACTGTCCGATCCAGCCGCGCACAAAGTTCTTCTCGAAGTAGTCCTTGCAGCCTTGACCATCTTTCCTGCCTCTTCCCATACTCTCTGCGATCTCTCCCCAGTTCCCCATTTTGAACTTATGGGCTGCTTTCAGAAGTTCGAACTCGTCGTCTTGAGTCCAACCGGCAGCTGAGAACACGTCTGAAGGTTTTATCACTTCATAATTGTGTCCACGACGATGAGGAGGGGATTCTGCTCCACATTGAAAGCACTGAAAAACACAGATTTTCGCTTTGAAGAGAAGAAGATGGGACTTACGAGCATGCAGACGTTAACTGTGCATTCTGAACATTTCACATAAGCGCTTTTGTTCAGCTTCTTGGTACAGTTGAAGCATACATCTGGTTCCTCGTAGTGGTCCCCCATAGTCGCTAAAATATTTTTATTTTCCTTATATTTTCAATATTTTTTACTTTTCAATCGATAAAGCTACTGCCAAAACGAAAACTTTGTTGTTTTCGCGCAGGAAACCACATGAAAAACAAGCGAGAATCGATCCGAAAGGCCGCTCGCGGGGGGCTTATTTTGAATGCATTCGAACGTCGGCGCGCCGACATTCAACGACACTCCGCTCTTACGCGAGAAGCACGTTGTTTAGCGGGGGAGAAATTCGATTCGAAGTCTATTTTCAACACGGGCTCGAGCCATTTTCAATCAATTCTAGCTGTTTTATCAATATCATAGTTTCCTTGAAAGATAAAAATGGTGGTAAGTCAAAAGCTTTCAAATAAGAAATCGTGTCAAACTCGTGTCGTTTTGCAGTTGCCACTCTCGCTTCTCCGCACAGCTCAAAACCACCCAATGCTGGTGGAGCTGAAGAACGGAGAAACGTTCAACGGTCATCTGAAGGCTTGTGACGCCTGGATGAACATTCATCTCGTGGATGTCATCTTCACTTCGAAGGTTCGTCTTTGATTTGGGGTTTCGAGTTCAATTAGGAAAAGAGAAAGATTATTTTTCAATAAACCTTCCAAGACAGTCAATAAATGAGCAACTTTAGGACGGAGACAAGTTCTTCAAAATGTCGGAAGCCTACATCCGGGGATCTACAATCAAATACCTCCGGATCCCTGAAGCGGTAAGTACCTGTCATTGCCCGTGTCAACATCACGTTTCCCATAATAGGTGGTCGATCTCGTCAAAACCGAAGTGAATGAAGTTCGTCGTCAACAGCAGCGAGAGCAGTCCCGTGGAAGAGGCGGTGGCCGTGGCGGACGTGGAGGACACCGCGGAGGAGGCAACCGAGGTGGTGGACGCGGAGGTGCTCGATAAGCCGTCTTCCACCTGATAACAATCATCTTTTCCGTTTCGCTCTCTTTTTACACAACCTAATTTATGTATTTGACACAATTTCCCAAAAAAAAACCAACCTGTCTGAATTGGCCCGTCTCCTGATCTTCCCCTAATCGGGTTGTTTCATCATTCTCAATAAATTGGCAGAAGCAGTGTGTCTGCGTCTTGTGTTATCGCTACTACAGTGTAGTCGTGACCTTATCAACCACTCGCATCGATTGTAGTCGTGATGCGAGTGTGTACAATCTTTTCTCTCTCTTCTTTCTTAGTTTTTGCCAATTCTGAATTCCTATAGATGACGTCCGCACCGCCAGCTTCAAATCAGCCGCCTCCGTTGCCCCCGAGGCCATTCGACGTAACTTTGAATCTCGAGTGTAAATTACCAATTAATACGTTCAGAATTCGGCGCAAATGGTGAATCCAATGATGAATTCTGGATTCGGCTACGGCGGTTATGGAATGAATTCGTATCCGGGCGCCGGAATGTACGGGACGAGCGGCATGTACGGGGGCATGGGCTACGGAGCATTCGGAGGCGGCTTCAACCACATGGGTCCGCCGTACGGACAGTCGCCCGAGAGTAACTTCGCGCGGCTCGCCGAAGAGCAGTCTCGCGGCGCTTTCCAGTCAATCGAATCGGTCGTCAACGCTGTTTCCTCCGTCGCCAACATGCTCAATTCGACGCACAACGCAGTGTACAGCTCCTTCCGAGCCGTCATCGGAGTCGTCGAGCAGTTCGGAAGACTCAAGACACAGTTGTCCTCCGTTCTCGTTTCACTGGCTCTCTTCCGGTGGGTCTATCGATTCTGGAGATGGCTGCTCGTGATGCTTCGTCTCAAACCGGCCAACTACGCGAGTTCGGCTGAACTGGCATGGGGCGAAGCTGCTCAACCATTCGGTAAGATGCTGTGACTGTCATTCTCTGACCTCTCTCTTCCAGCCACCGACATTCTTGGCGCGACAAGAAATCCGTCGAGTGTCAACTGGCCAGCTGCGCTCTTCTGGGTCGTCGCCATCGGAGGCCCCTGGCTGATCTACAAGTGCGTCAGTCAGATGGTGCAGGCGGCCGAGGAGAAGAGAAAGTGGGCCACTGGCTCGGCGGCTCACTACACCGCCCAGGCTCTCTTCGATTTCCAAGCGTCGAACGAGCAGGAGCTGAGCTTCATGAACGGTGAGACGTTGCGAGTGGCTCCGAAGGAAGAGCAGCCGAGAGTCAGAGGATGGCTCCTTGCCAGGTAGGGACTAGAAAACTCCCGCGGCCGAAGAACCACTTTTGCAGCTCGGCAGACGGCAGTCGCATCGGACTCGTTCCGATAAACTACGTGCGGATCGTGGGCAAGCAGTCACAGTCGCCTCCACTCATGCAGCCGAGCAACCTGGACACTTTCGTGAACTCTTTCCCCACGAGGGATCTGAATTCCAACTTCCAATGACACCCTTCTCGAATCTTCTGTTGCTTTCCTTGTGTACTTGATTGACGGGTTCTCTTTGTTTCATAAAACTTTATCTCTATTATCGAAAGTGAAAACATTTGAAAAGAAGAACCTATTAAGAGAGAGAAAGAGAGACAGTTTGAGTGAGCTTAGCGCCCATACCCCGCATCGGAAGGAATGTGAACAATATCGGAAGAGGAGCGGAGACGTTCAGAACTCTCGCCACTGGTTGAGGTCCATCGACGGAATCTGACTGCACTGCACCATGTGACCCACTCGGAACGCTTCTCGTGGAATCATCTGAAACAGAAATCGATTCCGGAAAACGTGGGAGGACGATCTCACCGTGATGGTGTTCGTGTTGTCGCAGATGATCCTGCTCAGAGAGCTCTTGCGAATCTCGACAAGTTGACGACGAGTGAACACTCCCGGGTTCTCAAAGTAGAATCTGAAACACAATGTGCGATGGAGCACAATTGCATCAGGAACAGACCTGTCTCCGTCTCGAGTTCTCTTGAATTGGGGACCGATGATGCAGGCGACGGTGGGTCCGACGAGCCCGCGGATGATCGGATCCTCGAGCAGCGCCCCCACCCACAGGTCGATCTTCTCCACGGAGCCGTAGATCTCTTGCAGCTTGTTCCTCGTTCCGGTGTTCAGGATCTCTCGGGACAGATGCTCGAAGTTGGAGGCACTTCCCATTCCGCACAGCTCTCTGTACTTGACGTAGGCCGGGTGTCCGTGGTCTCTGCCTCGCTGGATGTTGATCGTCGAAAGATCCGTCGATCCGAACATGTTCTCCGTCACCGTCGTCGTCACTCTCTGTGGTCTCTTCACGTTCTGAGAGAACATGCCTCTGATCAGAGGATCCACGCCTCCCTCGTTCACAAGAACATCCGAGTGCAGCGTGCCCTTCTGGAAGGCGAGTGCTCCGAACGTGATGTTGCGGAAGGAAGTGTCGAGGCGTTGGTAGAACTCTTGGATCATTCCGTGTCCGAACCGGAATGCCGCCGAAGTGAACTCATTGGCGACGGTCGAGTCCACGTCGGGATCGTAGCCTCTGTAGTCTCCGACGACGGTGGCGAACGATGCTCCGAGCACTTTCGGGAGCCACTCGCGGTAGACGATGGCCTGCACCTGAGCTCCGATGACTTTCCTCGCCTCCTGGTAGAGTCTCTCTCCGTCCCAGTGAGGATTGAGTCTCTTGAAAGTGGTGACAAGTCGGTTGTGCTCCTTCGTGAAGATCGTGTGCCAGGCGGAAAGACCGACGAACAGGTTGACTCGGGAGTCGCCGGCAGTGAAGATCACGGAGCATTGGGCTCGGTTCCTGCACTTGGACTGATCGAATGGCAAGACTGGAAACAGGAGATTCGAGAGAGAATGGCGATGGAGAGGACTCACAAGAGTTTCCGTTGAACATTGGGAGCTTCAAGAATCCAGTGGTTCCATCTCGGAACTTCTTCGAGTCATGCACGGAAGATCCGTAGATCGGAGAGGCATCGATGTATCCAGTGTTCTCGTTCAGCTGCTGACGAGGCTTCAGGTTTCCGGACCCGCAAATTGGAGAGGAGCGGGAGACACGGATGCATTGGGCCTGGCGGAAACTGGAAAAAAAGAAAAGTCAGGGAAGGAGGAGAAGGGCTCGCTCACTTGGCATTGGCGTCGTCAAAAGTGATCGGAACGGCCATGCATCTGCTGGTGATGTTCTGACAGACGTTGCACTTCGCAGAGGGCACCAGCGTCGTCTTGGCCATGTCGTGAGAGATGAATTGTCCGAACTGCATGATGAGAGCGTTGTAGTCGGGCGATTCGACGGAAGCTTGCGAAGACGTCAACTTGCGAGTGATCTCTCGGGGCGACGGTCGAGCATCAGTGAACAGGGATCCTGAATGAGGAAATGGGTTGGAAGGAAGATCGGAAAGATCGGAGACTGACCGACTGGTTCGGAGACTTCGTTGTCGTAGATGGTGGGCAGGAGACGGGTGTACGGGCGGTAAGAAGCGCCTCTGAGTGGCTCTCCCTTCATGTTGTTGCAGGTTCCATCGAGCGTTCTGAACACGGCGTTGTAGCAGATGTTCGCTTCGCAATCAGCTTCGTCGAGTCGGGGAGTGCATGCGTTGGCAGTGTTCGAACGGATCACTTGGTCGAGATCGACAGTCTGACGACGCGTGTTGTCTGGAACAGAATGGATAACGACGTCTTCGGAGGCCAGAAGGCACCTTCCGTCGCGACGACGAGTCGCTCTCTCCACATGTCTTCAGCGGCCACGATGGGATCGTTGATGATCTCACGACATCTCGAGTTCTGCGCGGTGTTGATGAACGGTCTCGTCGTCGGCGGTTGTCTGAAACAGAAGGTGAGGATCCAGTTAGTCAACGCAACGAGACTGTTATTGGGTTGATCAGTTTCCTCGATTCACCACATCATGACCCAAAAGAAATCATAAACCGATTCGAAAATCATACGTGAACTCTCGGGCGAATTGAGTGGTTGCTGGAGCCGGAGTGGTGACTGTAGTCGTCGGTGGTGGAGTCGTCGTCGTCGTCGTCGTCGGCGGAGGGAACGTGCGTCTGGTGGTGAAGAAAAACGCTGGAAGTGGTCTTCTGGTCGTCGGCGGCCTCTGCACGAAGAATCGGGTGACTGGAGCCGGGTCGGGAACAGAGGCAAACGTCGGAGGGACGGGGGTTACAATGGTGAAGACACGCGGAGTGGGACGGATCGTCGGACGAAGGAAGTTCGGACGCTGACGAGGTGGAGGAGGACGGCGGTTGACGAACGGAAGTGGTCGTCGGGTGACTGGCGGCAGTCTTCTGGAACTGTGTTGGGGTTGGAAATCGGGGGGTTGGTGAGAGAACGGAAGCTTCAGGCACACAGAACACAGAGGCAAACGGAACGACGGACTCACGTAGTCTCGAAGTTTATGGTAGTGCCTTCGAAGGCTAGGAAAGGCTGAGAAGCATCAGAAGCACCGTCTGAAAACGACGGAATGAACTGCGGTGGGGCCGATGTAGTCGTGGTGGTGGTAGTCGTCGTGGTCGTAGTCGAAGGCGTCGTCGTCACTGGTGTCGTCCTGGTCGTTGTACTTCTGGTGGTAGTTGTCGTCGGAACTGTCGTCGTGGTTGTTGGAGCCGGAGAAGTGGTAGTCGTCGTCGTCGTGGTTGTAGTCGTGGTGGACGACGTCGTGGGTGGGAGAGTGGTAGTAGTTGTGGTAGGGATGGGAGTGGTAGTCATGGGAAGCGTTTTGGTGTTGTTGAAGAAGAAGAAGAACTTGCGAGTCACTTTCTTGGCTTTCGAAGAGAACGAGCTGGCCCCTCGCCGTGCGGAAGGATGGGCCGGAGGAGCGTGCGTGGTGCTGTTGAGTCTACAAGAAGCGGTAACAGGACAAGACGAAGACAGAGTGCAACTCTCCGAAAATAACCGACCCCTCTCGTCATTCGCACCAACCAGTTTTCTCACTTCCAGTCATCCTCTCGCACACTCGGGTCAGACGGAGAACACAATGACAATGCAACTGTTCGGAGAAAGCGATGACGGAGAAAGCGGGTGCACGTGAGGAGAAACTTACTTGGGAATCGTGACGGCTGTGGTGAAGTTCGGGCGACGGGTGACTGGCGGAGGACGCGTCTGCGGGGGAGAAGGCGTCGTCGTGGCGACTGTCGCGGCGGCAGTTGTCGTCGTGACCGCCACCTTCTTCGGAGGAGGTCTTCTCGGACGAGCCGGAGCCTTTGTGGTCGGTCGGATGACATTCTTCCGGGAGCACGTGTTGCATGCAAGCTGACAGTTGTCGACCATCCAATCAGCATTCGTCTGAAACTCCCAGTGTTTCTATGAAACTGCCCTCCGGCCCACTTTGCATTCTCCGACAGACGCCCAGAATCTGCACCACTCGTGGTGATCACAGCATCCGTTCTTCAGGCAGTGAAAGCGAGTCGTCACAGGATTGTCGTCGTCCGCGTCTGCAAGATCAGTCTTTCGGAAGAAGGTCCCCCCTTCGTGACTCACCGACGACCGATGGCATCCACAATAGAAGTAGAAGGCCGCAGTAGGCCGCCAACGGTTTTGGCCACCACATTCTCTGAATTCTCATCATCATCTAATTGTGCCGATTCGCACCTATTATTCAAATCGCGTCGGCGAGTTTGCCGCGAGGGGCAGGAGGCGTCAATTAGTTTCGAATTCAATGTCAATGGGTTACAAGCGGGGGAGGGAGAAAAAAGGAGAAGACGTGCTAGGAATGGGAAGAAGATCAAAAATCGGAGGAGGAACGGAATGACTCATTGTCGTGAGGAACGGGGAAAGCTGGGAATGGTAAAGTCTTCGAAAGACGGCGTGCAGGTCAGTGGGTGACGTCTTCTGAAAGTAGAAGTGGGTAACTGTCCGACCTCCTCACTTCCAGACGCAGTCAACCGAAAGCGTCTCGAACTCGAAAGTGAGAAGGAGAAGAAGAAGACGTCTTCTGCTTCGACAGACACCCTCCTCCCCCTTCCTGCCACAATTCCCCGCCGCTTTTATCATCAAGTGTCCGTGCCGCCTTTTGGCAACATTTCAAGAGGCGTCAAAAAAGTTTCGTTTTCACCTCCTCCATCCATCCGGGCACGAAAAAACAGAGAGAGAGAGACGGGAAAGACCAAAGCACGCCGGAAAGTGAGGGGGGCAATCGGAGGGAGGCAGGTTCAAGAAGTGATGGCTGACGGTTTACAAGCGGATTGATAGCTGGAAACGGCAAGGATAGAGGTCGAAGAATGAATCGAGTCGTTCTTTGATTGGGGCGGCTAATTGGAAAGGTCACTGGGGGGAAGCGTGTCCGATTGACTGCTTCTCGCGTTGACAACAGCAGCGACTGGAAATCGCCGGCGGACTAACATCTTCAAGTCACTTTCTCGACGAACTTTCTGGTTTCATTGTCTGCCTCTACAGTAGCGTCACGAAACGTCGTCAGATTCCGAGAATACTCGAGTAATCAGATCACGTCGGCAAGTGATGATCTGATTTGATGCTGAACTGTTTGCCAAGCGGTAATCTTTCGCTTTTTTATTTTTCATCGTCTCCTTCTTCTTCGTGTCTCTTCAATGGTCACGCTCAATAATTCGGTGGAAGCAATCAGGAAACCGATTGGCAAGAGAGAAGAAACGGTCGAGACAAGTGTAATGAGAGTAGAAGAAGAACACGCAAACAAAGAAGAATTGACATTGATGAAGACGTCAGAAGCGACGAAAAAGAGAGAGAGAGAAAATGACCGGGAAGCGGAAGTTTCCGCTGAAATCGAGAACGTCTGGAATCGCGCAAGGGGGGTCAGAATGGAGGAGGTGGGTTAGTGGGAAAACACTTAGTGATTGTTGTTCCCGAGGGAACAAAGTGTGGGTGAACCTGTGAAGAGGAGGCGGGGCACAGGAAGTGGGCGACGAAGATCTCCCCCCAATGACCACGTCACACACACACACACACACACCGCCTAAACCCACTGTCTTCGTCTTCTTCTGTAAACTGTAAAGAGAAACCTTCGACGGGCGCATCTCATCAATTATCACTTGCTTCCTGCCGTACTTGAAGGGCTTCCTTCGACGAATCATCGCCAAATAAGGGGCCACAACCGATGGAGGAGAGAAAGTTGATCTGATAACGAACGACGAGTCGGAAGGGAAGGGGATGAGAAAGGGAAGGAAGGGGGAGAGAGAGAGTCTGAAATAGAAAGCACTTGACCACTTGAAACGATTTGCAAGAGGAGAGAGGAAGAAGGGGAGAACGAGTGCGCCATCGAAACCACAATACTAATAACAAGGCAAACTTTCTGATAGCAGCTGACGAACAGTCGGATCAGGCGAAAGTGTGTTATTAGCAGGATGTTTACGACCTCCTGGTCACCTGGGAATCTCTGCTTTTACTTCTTCTGCTTCTGCTTCTTCGTCAACGTCTTCGTTGACGTCTTCTGAAACCTCGTGCTGCCACGTCATCTGGCTTCTCCGTTCCACTCTCGCCTCGCCCCATTTCCACCCCATTCCATCCGTATTACAATACGGAATTGGTTTCGATTTCGCCTCCTTTCGGGACTGGCAAATTGGGAAAAACGCGCACATTTCGCGCCGAATTCTTTTGTGTAAAATAAAGCGACAAGTTATCTTGAATTGGCAAGCAGCAACAGCAAAAACGAAGCAGAAGCGGAGGGAAGAAACGAAAAAAGAAGAAGAAGAAGAGGATGGCAGCGGTAAGGTCATACTGTCTGTTCTGCCGAATATAATGTCAAAAGTGTCGGGGGGCGAAGCGTCAAGAACACTTATTACTGTGGGTATTAAACACGAAGAGGCAGGAGAACAAGAAGCTGCAAACGAGAGCGAGATCTGATCACTAAACATCGCCCCGATCGGGCTCGGATCTGAAGCTGGAGAGAGAGGGACACGTCGGACCGCTCCTCCATAAATCAGAGAATGAGGTCTCGCAGGTGTGTTTTATCAGGCAGCCTGCCACTTAAGAGTGACCATAACCTTTCTTGCCTCACCGCAAGCCCCGCCCCTTTTGAAATGACCTCGACGCTCCCTGGCGTCTGCGTCTCTCGACTCGCCGCACTCTCTCGCCGCCTCCTTTGTTTCACGAGATCATCTTCGACGTTTCCAGAAACTCCTCTCCTCCTCCACGAGTCACCAGCCGGCCGCTTTGTACTCGCGCGGTCCCGTCCCTTTCAGAGGCGTTTCGTAGTGGGAGGACAGCAGCGGGCGAAACGTGTTTGTGTCCACTAATTGGCAATAAAGTTCGAACGGTAATACGGTAATTTGTTTGGCTGATTGACTACTGAAAGAGGGGTTAGGCAGTGGAAGAAGCCGCCACGAAGCATTTTGAAAAGACACGAGAACTGTTACACTGGACAGACGGGAGAGAAGAGATAGGAAGGAGACCGAGAAGGGTTTATTTGATAAGCGGGGCATGATCTTCGAGACGTGAGTAGGAGTTTCAGAAGGAAAAGAAGAAGACGTGACGGCAGAGATACGAGGAGTGACGTCTTCAGACAGAAGACGTCGGAATGAAGCTCTCTTCAACTTGGCAACGTCTTCTCCTTGAAAACGGCAAAAAGTGGACGTGCATAAATTAACAGGCTTCATCCTTTTCAATTCTCGATTTTTCGGTTCGTAACGCCTCCGTCTCATGGCACGAAGCAAATTAGCATGAAAGTACACGGAGAGTACACCCTTCTGCCCATCGGAAGACCCACCCCGATTCAGATGCAAATTCGGAAGACGTTGCGTGCTGAACGACGTGGCAGATGACACGACGAAGGTCGGAAACGGACCGAATGGGCTGGAACACGTGACATCGTCGTCGTCGGGGTGAACGATGATGATGATGATCAAGATGTTACAATCGGAAAGCGAGAAGGAGAAGAAGGAGGAGAAGTTCGGGAGGGTTGGATTACAGTCTGCTGCGAAGGGAAAGCGACGGGAACTCTCTCCCTCCATCCTGTCCTGTTTTCCCTCTCTGCTTCTCTGCGTCTCTCCTCCCCGAACACTCTCTCGCTGACGCTTCTGACGCTTTGAATCAAGCCGACACCTGGAAGGAATCAACAAAAACCCATATTTGTTGTTCTCGTCGAGTTTACCGATTGAGGGCGCCGATTAGTATCTCGAGGGCACCAGATACCATCAAGAAGGGAGCCGTCTCTTCGGCAAACCGCCCGTCTCTTCAGTTTTTCCCGACACCTCCTCTTATCGAGATCACCGATCGGAAGGCCTTCTTCTGGCACCTTTTTCAGTGTGTGGTTCCCGAAAACGAGACGAGAACAGCCTTGAAGTTCGAGGAGACGTCGACCGAAAAACGAATTCTTCGAATGCCTGCAATTATGAAAACCGAACAGTTCTGGTACTCATTAGAGGATCGCTTTGAGGCGACGAATTGGAAATGTATACGGAATGGCGGCGCAACATCGGGAGGGCACATGCAAATGAATTCCCCCCCTTTTTGGTCGCTCTGATCTGCACTGGCGAGGCAAACTACGAACAAATGACACGTGACGGGTCTTTGCAAGATTTCCGAATTCTCCGGAATCCACGCGGATCGGACGGAGAAGACGTGGAGGGTTCCAGAATGTTGGAATTCAGTGATGATTCGATTAGCCATCTTCTGAAACTGAATGTGCATGTCAGCAGTTGGAGTATAGTGAGGCTCCGCCCCCTACCCGGAACAGTCATATGGCCACCGATCAGGCCACGAGTTTTCCACGTTGCTCCTTCCTCTCCGTCTTCTGATCGCCCCATAATTCCTCTGTTGACAAACAGAAAGAACTCAGAGTGTGCTCAAAGAGCACCCGCCGCCATTATCAATGAACACTTTTCGTAACCCTGCAACCGTGTTATCGCTCACGTGTGTCCGTTCTCTGCTCTTCTCGGAGCTCCATGAAAGAGCTTCCTGAAGGCGAAGGATGCTCGACGGCTCGTGAATGCTCCTCAAGTTCATCCGGGTGAGTATTGAAGTGTGATGTTCTCGAAGGTTTCAGAGGATTACTCGCGGTTTAAGACAAAGGCACTTTTTGTTTGTTAGAACGATGAGAATAGTGTAGTGCGTAATGCGACCAAATCTTTCAGATGATGGCAAACTTTTTGAGTTTTGCTCCCTCCGAATGTTTGCAGTTCGGTGGGGTTACTGTAGCCATCGAGGTTGCCACGTGATCTTGAAAGCCAGCGCATTGCAACAGCCACGTGTCGTTGCGTGGCTCTCGTTCTCTCTCCGCTTCTCCGACTGCACTGGCATCAGATTCCCACGATGCAGCAGGCAAACACTTCCCAATTCGTTCTTCCTTTCGATGCCACGTCAAGAGAGAAAGTACATTCCAAACAAGCCGAAACTGTTTGCCACCGGGTGCCTTGCCTCCTCCTCCCCGTCTCCTTTCATTTCGGCCAAAGAACTCAGTGTACTCGACGGCTTTCCGCTCGGCTTAACAGTCAAAAGGAGCTTGCCTCGCTACGCCCCGCCCCCTTATCAATTTCACTGCGGCGGCCGTCAATTTTTTGCGAAACAAAAATGTTTCAGTTTCAGTTGTAAACCTCCCTTTTGCGATAAGAATGCCATCATTTCTGGCGTGCTGTCTGCACCTACTACAATCTGAAAGCGTTTCAGAAAATCATGACGGCGAAGGAGGACACTCTGCCGGAGAGACTGCGGTTCCACGGAGTGCACACCAATATCCTGTGGAGGAACCTCATCTCGGAATTCTTCGGAACCTTCCTCCTCTGCGTGAGTCTCTCTTCTCTCCGGGAACATCTTCTGATCTTCCCATCTTTCAGTTCATTGGTCTTTCGATCGTCTTCCAATTCCACGTGGGGGGCGGAAAGACGACAGAATGGATTGGTGTCAACATCGGATGGGGATTCGCCATCATGTTCGCAGTCATGGCGACGGCTCGGATGTCAGGTACTCACCCGAATGACTTCGGAGAGGGATCCTTCTGTTCCAGGTGGTCATCTCAACCCAGCCGTCTCACTTCTTCTCTGGTCCCTCGGACATCTCAAACTTGCCTGGGTGCCGCTCTACGCCATCGCTCAGACTGCCGGCGCATTTGTCGCTTCCCTCGGAATGTACTCCTACTACTACGGTATATCCCCTTCCTTTCCTTCTTTCATCCGTCTCATTCTCGTATTCAGAGCAATTCAACGCATTTGACGGCGGCAACCGTACCATCCTCGGGGCCATGGGAACTGCCGGCTGCTTCGCGAGCTACCCGTCTCCGAACCTCGGCGTCTGGGGTCCTTACATCGATCAATGCGTCGGAACGGGCGTCCTCGCCTACTTCCTCTGCGTCGTCATCGACGAGAGAAACCAGATTCCGAAGATCTGGCATCCGATGTTCTTCGGATTCCTCGTGATGATGATCGGAACTGGCTTCGGAATGAACATTGGCTACCCGATCAACCCGGCGAGAGACCTCGGACCGCGACTCTTCAGCTACTTCATCTACGGACCCGGCGTCTTCCAGTGAGCCTTTCTTCTTCTTCTTCCGCTCTCATCCCTCACCTATTTCAGTTCCCCATATGACAACTACTGGCTCGCGCCCGCAATTGCTCCGTTCGTCGGTGCCCTCGTCGGCGGCTGGTTCTACCATTTCTCGCTTGGAATGCATAATCCCGACATCGAGGAGACCGACTCCGCCCATCAGCAACCACCAAAATCCGCTGAGCAACAGAAATTGCTCGAAGCTTAGATACAGTCAAACAAAAAATATGTACATTTTTATTGAGTTTCAGAATCTACCTTATAGTCTTACAACAATAAATACTAAAAACTCTGTTTAGAAGAGAATGTTGAGCATAACAGTGAGAAGAGCGATAAAAGCTGGGAGCCCGGAGGCGGAGCCGGTGCTGACGAGCTCGGAGAGCTGGATGTTCGGGTTGAAGTTGTCCTGACTGGTGTAGTTGATCTGGGCGTTCGGGGCGGCCCACACGAAGTTGGAGATCATCTGGACGGAAGGCCCGGCCCTGTCGTAAGGTACCATGTGTCCGGCGCCCTTCACGGTCAGCAGGTCGATCGTGATGGTGAAGCCGTTCGGGTTCTTGCCAGTGTATGTCTGCACGAATCCGGCCAGCTGGTTGTTGTCACTGTAGTACCAGGGAGTGCGGGGGCCGCTCTGTAAATGGCTCTGATTGCTCTTCCGAACCTTCCGAACCACCTACAGTAAGTCCATTCTCCTTGGCGACCTGAAGAATGTGCTTGGCGTCTCCGAGGTAGTTGCATACGGTGTCGACGTCTCCGTTGTAGATCAAGAAGCGGAAGTCCGACTTCAGATTCTGGATGATGTTAGTGAAGAACTGGTTGGTCGTGTTGTAGGTCAGCACGTAGTTCTGGTAGATGGAGTCTCTGCAGTCCTCCCACGTGTTGTTCTGGTCCTTCCACGCCTGCGGAATGTGCAACGCATTCTGCACCTTGTCGCTGTTCAGGTAGCTCGAGACGGCGTCCTCGTTCCAGCAGAAGTATCCCCACTGATTGTCGTTCGAGTAGCGGTTCACGAGCGTCTGCAAAAGAAGGAATGATGGGGAGACGGTAAGCGAGGAATTCGAGACTGACGGCAGTGTTCTGAGCCAGGCCGGCTGTTCCTTTGAAGCCGCCCATGCGAGCCGCCATCTGCAGATTCTGCTTGGCGGCAGACACTCCGTGCATCGCACTCCTCTTCGTTCTCTTGCCGGTGGCCGGGGGAGCGGGCGCTTGGAAGACCGACTTGTCGTAGCACTCCTGATAGAAGTTGTACTGGTCGAACCCTTCGTTGTTGTCCGCATTCTGCGAGATCAACGGCTGGATCAGCTGACCGCAGTCCGTATTGTCCCCGACGAAATCGATGTTGTTTCCGCTCGGAGAGGTCGTGAACTGGGCAAAGTCGAACGAATCCATGTCCTGTCCTTTGGCACAGGTGTCCTTGATCGTCTGCCAGTTTCTGAAACTCGTCCAGTGAAGGAAAATGAGGACGCTTCTGATACTCACTGCATGGAGACACGTCCGTGATAGGCGCTCCACAGGGCGAGGGCATTCAGAAGACCACGCACGTTCATGAATCCGTTTCCGATGGCAGATCCCTGAAACTCGGTCGATGATCTTTCTGTGACATGGAAATTGGTACCGCGAAGTTCTTGTTGGGGAACGAGTTATCGTTGATTCCCTGCACGATCTTGTCAGTGAGCATTGGGATGTAAATACCGGCGTACGACTCTCCAGAAAGGTAGAAAGTGCGGTTGAGGTACTTTGGTTGCGCACTGAAAAGAGGAATCGTCGGGAGAAGAGGCCCAGAGGAAGTACTGACACATTGAAGAAGTTGGTGAGGGCGAGCAAGTTCTGTTGGGCCGACTGATCGTCGTTGGCTTTGTAGTACTTCGGCGTCTGCGTGTCGTACGAGTATCCGACACCGATCGGCGACTCCAGATACAGCACGTTGGCTTTCTGAAACCACACCCAAACGTCTTCTTCAACAAGGTCGCTCAGGGGCGTACCGCATTCCACGCGTACGGGTTCTCGTAGAGCGTCTCTCCGTCGTAGTTGACGTAGAAGGGTCCGAGCTCCTCGAAGAGGCCTCCGAGAGACGAGCAGCCGGGACCTCCGTTGAACCAGACGAGCAGCGGATCCGTATCGGGCTTCGAACGAGACTCGGTCAGCCTGCAAACTTTGTGACCGAGATGACTATTACGAGTGTTATCAGGACAGATGCTGACACATTTCTCCGATGTTACGTAAGAATTATTGCTGGAACCGAAACGCTGACTACTTTATGCTGAATCACACGAAAACGAAAGATTGCGGACACAAATTTCTAGCTGTGAATCATCGAAAAGTCATCACAACTGTAGAAGTAAACAGAAGGAATTGAAGAAGAGGAATATATTCAGGACGGTCCGAACCGACCCAGAAAACGGAAAATGAGCATTACAGCTGAGCAACAGAATGAGAAGAAAACGGGTCCACTCACATGTAATGCATCTTCCATGTTCCTCCGAGGTTCGCATCGACGTATCCGGAGTAGGACTTGAAGTCGGCATTGAAGAGCAGACCCGGCAAATCGACGATGAGATCCTTCTCGCCCTGCGAGAAGACGCCAGTCGCGAGGAGCACAAGACCCAGAAAAGAACGGCTCATTCCTGAAAAAAGTGACCGATTCGGGAAGAGGAGCATAAAAGGACGAAAGGCGAAATCGTAACAAAAGGGAAAAAAGGGAGAGCACGATTACGAGCCGCGCTCGTTAATTGATAACAGAGTGGCGCCTTATCGCCGCCCCGCGTCTCTTTTTGAAGTCGTTTTATGGGGCTCCATTTAGAAAGTTGCCGAGAGAGAAACGAGACATTGTCAGTCTGAAACTGAACAAATGTTGACAGGAAGCCAGTAATCCAACGGGAACACAAAGGGGTTGTTTCACTGAACGACGTCGTCTCTCTCACTCTATGTCTGTGTTTCAATGCCACCGGATTCAATATCAGAATGTTTATTCAGTTTACAAGTTTTTTTTTCGTGAAACGATGATGACCGTATCTTTTATATGCACATAGTCGGTATTGCTAACTGATGAGATGGACGTTAAAGCGGGCGGTTTAGAAGATAGCGGTGCAGAACTGCGGCACCGTCGGCTTCGGGGGGAGGGTCGTCGAGCTGGTGGAGGCGGGAGTCGTCGAGGTCGACTGCTGCTGACGACGTCCCGAGTCGTCTCCTCCGAAGAGCGCCGACAGGAAGTCGGACCCTCCGAACAGTCCGCGGACTTGCTGAAAATGGAGACGTTCTGGAAACGGACGTCTTCTGAATGGAACTAACGCTCTGCATCTGGGCCTGAACGGCGTTCTGGTAGGCGGTCTGTTGCTCGTCGAAAGTGACCAGTTCCGACTGCTCATCGGAAGTTAGGTCACGAGCGTATTGACCTCCGACGTAGACTTTGTTGTTCTGAAAAGAGGATTATGGAAGTTTGCCGAAGAAGACCTTGGCAAACAGAAGGTCATTCCTTCCTCTACAGTACCTGCACCATGCATCCGTCAAAGTAGTACTGAGTCGTCTCTTCGGCAGTGCAGAACGACGGCTTCTGGGGCGCCGGCGGGAGGCTCGAGTCGTCGGAGCTGCCCGACTGGCTGCTCACGTCGTTGCTCTGCTGCTGCTGCTGCTGCTGCTGGGAGAAACGGCCTCCTTGAGCACTCATGATTCTGTTGCGAAGGTTCTCACGACGTTGGGTGAGAAGATCACGGAGTTGCTGGAAGGATCGGATGGAACTACGAAACGAAGCGAGGCTTACAGTCTTATACTGCTCCACCTCGGTCTGGTAAGTGGCGAGCTCGGTCTGTTCGGCGGAAGTGAGGTTGCGGAGACGGATTCCATTGGCGTAGAGGACGTTTCCAGTGACGACGCAGCCGGTGGATCCGCCGGCTCCGGAGACGGAAATGCTTCCGATGGTCAGCTGACGCTTCTCGCGCGGATGGGCGAAGGCGACGATGCAGAGGGCGGAAAGAGCGAGCAGTTTCATTCTGGAACCGGAAACTGAATGAGAGAGGAATGGAAATGCAAATGGAAAGTGGAGAGGAGGTGACCAGAAAGCAATGGTAATTTGGATGCAGCCACGAACGGATGACACGGTCTATTTATATGGGGGAGAGGGAAAGTAACCAGAGAGACGGATTCGCAAAGCGTGAAGTGCACTCCGATCCGGGTTAATCTGGATACGAAGAGAGGGGGAAGAGAAGAAAATTGATGGAGACGGGAGACCCGTGCGCAGGCCCTCTTTTATAAAGACGAGGGAGCGGCGACGCAGAGAAGAGAGGGGCGGGGCTTGTGGGGAAAGAGACGGACAGAGAGAAGCGATTGGAAACTTCTGGAAGGGGGAAAACACTTGGGTGAGAGGGACAGGGGGAGTGACTCAGGGATGAGTGAACTTTTCTGTAATTCACAACAAGTGAGTGGATGATCTGAACGGAATGAGAACCGCGAAGAAGAAGAAGAATAAAAAGAATCGCATTCGTGTCCAGTTCGCACTTGATTGCCTCCAGTTCGCCACTTGTTTTGTGGCGACTGCCTCTCAAAAACAGATGAATCATCACAGATTTTTGAATTCTCCCAACTGACCTCCGTCGAGTAAACAATTTCTGAAACAGCTGTTCCTAATCCCTTCTTCTCCTCTCTTCTAAACTCTTTTTCGTTTTCTCAGAAAACCGATTCGGAAGTGCGAATACTTGTGACGAGAAAACGCGGAAGAGAGTCAATATTTTGCGAGAAATCGGTTGGCAGTAAGGTAAAATCAAACAAAACATGTGATCATGAAGACGGAGGGTGACTTGGGAAACGGCCGAAATCGAAAGTTTTTGCGCAAACACAGGTCGATCAGGACGATCCGGGAAGGCGGAAATTCGAAACCCGAGAATGGGGTTCGAGTGGTTGTTCGACGCCCGGTCATATTTTATTCTCGCACACACGGGCCACAATATTTCAGGGAAGGATTGTGCTCATTGTGATCTCTTCGAAGATGATAAAAAGATAAACAATGACGCGAGACGACAAACTTCATCAAATCAGCCGCCTCTCTGTTGCTTCTCCCGCTCTTTTATTCTGACTTTCCGGATGACCTCGTCTCATTTGCACAGCCTTATTTTCAGTGTCCGCAGGTGACAAAACACTCTGACCCAGTCGTTTTCGTCGATCTGCGAGACGTTGTTCCTGTCACGAAGTGGCGCCGAGAGACCGCCCGAGGATGTGAAGGACGAAAACATGATATGCGGACAGCTTGTTGATACTGACGCATGCGCGGATCGGCGAGAAGCTGAAGAACACGGATTGGGAGAGAACATGCGGGGACGAGCATTGGAACAGATCTCGGGCCCGCAGAACAAATACTGCCAACTTATTTCAGTTACAGCAGTAGTTTGTTTGGCTGGATAAATAGAGACGGCAGTCACAAAACTGTGCAGAACCGATGAGTCACGACCGAGCTTTTCGTAGTTTTGGTGCTCTGTTTGACCTATAAAGAAGGCGGGCGACAGAGTCGAGACCGCGAAAATTGAGGGGAAGAGGTGTATTCGATTTTAACGACGCACCTTCTCTTGTCGATGAATGAAGAAATTTGAAAAAAAAACATGAAGAAGATGGGAAAAACGGTTGGAAAGCGTATAAAGGTATCAGATTTCCTTGTTCCAGCAGCATCCGGTGATCGTGGCTTCGAAGATGTTGTAGAGCGAAGGTGGAGCCGGAGTGTGAGCGTTGCGGTACGCGACGACTTGCAGCGGGAAATCGTGGAACAGACCTGCTGGCTCGAGCGAAGTCCTTGGTCGGATAGTTTTGGATCGGCGTGGCGACGAGGGTCTTGTCGTAGAAGAGCTCCGAGAGGATGGTAGTAACCTGACTGGGGCACCTTCGCACTTCCTTGATGTCGATGTGAGAAGCCTTGTTTGCCAGGACTCCGAGTAGGTCGTCGACTGCCCACTGCCGGAAATCTCTGAGGAGATCTACGTCCGCATACGGAGCTAGCTACTTCGCATCTCCGATGAAGGCGTAGCGAGCCTTCCTGCACAATGTAGCCACGCGGAAGCGATTGTAGACGAGGAACTGTGACGCTTCGTCTACTTGAATCGTGGAGATTCTATCGGCGTAGCTGATGAGCATTCCTGAGCAGGGATGGGCAACTTTTTTTGGTTTTTTTGCTTGAAATCAATTTTTCAGCATGTTACAGACATCTGATCCAAATGACTCAGTTGACAAAAAGTTGTATTTTTTGGAGCTCTACAACTTTGCTGTTGGAAACTTTTTTCGAAAAAGTCTAGTTTTCGAGAAAAATTCAATTCAACAACATTTTTCAAAAAAATCAAAAATTAAATTTTTCTCGAAAACTAGAATTTTTCGAGAAAAGTTACCAACAGCAAAGTTGTAGAGCTCCAAAAAATACAACTTTTCGTCAACTGCGTCATTTGGATCAGATGTCTGTAACATGCTGAAAAATTGATTTAAAGCAAAAAAACCAAAAAAAAGTTGCCCATCCCTGTTCCTGAGTGGAGCGCGTCGATCAACGTTTGGACTGTGACGAAGATTGCGCGGGGCTGGAGCAATGACAAAAATGTGGCCTGTAGCTTGATCGGGGGCGACGGGTTGTTGCGGAGAAGTCGTTGGAGGCGTGGGGTCTTGTTCTCTAAGGTCATGGCTCCGCCCTCTGAAGTCCTCCGTAGTGGGTTGTTGACGGCGCTGGTTACGGTAGTCGTTCTGGTAGCACTGAGAATTTTTCCGACTGCGCCTGCACTCGGACGCAAAGTATCCCTTAGCTCTGGCGGCTCCGATGAGAAGGAGTTCGTACTTGATCGCGCAGTGAAGGGCTTATTGGAAGGTCGCTGGGCCTACGTCTTCCGCATGGAACTTCAGGTTGAAGGCTAGGCCTTCGGCGAACGCTCTCTGGCTTTCTCTTTGATGAAATCTCTGGATTTGTCGATGTACACTCTCTGCGTCAACTCTCTCACTATTGCGCTGAACGGGGTCGACTGACTCGTTGGGTCTTTGGATATCCTGTCACACATGTTGCCTCTCGTGTTCTGCGCAGGATAGATCTTGGAAAGTGGTGCATAGATGTGTGATTACTTCTTCAAGTGAAGCTGAGGGCTTCTGTTCAAGGATATCTTCTGCTTTATTGAGCGCGTAATCGGTGAGAAACGTGATGAAGAGGTTACGCTGTGTTTCGGGAGTTAGCTCAGATTTGGCGACCTTGACTTGGTCCATAAAGGAACGGGTGAATGCGGCGAAGTTTTCGTTGGGAGCACCCAAGAATGGGGTAACCGTAGAGCTGGTTTTGCTACCTAATACGCTTTCTCCATCTCCGTATCCTTCTGGCTTTCTCACTACTCTTTTGGAAGGGAACGTGGGGGTGGCGTCCTCGCCTGGGACAGGATGTGTTGCTTGTGGGGTAGCGTTGGGGGAATCGAGTGGAGTTGGGGTCGAAGGAAACGAGTGGGTGGGTGCTACGTCGACCTCGCCGAGCTTCGAGAGTTGTCCGCGATGGGATGCCTGCGAAAGCTGGTCTAGTGACTCGGTGGGGATGACCTTCGGGGTCGTCTTCTGAACTAACACTGACAGTGCGGGGTTTGTTACTTTGGCCTCGCCGAACTCAATCGAAGATGGCCAACGATGAGGTATCTGCGTGAGCTGGTTTAGCGACTCGGAGGTGGCGACCTTATGAGTCGTCACCTCAACTAGCACTGACGGTGGGGTTCTTGCTTCTACTCCCGTGGGATCCTTCTTTTGGCCCGACTCACTTTCCAACTTGGCGATTCGTCCTTCGAGGTCGTCTCCGCCGCTGCCGACGTGTGGTGGTTGAGTCGGGAGTGGATCGTTGTCAGATCCTCGATGACAGCTTCACGGAGATGGATCAGGTGGGTTCCGCTGAGCACATATTCGATCGATCGTATCCCTGAAAAATACAAATATCGCAAATTCAGTACTTTTCAAAATTAGTCCAAACAAACCTGGCGTTGATTTTGAGTCGTTTGCATTCAACAACGGAGATCAGGTACTTTCTAAAATGTCAACGTCTTCACGAAAAGCATTCTGCTCCGACTAGTCGAACAGAGTGATGACGTTGAGAAAAAAAGGACTAGGGCGGAGTTGTCGAAATCTCAACGTCTTCACGACAGGTATTCTGCTCCGACTAGTCGAACAGAGTGATGACGTTGAGAAAAAAAGGACTAGGGCGGAGTTGTCGAAATCTCAACGTCTTCACGACAGGTATTCTGCTCCGACTAGTCGAACAGAGTGATGACGTTGAGAAAAAAGGATTAGGGCGGAGTTGTTAAAATCTCAACGTCTTCACGACAGGTATTCTGCTCCGACTAGTCGAACAGAGTGATGACGTTGAGAAAAAAGGACTAGGGCGGAGTTGTTAAAATCTCAACGTCTTCACGACAGGTATTCTGCTCCGACTAGTCGAACAGAGTGATGACGTTGAGAAAAAAAGGACTAGGGCGGAGTTGTCGAAATCTCAACATCTTCACGACAGGTATTCTGCTCCGACTAGTCGAACAGAGTGATGACGTTGAGAAAAAAGGACTAGGGCGGAGTTGTTAAAATCTCAACGTTTTCACGACAGGCATTCTGCTCCGACTAGTCGAACAGAGTGATGACGTTGAGAAAAAAGGACTAGGGCGGAGTTGTCGAAATCTCTACGTCTTCACGACAGGCATTCTGCTACGACTAGTCGAACAGAGTGATGACGTCAAGAAAAAAGGACTAGGGCGGAGTTGTCGAAATCTCAACGTCTTCACGACAGGCATTCTGCTACGACTAGTCGAACAGAGTGATGACGTCAAGAAAAAAGGACTAGGGCGGAGTTGTCGAAATCTCTACGTCTTCACGACAGGCATTCTGCTACGACTAGTCGAACAGAGTGATGACGTTGAGAAAAAAGGACTAGGGCGGAGTTGTCGAAATCTCTACGTCTTCACGACAGGCATTCTGCTACGACTAGTCGAACAGAGTGATGACGTCAAGAAAAAAGGACTAGGGCGGAGTTGTCGAAATCTCAACGTCTTCACGACAGGCATTCTGCTACGACTAGTCGAACAGAGTGATGACGTCAAGAAAAAAGGACTAGGGCGGAGTTGTCGAAATCTCAACGTCTCCACGACAGGTATTCTGCTCCGACTAGTCGAACAGAGTGATGACGTTGAGAAAAAAGGACTAGGGCGGAGTTGTCGAAATCTCTACGTCTTCACGACAGGCATTCTGCTACGACTAGTCGAACAGAGTGATGACGTCAAGAAAAAAGGACTAGGGCGGAGTTGTCGAAATCTCAACGTCTTCACGACAGGCATTCTGCTACGACTAGTCGAACAGAGTGATGACGTCAAGAAAAAAGGACTAGGGCGGAGTTGTCGAAATCTCTACGTCTTCACGACAGGCATTCTGCTACGACTAGTCGAACAGAGTGATGACGTTGAGAAAAAAGGACTAGGGCGGAGTTGTCGAAATCTCTACGTCTTCACGACAGGCATTCTGCTACGACTAGTCGAACAGAGTGATGACGTCAAGAAAAAAGGACTAGGGCGGAGTTGTTAAAATCTCAACGTCTTCACGACAGGTATTCTGCTCCGACTAGTCGAACAGAGTGATGACGTCAAGAAAAAAGGACTAGGGCGGAGTTGTCGAAATCTCAACGTCTCCACGGAAAGCATTCTGCTCCGACTAGTCGAACAGAGTGATGACGTCAAGAAAAAAGGACTAGGGCGGAGTTGTCGAAATCTCTACGTCTTCACGACAGGCATTCTGCTACGACTAGTCGAACAGAGTGATGACGTCAAGAAAAAAGGACTAGGGCGGAGTTGTCGAAATCTCAACGTCTCCACGGAAAGCATTCTGCTCCGACTAGTCGAACAGAGTGATGACGTCAAGAAAAAAGGACTAGGGCGGAGTTGTCGAAATCTCTACGTCTTCACGACAGGCATTCTGCTACGACTAGTCGAACAGAGTGATGACGTCAAGAAAAAAGGACTAGGGCGGAGTTGTCGAAATCTCTACGTCTTCACGACAGGCATTCTGCTACGACTAGTCGAACAGAGTGATGACGTCAAGAAAAAAGGACTAGGGCGGAGTTGTCGAAATCTCAACGTCTCCACGGAAAGCATTCTGCTCCGACTAGTCGAACAGAGTGATGACGTCAAGAAAAAAGGACTAGGGCGGAGTTGTCGAAATCTCTACGTCTTCACGACAGGCATTCTGCTACGACTAGTCGAACAGAGTGATGACGTCAAGAAAAAAGGACTAGGGCGGAGTTGTCGAAATCTCAACGTCTTCACGACAGGTATTCTGCTCCGACAAGTCGAACAGAGTGATGACGTTGAGAAAAAAGGACTAGGGCGGAGTTGTTAAAATCTCAACGTCTTCACGACAGGCATTCTGCTCTCGGCCAGCAACACAAAGTTGAAAAAATGATTGGAAGGAACCGAAAAAGTGAAAGAAGTAAAAAAATTGCCGGGGAAATTGACGAGAGGCTGAATCGCAGCCAACTCCGATTCGAAATTTTGTCGTAGGGTTCGATGCACTGTGTGTGATCACCATCGCTACAGTAGTCCTGCCTTTCTAATGTCACTTTTGGAATGATCGGAAGCCTCCTCAAAATTCCGTGTTTCCTCTCAATCTTTCTGTGGGCTCTTCTCGGGTGACACACGAAATAAGCGATGCAATTGGGCTCCGGGACGTTTCGCAGCCGGACATTTCGCAGCGCGACATTTCGCAGCCAGACATTTCGCAGCCAGACATTTCGCAGCCAGACGTTTCGCAGCCGCTAAAATGGTCCCAAAAGGAGGTTTTGATAGATTTTGTCTTGTAAAACGAAACCAATTCATCAAATTTCGGTCCTCGCGCCAAGCCAGCCTTGTCGGGGGAGTCTGGAACCCTTTCACAACGCAGTAAATGTCCTTTTATAGAGTCATTTCGCTTGAACTCAACCAATTGTAAGAAAACTCAATTTTCAGACTGAGAATCACACTCTTTCTTACAGTTTTTGGGAAAAACGCGAAAACGTCGCGAATTGGTTGAATTCAAGCGAAACGACTCTATAAAAGAACATTTACTGCGTTGTCAAAGGGTTCCAGACTCCCCCGACAAGGCTGGCTTGGCGCGAGGACGGAAATTTGGTAAATTGGTTCTTTTTACAAGACAAAACCTGTCAAAATCTCATTTTGGGACCATTTTAGCGGCTGCGAAACGTCTGGCTGCGAAATGTCTGGCTGCGAAATGTCTGGCTGCGAAATGTCGCGCTGCGAAATGTCCGGCTGCGAAATGTCGCGGCTGCGAAACGTCTCGCTGCGAAACGTCCCGGAGCCTGCAATTGGCGGTACTTGTAACGAGCGAATCCGATTGACACTCGACATTAGTTTGTTTGTTGTTTCGCCTACACACTTCTCGTTCATACGTGCTTTTCCTCGAGATTTCCCTCATCCATTTTTTCAGAATGCCCACCCGGACGCCGCTTGCACGAATCGAATGGCAGAATCTGCTGCCTCTTCCGCCAGGTTTGACACTTAATTTATCTCAATAACTATGAAACTGCGATATTCAGAGAAATCGGAGAAGAATTCGCTCAAGTATGAGGAGAATCGCGTTTCAGGAGGGAAAGAGTACGATTTGACGGCCGATTCAGTAAGTTTTCCCCTTTCAAATGAGTCATTCGAAATTAGAAAAAAGAGAAAAGAAACGAGTACAGGTGCGTTGAATTGGGGGTTCTTTCGTCACGAAGAGAGAATAGGAGAACTTGGCGTCATTCTTCTCAATGCATCTTCGTTCGATTTTTCTCGAAAGTATAGACTAGCTCCTGCAAACAGACATTTCAGTGTTCTTTTGAAGTCGTTCATCATTTCCGTTCGTTTTTTGTTTCAGTCGGAAACACTGACCGCTCATTTCCATTCAATCCGCTTGGTGACGGCGTCACTCACCATTCTTTCCCGTCGTTCGGCAGGAAACAGCTCCTCTCGTCAATTATTCATCCCAACCCGATTCACCCTCTCATTCCCTCCGAAAGGCAAGCAGTGACCTTGTCGAACCTTCGTTTTGTTTACATTTCAGACTCTTTTCAGACGGGACGATGATAAATTTTCAGTATGAAAACTGAAAAGTGTGTGTTGCCAACCGAACTTTTCACCCCCGTTTTTAGTGGTCTCCAAATATTTGTTCGTTTTGAAAAGGTTATCAATCAAACTTCTTCAATCTCAGCGAACTTGAGCGTCTTTCGATTCGGGAACAGACACATTGTTTTTGTGTTGTCTCCCTTCGAAAATCGGATCAGAGAGCGAACAGTTTGTAGTGACGTCACCAGAAACGGTTGCTCCAGATGAGAATTTGCATGGAATTCCAGACAATTTGCGAGGGAGGAGAGGGGAGAGCAAACCTCAAACAGTTCCGGACTCCGCCCCCTCTAAGAACCTTACTAGACGATTAGAACTGAAAGCGAGACACGCACGTCACCGGGTCGTCCTACAGTAACTCTTCGTATCAGTCGACGCTTGCTACTTTGGTCAAGAAACGTGTCCCCTCATCAATCTTCCCTTCCCCTCTCAAATCATGTTTGATCACCCCTTCCCCAATCCGCCACTTCCCCTTCCCAGTGTCCGAATCAACACAATTTCAGCATCTCGGAGTCTATTCGACAGTACGAGGACCTCTTCTTCCCACCGAGAGCATGGGCATCGGAACGAAAGTACTGTCGACCATCGAGAAAGTGAGTAAGAAACTGTTGTGGAGTCTCCTGTTTGAGGCAAACAACTGCAACCGTTATCAGCCGGAAGGGAGCTCTAATCCGGAGTACTCTCTGGTGATTGATTTCTTACTCCTCTGATCCACCATGATTCGAGTTGTAATTCACGATGCAAACGGGGTATACATCAAAACTGCCTAACTGCTTTCTTTCGCCAAGTATTCTATGATTTCCAGAACAAAACATCAGATGGTCTCACAATTCCGCTCACCTACCCTTCAAAAACGCACTCCTCCAGCCGGTTTTCTCTTGGTAACTTTCATCTTTTCGTCTCTTGCCATCTCACTTCCATTTAGCGAACTTGAAACGGCTATTCCGGACGGTGATCCGCGACTGGATCTTTCTGGCGCTCCTCGGATTCATCATGGCGGCGCTCTCGTTCGGAATGGACTACGCGATTCTGAATCTGCAGGACGGTACGTCATCAGCTGTCACTTCTTATCACACCTTCTCAAGAACGTCACATTGTTGATAAGGGAAGAGAAATGTGTGCTCTCAACCCACTCAACGGCCGATCTGAAATTAGGGGAAAACAAAAGGAAGTGTTGCAGGTCAAATGTATCTCTTCGACATGGTTAAAGTTTACCACTTCTCATTGGCGCTTCTCGTGTGGGTCGGCTACGTCGTCGGGCTGATTCTTCTCTCCGCCCTCGCTGCTCACTACATTGCTCCTCAGGCCATCGGATCAGGAATTCCGGAGATGAAGACAATTCTAAGAGGAGTAATTCTGAAAGAGTACCTCTCGATGCGCACGCTTCTCTCCAAAATGGTCGGACTCACTCTTTCCCTGGGAAGCGGTCTTCCGATGGGAAAAGAAGTGAGATAGCCCCTCCTCGTTTCCATTTAATACTTCTCCAGTCGTTCAGGGACCGTTCGTTCATGTCGCTTCCGTCGTCGCTTCCCAGCTGAGTCGACTCGTCCACGGATCCTCCGGCGGCATCTTTGAGAACGAGTCCAGAAGTGCCGAGATGCTGGCCGCCGGATGTGCTGTCGGAGTCGCGTGCACCTTTTCCGCCCCAATTGGAGGCGTTCTCTTCTCCATCGAAGTCACTTCCGTCTACTTCGCTGTTCGCAACTACTGGCGGGGATTCTTCGCTGCCACGTGTTCCGCGACGCTCTTCCGCATTCTGAGGATGTTCTCCGTCTCGGAGGCTGTGACAGTCGAAGCTCACTATCAGACAAACTTTCCGCCCCAAAACGTTTTTCTACCCCAGGAACTGCCTGTTTTCGCACTTATTGGGTACGTTTGAAATCGATTCCAATCTGAAAATTGGATTGCAGTCTCGTTTGCGGACTCGCCGGCTCGTTGTTCGTTTTCCTTCACAGAAGAACCGTTCTTTTCTTGAGAAGAAATGCAATCGCCAAGATGATCTTTCAGAAATAGTTTGTCAATGCTTCTGGGAATTAAAGTGAATCTATTTTTGCAGCTGGCTGATCTACCCGATATTTGTGGCCACATTCATTTCGTCGCTCTCTTTTCCGATGGGATTAGGACAGTACATGGGAGGAGAGGTGAGCAAGAAAAGAATGAGCATGTGAGAAGGACTGCATGTTCAGGAGAGGTTCAGTCATACGATGAAAGAATTCTTCGTGAATTGCGCGTGGACCGCAGTGCCAGGATCGGCGTACGCGTGCTCTCCGCCCAATTCGACCAACTCGAGTAGTTTCGACATCCATCACTGGAAGGGACCCAACATGCAGTACTCTCCCTACATCACTCTCTCCATCTTCCAAGTCGTCTATGTCAGTTTCCTCCCTCCTCCTTCCATCACGGAAATCAGTTTCAGTTCTTTCTCTCCATTCTCGCATCCACTCTCCCTGTTCCTTCTGGAATCTTCATGCCAGTGTTCGTACTCGGTGCTGCATTCGGACGTCTAGTCGGAGAAGCCGTGTACTCTTTGTACCCTGCCGGCGTGATCAGCGGAGACGTGCTCTTTTTCGTACGTCCCGGAGTCTACGCTGTCGTCGGAGCGGCCGCCTTCTGTGGATCCGTAACGCACACCGTCTCGGTCGCCGTCATTGTGTTCGAGCTGACTGGACAGTTGTGCCACTTGCTCCCTGTCATGATTGCTGTTCTTATCGCAAACGCAGTCGCTTCGTACCTCCAGCCCTCCATCTACGACAGCATCATTCGAATCAAGAACCTTCCGTATCTCCCGGACATCCCCCACACGACTTCCCTCTATCATCAGATGCTCATCGAACAGTTCATGATCTCTCCAGTCGTATTCATCGGAAAGGATTCGACCGTAGGCGATGTGAAGAAAGCACTCGAGCAGAAAAACAGAATAAGAGCATTCCCGCTGGTAGAGAACGTGGAATCGCTGGCTCTTGTCGGATCGATCAGCAGAAATCAGCTGCAGCGATACGTTGACTCGCAAATCGGAACAAAGGCGAGGTTCGCAGAAGCCACTCGTCGGATTAAACAGCGTCTGGAAGAGGAAGAAAGCGAGAGAAAACGAAAGGAAGAGACTAAGTCGGACATTGGAGAGGATAGTCTCGCTGCGAAGGGTGCCGGTGAAAGAAGAGCCAGCAGGTTTCTAATTGTTCCTGTGGCAAAGAACGGACTGCAAACGACAAGAAGTCAAGACCTGAGTGGACTGAGTCAGGAGAATGCGCGGAAGATTCTGACGACCGAGGAGAAGCAGGCTCTCTTCGATTCGATGACAAGTTCACAAAATGAAACCGGAGGGAAGACGATCAATCCTGTTCCCATCGAAACGCATCACACAATCGGAGGTGACAGCAGGAAAAATGACTTCCGAAAATGTGCGTTTTCAGACATTTTCCGCTCTATCACTCATCTCAGTTTTGGTCGACAAAATGCACAGAAGAAGAACATTCAGAACGAATTCGATTTGTTCGGAGAAGAGGTATTTTGAGGGGATCCGAGAATGAAGAGGGTTGTGGAAAAGCGTTTGATTGACGATTCTGTATAAACTAGGTTACAGGGTCAGAAAGATTTGCATGATTTCGATATATCAGAATACGTAAGAGAACACAGACTAATCAAACATCTTCAGTTCGCTAACCAAACATCTCGACAGCTTTTACTACATTTGCAGCCCCTCTTCCTTCTAAACGAAGAAATTTTTCAGCGGTGGTCATGGGAAAACTCGGTTTTGGAAGAGAAAATCGACTTGACCCAACTGGAAGTCGATTCGACGCCTTTCCAACTGAGCGAGTACACGAGTCTCTTCAAAGTAAGCACTTGTATTCCTCCTTGTGGAAACTTGTATTTCCAGGCGCATTCTCTCTTCTCGCTACTCGGCCTCAATCGAGCCTATGTGACCAAAAAAGGACAATTGATTGGAGTCGTCGCACTCAGAGAGGTCTCTCTTCCCTCTCTTTTTCTCGAGAATCCGTTTCGATCCGTGGGACGGGGTTTCAAATTTCAGCGAGCTTTGAGTTGTTCAAACTGCCAAACTAGTCACATTTTGCCGTGTAAATCGAGAAGATTGAGTCTTTTTCCAGCTGCGGAGAGCCATCGAATACTTGCAATCGGGAAAAATGCCCACGCCTGGCGTCAGCATTTTCAGCGATATTCCGCCAATCGAACAGGTTTCCGAGAAGGTTGGACGGATGGAATCCGGCATGGAGGCACAGAATCCGACGTTCCTGAAGGACAACGGAGAAGAAGACGCACAAGACGACTACATTCATGTGAGGCGAAGGAAGTTGGAGTTAGGAAAAGAGAAAACGGTTTCAGCCACCTCTAGAAGTAGTTCGACGAGGGGCTTTGACCCCGAATCAGACTGAAGAGCTCATCCGAATGGAGCACGCCCAGACAGCCGCCGACTCACCTCACTTCGAGGTCAGCTCCCCGTCAACAAATTCGTCCTGCGTTAGCATAGACCTGGATCCTTTGGATCTGGAAACAACAACATCCGAGACGGGAAGCGTTAATGGACTCGTTCTGAATGTTCCCAGTTTGCCGGCGAGGACTAGATCTGCTGCAGAGTGAGTGGATCAATTGACTTACAGTTCGGAAGACCGAAGATTTCAGACTGGATTCTCGGAAGCGTCATGTTCACATTGAGCTTCCCGATCCCGAAATCCACAATGAGAAGTTTTAATATATTTCGGTGTATTGTATTTTGCATATCAAATCTTGTCTAACTTTACGGGTTGTGTCTTTGTATCTTTTAGGTGTTCCCCGCCTCTTCTCTCCCTTTTTCTGCTTCTAATCGGGTCTTGTGTGCACTTTCGACGTGTAAAAGTATGCATGTAAGAGGATACATTTGCCGCCCCTTTTCGATCTTCTTCTGTTTTCCCCAGTCTAGCTGCTCATCCTTCCCCGTTTTTTTAGTATTTCGATTCTCTGTCCGTCATAATAAGTTTCTTTTTTGTAGTATTTATGTGTGAAGTTGGAGTAAAAAAGCAAAAAAGTAAAAATATATTCCTTGATTGTTATTATGATGGATGTGACGAAAACGGCAGCTGGAAAACGGCAAAACCGATGATTGTTGTTGTTTTCGGGATGGACTAATTTTTGGGCGGAAAAGAATTGCAAACGAGCTTTTCAAACTGACGAATAACCCACAAAGGGCTTAGTCTTGCGGTTTTGGGTTTGAAAATTGGATTCAAAACAGAAAGTGTGCGGTAGAGCGCACTTCCAAGCCCGTCCGACTCGCCATAAATTGGATTCGCGGGCCTGTCAGAAATAACAAATGTCTTCGCATCTCCAAGGAGCTCTCGGAGCAACCGGTTGCTCCGCAACTCCACTCAACTCGTTCTTCTTCTTCTTCCCTTCACCAGGCCCTCAAAAAGTTTCGTAAAACGAGTCGGCATGTGGGCAGTTTACAATGTGTTACACACCTTTTTGGTCGCGTTCTCTCCGTCTCCAGCTCGCCCTGAAGTGGGGCAGTGGGCGGGGCTTGTGTGCTCTTTCCACGTTGTGCTCCGCCCGGCTCCCCGCTTCTTCTTCTTCTTCTTCTTCTTCGCCACTGCCGCCGCTTATTTTCCCCTTCTTTTCCCCGCCTTCTTCTTCCTCGTCTTCGTCCTGTTTTTGTTCGTTCCTTCCGTCCGAAGGAAGACCAGGTTTCTTCGTGAATTCTCAATGAGTCGCCGTCCATTCCCAGTTTGCAGCCGAAAACCGAAAATTCACCCGTTCATCACAATGGAGCGCGAGATGCGTCTGAAGGCGTTCATGGAGGAGTACAGCCGCATCGTGCAGCTCTTCGAGGACATCGTCTCGATGAAGGTAAGAGGGCCGGCACGTCTCCAGGAAGCACTTAGCACGTCTTCAGGAGTCGATGGGACGGCTCGAGAAGTACATGATCATCATGGTGTGCCAGGTGCTCGTCGCCCTCGTCGTGAGTTTCAGAATAAGTCGGGTGGCGTTGCGGAAGTGCGCGTTTCCGCGAGCCAAACGCGCAGTCTCGGTTCCATTCTTCTCACGCTTTCGTTTCCTTCTTCTTCTTCTTCTTCTTCTCCCCGTAATAACATCTGTTTCTCTTTGGGTCTGCGTCTCCTCTTCTCGCCCACTCTCTCGCTTTTCCTTTCTTCCATCCGGAAGCCGTTCGAGTTGAATTCGTGATGATATAAGATTGGGAAGGGAGTCGGAGTCGTCTAAAAGGATCAACCGACCGCCGTGTTGTTGTTGTTGGAGCGTGATAATTGGCACGTGGCCAAGTGCCTGATTGACTTGACACCGCCTTAGAGATCCGCTAATTATACGTCTCCACGGGGGGACTCCGCAGAGCAAACGAGCCCGCGATATCACTTGGAAAGAGCACTAGTATAGTGCGGCCCAAGAAACAAATGCTCCGAGAATTCAAGAAGAAACGCATTGCATTAGGAGCACAACTGCACTTTTGATGACGTTGCGCACTGGGGTAGAAAACATTAGGAGCCATTCGAAAATGACGGATTTGTTGCTTTTCGTGAAGAAGTTTCTGGACGAAAAGACGCCGAAACCCATCAAAAACGGTCGTTAAGATGTTTGATGGGCTCGCGGAGCAGGTGAAGAGGAGTATCTTTTCGTGTGCAATTCGTTGCGTATCGACTCGTCACATGCGAAGTGTGATACGGAGGAATGAGGGTTTCTGACTGCTTCTAGGCTCTCGCTTCGTTTCGCCGCGAAGTAACAATCGAATTATGCGGGCCGGCTCTCGGAGCATCAGCTGTCGATTAATCATTTTGCGGTCTCTCCCGGCTGACACTTTTTGCCGCGGAAGTGTTGCATTTATTGTATAATGTATAACAGGTGTCCCTCTCGTTTCCCGCCGCATCTTCTTCCGATTAATCACTGGGGGTCCGTGCCTCATCAATCAAGAAGAGAGATTACCAATAAGCTGCCTCGCCACACCACGCCACACCAATTAATTACGCGCACGCTTTTTCAGGGAGGAGCCATCTTCATGTGCATTCGGTTTTTTCAAAGCCAACGGCAACGCGGAGAGTACGAACTGGAGCACCGATTCGAGCGGGGTCCGTCTGGTCGCGTGCCGGTCGCTCAGGCCGCCCATCAGAAGCTCAACAAGAACCCCATCACGTAGCGGTTATGAGCCGATCGGGGAGCCCGTCGTCGAGCAGCGGGTGTACAGAGGCAGCTCGCTGCCCTCCCTGGTGTCGGGTAAGAAACGAAGATGAGCCTCCAGAGAGCACCTTCCTTCTTGCAGCTCCTTCCACATATCTGAACATCCCCGAATCGGCTGCACCGTCCTACCAATACCACGATGGATCCTCTTCTTCTTCTACTTCAAACTGTTCGGCGTCTGAAGACGATGATCCGACGTTGACGCCTTCTTCCTACAAATGGCGCAACTCGTCGCCGACGCTCTCTGTGTGCACACCGATTCTAGCGCCCCGTCGTTGCCACTCCTACTCCTCCATTCCGACCATCGATCGAACGATTAGCGAAGATTCGATGCTCGTCATCAAAAGACTCTAGTTCTCACCGTCTACGGGCCCTCTTCCCCCCACCAAATAGTCCCACCGATTCTTTCTACCGTACTCCTTTCGCTCCCCCAAATCCCCACCGCCAATTTGTCATTTTTTCATTCTTCCTCTTCTTTTACTCCCGTTTCTTCTTCCTCTTGATCCTTAAATGTTTCCTCTTTTTTGGTAATAATAAATTGTGTTTCTCTCGAAAACAGCGAAAGAATGTGAGCCAAAAAAGGCGAGCGATGATAGATGGACGATGATTTAAAAGTGGCGGGAAGGGGAAAAAACGGGAAGCCGCGAAGAGTGATGGTGTACATGGGCTCGCGGAGCAGCAGCAACTAATCCCTCCCAACCGATGGAATGTGGTGGAAGAGAAGAAGTTTCGGGAGGAAGAGGGCTTGTTATTTCGAAAGTATTTCAGAGGTGCCAACTGTCCCAGCCAGTGTGACTCATTCTCGTGTTGTGACGGAAACTGGTCCGAAGGTCGCGAGGAACGTGTTTTGAAATCAGCGAGTATAAAAGAGGACGCACGGATCGAGAGCAACTTCATCCGAGACTGCCACGTCACAGTACCTTCTCTCCACTTCCCACTCGGAACGGCTGTTCTCTGCCTGGCCCCCTGTGTCAACAACGGCGCGCCTTTCTCCGATTGCACCCGTTTGACACAGTTCGAACCTTCTTCTTCCGCGTTGCACCGGGTTCAGAAGACGTCAAGAAGCGACCTCTTCCACTCGCCACTTCCTCATTTCGTTTCCTTTCTATCCGTTTCTTCTTCTTCGTTTCTTCTTTCACGATATCTTCTCGCACACACGCAAACAATAAAAAACAAGGTGATTGACGGGACGAAGGGGCCGCCGGCCTTGAGTTTAACAAACTGGTGACTAACCTATTTCCACGGGCGGCGTCTTATTGTTGTTGTTGTTCGAGAAGTTTCGTCAGCCACTCCGCCTTCACGGCCCTCCTTCTCCCATCCATTCATTCATTCATTCGCTTCCCCAGCCACCTCTCGACACACTTCCTACTTGCAGAAATGAACCGCCTCATCCTCGGATCGTTCGTTCTTCTTGCCCTGTTCGCCCTCTACACAGAGGCCTCGGTGGCTCAGCAACGTGTCAAGGAGGGCTCGACGGTCGAGCTCGACTCGTTCAAGGGAGCCAAGGCGATCAAGAGAACCGTTCCGGCCGGAGAGCAGATCTTCCACCTCGACGGAGCCCTCAAGGGATCGCTCGTCGACGCCAAGGGAAAGAAGGTCGAGTCGAGCAACTACGAGGCCAAGAACGGCCTTCTTGTCATCAAGAAGTTCACGAAGGCCGACGTCGGATCCTACTCGGAGCACCCGGCCAAGGTCATCACCACCAAGAACGGCGACGGAGTTTCCGCCGTTCCGGGGCTCACTCTCAACATCTCCCTCGAATAAGAAACAATGAAGATGATGACGATGGCGATGATGATAATAATGCGACAAGCATAATGAATCCGTTTGTATGATAAAGTTCTTTTCCTGAATGCTCCCTGGATTCTTACGGGACATCTCCCTCTCCGCTGAACTTTGAAACTTTGTGGCTGAAATCGATCTGAAAGTGCTTCCCTCGGCTGATAAGAAAAGCTCTTCATCGAAACTGGCTGATAAAAAAGCGAGTGGGGAGAGCACATTGCACAAATCATGGCTTCTGCGCCTCTTGACGACTCGCTCTGCCTCCGATTCGTTTCGCCATCTGTCTCTATTTTGCCGGCTATTCTCTCTCTCGAATATCACATAAAAGGGAGACAGAAACACTGATAACACTTGCTTTATTCTAAGCAAAATGCACTGCGAAGAGGCTCGAACGAGGAGGTTCCACTCGAGAACTGCGGCCCTCGACGTGAGTTTTCTCTTCCCTTTTGTCCGGAGTTCGATGTTCGTGTCTAGACAATAAAAGGAGTGAATCTGGCTGGAAAGACGTTCGTCATTACCGGAACGACGTCTGGAATCGGAATTGAAACGGCGAGGTCGCTGGCTCTGAATGGAGCGCACGTCGTCATGTTCAACAGAAACATCGAGGAGTCGGAGAAGCTGAAGAAGAAGATCGTCCAGGAGATGTACGACGCCGAGATCGACATCGTCTACTGCGACCTGAATTCGTTGGCGTCGGTGAAGAAGGCGGCCGAAGAATACGTTGCGAAGAGGTGGCCGATCCATTGTTTGATTCTGAATGCAGGCGTCTTCGGCACGGCTTCCAAGACGACGACTGACGGTCTGGAGTCTCACTTCGGCATCAACCATCTGGCACACTTCTTGGTGAGATCCTTCTCAGTTGCACCGAACGTTCACTTCATTTGCAGCTGCTCCGAGAGCTCCTTCCAGTCGTCCGTCAGTCTGCTCCCTCCAGAATAATCCTCGTCTCTTCCTCCGTTCATTCTCAGTGCGGAGTTGCTCCAAGCATGACACTCGACGAGAAACTGAAAGTGTTGTGTCCGGAGAGCCCAGCGGATGGCACGTGGTTCCGACTCTACGCCCGATCGAAGATGTGCAACATGCTGACCGCTTTCAAATTGCACCGAGACGAATTCGAGAACGAAGTGAGCACCTACTCGGTGCACCCGGGGAACGGAGTCCGAACGAACATCCTCAGAGACTCGTGGTTCGGCAGCATCGCCGGATTTCTCTCGACTCCGTTCACGAAGAACATCAGTCAGGGCGCCGCGACGAGCGTCTACTGTGCGGGGAGTCCGGAGGTGTCGAGTGTGTCCGGGAAGTACTGGGAGTCGTGTTGGGACGACGAGAAGAACCTTCTGAACAGGGTGGCGAGGGACGAGCAGCTGCAGGACGGCCTCTGGAAGAAGTCTGGCGAGATGATCGAGAGACTGATCGGACCGAAAGACGACTCTTGTCTTTTCGAATGTTGACTGAAAATGAACGGTTTATTCTGGAACAGTTTATTTGATTCTGCAGAGGTCCTCCGACCTCCTTATGAGACCCTTCTTCAGAATGTTCGCTTTCTTGCACCGCCCCAGTGCCCGACGTGACCTCCAGCGTTCCTGACATCGACGTGGCTGCTCTGTCCAACTGGCCAGGACAACCGAAACCAGGACAATGGGACAACTCACTCTTCCCACACTCAGTCCTCTTCTGCTCTGCTACAGTAATGAAAAAACTGTTATCTTTGCTGAAAAAGGATGCGATTCTTGTTCGCCGCAGCAAGACTTGGACCACTTTCGAAGTGCTCATCCCGGTGGCTCTGCTGCTCATTCCGCTGTTCGTCATCCCGGAGGTAAGTGGTAAGAAGACGTTCTGGAACGGGACGCTGTGTTTTAGGAAGCGCTGCTCTCCTACAAGTACCAGCAGCAGATGAACAAGGCGAAGAGGGCGTTCTCCGGCTCGTCGGAGAACGTGACTCTGGAAGACGACCTCTCGGATCTCGATATCAGTGTGGCCGGATGCAAGTCCGTCGATCCGATCATCATCGGAACCTAGTCAGTTTCCATCCTTCTCAAAGACTCAAGAAATCATTTCCAGCAACAAGAGTGCGTCTGCAAAGATGGTCGTGCGAAGGTTTGAAGCTCGTGTGAACCGCAGTCTCAAGGCTTGCAAACCGTAAGCAAACCCGTCGTTAAAAAGAGCACCAACGGGGGATTTCAGAGTGGCGGGAGTGTTCACGAAGCCCCATCGTGTCGAACTGATTGCCCCCGCAACCATCGAGGAAATCTGGGAATTGGAAAACGATCTGGACCCAACGTAACTGATACTGACTCTGTGAATATTCCCTTGTTTCTTCTTTCAGACCGGGTAAGTACGTCGGATCTCTCTATTCGCAGTACCTCCCGTTCTACTACGGAGCAATGAACAAAGAGTTCCGCGAGAGAGTCTACTTCCAACGGAACAGACCCATCGGCAAGGATCGCGACGTCCTCCACCACCTGTTCATCTACGACGAGGACAAGAGCGACTCGTTCTTCTCCAGATTCGCCGTCCTCATCGCTCTCTGCATGACTCTTCCCGTCATCAGCACTGCACGCAACATCGTGCTCGAGCGAGCCACCATTCAACCGTACCTCAACTCCATCGGTCTCTCGCGATCTCTCTTCTTCGCCGAACACTTCATCTTCTCCACCATCAAAGCATCCATCCTTATCTTTCTCACTATGATTTTGTACTGCATCATGTACCAGGTAGTCCCCTTCTTCCCGTTCTTCCTCGATTCCAGCCATTTTCAGAGGTTCAGCGCCTTCTGGCTGCTCGTTGGAGTCTTCTTCTACATCCTCGCCTCCATCTCGTCCGCCATGTTAGTCTCCGCCTTCTTCGCCAAACCCAGGAGAGCCGTCGAAGCGATGTGCCTTCTTTGGGTCGGCAGCACCGCCCTCGTGTGGTTCATCTACGAGCCCACCGGATGGGCCACCATTCCCGCCTCGATCAACGTCAACCAAGCGCTGAAGTCATACATTCTCGCTATCGAACCGCATTTCGTGAAAGGTATTCTGAAGCAGAATGCGACGAGCCGTGATTGTGTTCAGATGGAGGAGGAATGGGCTTCACCGACGGATTCTCAAGCGGCCGCGATGACATGTTCGCGTGTTACGTCTACCTTCTGATTCTGATCTTCGACGCTGTCGTCATGGGAATCGGAAGCGTTTTCGTCTCCAGAATCGTCGACAAGATAACGAGCCGGATCGTGAACGCCTTCTGGGCCACGTGGAAGAATTCGGAGATCTCGCAGGAATCGTCTTCTGAAAGTGGAAGTGAGAACGCGCTTCTGGGAGAAGAATGCGTCGAGGGACGGAAAGAAGCCGTTTCGGACATTCAGTTAGATAATCTTGTGAAGGTGTAGAAGACGTCAACATCGAGATGGTAGCTCTTGATTTCAGATCTATTCGAACGGAGAAACTGCCGTGAACGGACTCTCGTTGCGAGCGATAAGAGGACAAGTGTCTGTCCTTCTCGGACACAACGGATGCGGGAAGAGCACGACGTTCGGCATGATCACAGGCATATTCCAGCCAACGGCGGGAACGATCTCGATAGAAGGCGTCGATGCTGTGGAGAACAGGAGGGAGGCGAGAAAGTCCATCGGGTACTGTCCACAGTACAATCCACTGTATCCCAAACTGACAGTCAAAGAACATCTGAGACTCGTGAACGCTTTGAAAGGAGCCGATTCGGCGAGCTTCGACGAAGACGCGGAACTTTTGATGCATCAGATCGAGTTGGGAGACCAGAGGGACGTGCTCGCCAAGAATCTATCGGGCGGAATGAAGAGGAAACTGTGCGTGTGCATGGCTATGATCGGAGGTTCCCGAGTGGTTCTTCTGGACGAGCCGACGGCCGGAATGGATCCCGGAGCACGGCTGGACGTCCAGAAGATGCTCGACAAGGTGAAGACGGAACGGACGATCCTGTTGACGACGCACTACATGGACGAGGCGGAGAAGCTCGGAGACTGGGTGTTTGTGATGTCGCACGGCAAGATGGCTGCCTCCGGGTCCCTGCACTACCTGAAGAAGAAATACGGAGACGGCTACCTGCTGACCCTGGTCCTCGGTTCGGATCAAAACGCGGAAGAGGCGCAGCCTCTCGTCGAGAAGATTTGCAAAACCTACGTCGAGAAGGCCGTTGTGGTATTCATGGCTGATGAGCATTTTCACACTTAAAGATTCTATTTCAGAAAGACCAACGTGGACAAATCATCGAGATCAGTCTTCCGGAAAAGAGCAAGAACCAGTTCTTGCCCTTGTTTCAAGCTCTCGAGACAATCATTGAGAAGGACTACGACACGCAACGCCTCGAACAACTCCAAGAGGAGGATCTGATACAAGCGAAGAATCTGAAGATCGTGGCGATGGGACTTTCGGTGAGCTCTCTCGAGCAAGTGTTCATCAAGATCGAGAAGGAATGCGATCGTGTCCTCTACGGGATAGACGAGGAAGAGAGGCGCGCGAGGACCGAGGAGAACTTTGCGGCGCTCTCGAAGGCCAAGGAAGGTTGGGAGGAAAACACTTCTGATCCTGCCCTCTTCACTTCCGTTTTCAGAGCCTGCTCATTCGGGCATCCGGCTCCATCTTCAACAATACTACGGCCTCCTCATCAAACGGCTCGTCCACCTCTATCGAAATCCGGACCAGCTCATTCTCCAGTTCATCGTGCCCCTCTTCCTCATCTGGCTTTCATCTAGAGCGCTGACTTCGAGAAGAACCTTCAAGATGGTCAACAGAAACTTCACTCTTGACGACTTTCCCTCTTCAAAAGTGGTTCTGCAGTTCGAAGAAAGCAACAACGATACTCGGATACAGGACTACTTCAAGCAGTACCCACATCTCCATCTCATGACAGAATCCATCGAGAAGAACGTGAGCAGTTTGGTGAAGGCGCTGAAAGTGACCGATGAGAAGATCGGACTCGTCATCCAAATGTTCAAGAATCGCACCGAACTCTACTACCACGAGACGAAGAGAGAGACGCTTCCGATTGCCACGAATCTGCTCGTGAATCTCAAGTACCTTCGCATCAACAAGACCCATCCGGTCGGCACCTACGGCCTTTTCATCCGGCTCATTCCCGTCGAGTCGGGAGCCTCGGTGAGCATTACCGTCGGATTCTTTTCTCGCATTCTCTCGATTTCAGATTACGATCTTCTCTGCCAAGTACATCATCTTTCTCCACGTCATCTTAGGGTGCATGTCTCTCGTGATCGTTCCCGCCGTCTTGTTCTTGATCGAGGAGAAAATGTCAAAGTTCCAGCACCAGGTGAGCGACGTCTTCTGATGATCGCAAGCCAATTTTGTTGCAGCAACTCCTTTCTGGAGTCGATCGGAAGATATTCTGGTCCGCCAGCGTCCTCTGGGAATTCATTCTTTTCGAGGCCGTCGTCGCCTACACAATCGTCTGGTTTCACATTTACGACGTCTTCACCGAGTTCTTATATCTGTCTGTTTTTCTTTTTTTCCGTTCACGATTATCTCTTGTTTCAGACTGATTCCCTGTCTGATTCTCTTCTTCGTCGCGTTCACTTTCTTCGTCTACGTCGTCTCGATCTACATAAAAACTCCGACTACCGGTTCGACGCTTCTCATCTTCTACCGACTCGCGACGGTGGCCATCTTACCGATAATACTGGCGGTCCTCATGACGGGTATAGTCGGTGGTCCGAGCGAAATACCCAGAAATGTTCGGAGAGCGGTAGGAAGGAAAGAGATCAGCGTCCCCAATCGGTCAGTGTGTTTCAGTACGTTCTCGGAATCTTCGACTCCGCTTTCGTCGCCATGTTCGCTCTCACAAAGATGTTCATGAGTCAGACAGACAACCTGAAGAAGTTCGAATCGACACGAAGGTTCATCTTCGAGTACAACTCGCTCTTCGAGTTCATGGCCATCTGGGTCGACCTGCTCTTTTTGCTCGGTCTCGCCGCTCTCTTCGTCTGGCTCTTCATGGCTTTCCGATCGAAAACGTTCCGCAAGATGATCTACGGACGGAGAGCGATCCCGAGACCGCGAAAACGAGAAATCTACACTTCGACGGAAACTGCGTCAAAGACGAAAGGAGAGACGAGCACGATGGTGAAGAGTTCGGTGACCACGGGAGAGACGGGTGACGCTGTGGTGGTGGTGGATGTGAGTGGAGACGTCCTGTTGGGAGGGATGAAGACTCGAGATGTTTCAGAAACTGGTAAAGGACTTCAGAGGACTGAGAGCAGTGAACGGACTCACCCTGAGTGTGCGACAGAAAGAGTGCTTCGGGCTTTTGGGACAGAACGGTGCCGGCAAGACGACGACGTTCGACATGCTGACTGGATCGACAATCCCATCCGGAGGGACTGGCTCCGTTTGCGGAGAGCCGATAACCGGACGGATCGTGAGTTGAACGTCATCTGACAAATTCGAGTCTCTCCGATCTTTGCAGGAAATCGGGTACTGTCCTCAGTTCGACGCCATGATGGGCCAGTTCTCCGGTAGACAGTGTCTCCGTCTTATGGCACGTCTTCAGGGATACAAAAACTGCGATGAAGTCGTCGAGATGGTTCTGACGTGCGTCGGAATGACCGAGCACGGCAACAAACTCGTGCAACACTGCAGGTTCCTCTCAATTTCCTTAGAATTCAACCAGTACGTTCGGGTTTTTCAGTGGCGGCCAGAAACGGAAGCTCTCTGTCGGAATCGCACTCATCTCTCGCTCTCCGTGTGTGATGCTCGACGAGCCGACGGCTGGAATCGATCCGAGAGCCCGCAGAGAGATCTGGGACATCCTGCACAGCATGCGGGAGAAGGCGCACAGCTCGATCCTGCTCACTTCGCACTCGATGGAAGAGTGCGAGGCGCTGTGCACGAGAATCGGAGTGCTTCGCGATGGCGAGCTCGTTGCGATCGGAACGAGTCAGGAACTCAAGTCCAAGTGGGGATGCTCTCTCGACTACGAATGCTTAATCGAATGTTCCAGATACGGATCCTTCTACTTGATGACGTTGGTACTCGACAAACTGGAAAGAGTCGAAGAGGTGAAGGCGGGCGTGCTCGAGAAGTGGAACGACGCCATTCTGAAGACGGAGCCGTCGAGAGCCAGCCTCAACATGGTCTACCAGCTGCCGAAGCAACCGAGCTCCAAATGGTCGGACACGTTCCAGCAAGTCGAGATGCTCGCCGAGAAGCTCGAGGTGATCTCTGGGTGCAAAGAAGAAAGACCTCTTCAGTTTTCAGGTCGACGACTTCATGCTCACGCAAGCGACTCTCGAGGACGCCTTCATTCGTCTGAATGCAAACTGAATAAGATGTTTGTGTCCTTATTCTCGTTTTGCGAACCGCATCAAAACTCAAACGAGACTCTTTCTTTTCACTTCGCCGCTCACACATTCGAAATGTCGTGAGAACCGCCGGCGAACTTCTCGCTTCTCGTTTCGCGAGCCGTTCAGTTGCTTCCTCATGTGCTCTTCCGACTGTTACGTCTCGTTCTTCAACGTCTACTGGCTTCTTTACGGCCTGTTCGGCATCACATTCCAGCTGCTTCTGATCTATTTGATCTCGCACAAGTCGCCCGCGACACTGGACAACCTGAAGTGCTTCCTGTACAACACGGCGTTCGTCCAGATTTTTCTGATCCTGTTCGCCTTCTCTTCGCAGCATCGGACGCTCTCCAATCGGACCTCTCTGGCCATCCTCCCCTTGGGTCCTTGTCGCTTTCTGAGTCCCAATTTCTGTTTCGTGATCTACCACATCTACATGGTAACCACTGTTTCCCATTCTAGTCGACTTTTCCGATTGCAGGCGATCAGTCTGTCCGCGGGTTCTGCCATCTCGATCACAGTCCTCTTCCGTTTCCTGGTCCTCGTCCAGAATCAAGTGTCTGCCAATCAGACCTATTTGATGGTCGCCGCTTCGCACATCGCTCCAGTCATCGTCCTCGTAAGCCGGGATTTCCCTTTCCGATCCTTCTGATCCTTCTTCAGATCCTCCCATTCACTGCCCCGTGGAACTTTGACTCTGTGCAGAATGCGACGACCCGCGAGCATCCCTCGTACGACCTCTCCGCCTACTCCCCGTTTCCCGGCTTCGCCGACATCGCCAACTTCCAGTTCGTCTCGGCGACGTTCATCCTTTCGATCGGCGCCTACGGCATTCCGCTCGCGTGTCTCGTGCTCACGAGGAAAGTTCTCACTCTCATCCGATACCACCAGCACATGTCGGAGCGGACGAAGAAGCAGGCGCAGACGCTCATCTACGGGCTCATTGTGCAGTCGACGCTGCCCGTCATCTCGTACATTCCCACTTTCTCGTTCTATCTCTACACGCAGTCGACCGGAAACGAGATTCTCATATCAGGTGGGGCTCTCGTTCATTCCGATTCGACACATTTTCTATTTCAGAGCACCTCATACTGGCGTCTTCTTCGTTCCCTGGCCTTGTTGATCCCCTCATTTCCTTCTACTTCATCGTCCCGTATCGTCAGGCGGTTCTCGACGTCTTCAGAATCAGAAGACGTCCACGGACCGTCGTCAGCGTCACAAACAACTCAAACTCCGGTGGACTTTAAATTGCTTCCCACGATTAAGAATGTGTGTGAGAATCTTGACATTCACCTTCATTTCCGAATAAAATTGGTTTCAAGAGACCAGTTTTCACAGATACCGACACGATTCGTAGTGGGGCAGTAGGTACTTGATGTTGATGAGCGCGTTCGGACCGCCCGTCCTCTCCAGATCGTTGAGCGTCGAAGTGATGACCTCTTCGATCTGGCGACCTTTGTCGTAGTGCACCCGATCGGACCTGCTTCGAGACTGACGAACCGATCCTGAAAGCAACGAAGCAGTTCGGTAGAGCGCGTTTCCGACACTCACTGAGCGGGGGCAACAGTTGTCTGTAGAAGGGGACCAGTTGCGGTCCGACGCCTTCCATAGAAGTGATTCTGGAGAGTGTCTTCAGACAGAACTTCTTCTTCTCGCCGTCGAACGAGTACAGGCCGGCTCGGATTCCGCGGACGAGTTGCGGGAGCACGGAAACGATCGTCTGATGGTTCCGAAGGGCTATCAACAGATCAGTGATGCCAGTTTCGGCGACGAATCGGAACGGCTGGAATATGAAGGAATTCTGAACTGAAAGTGAGAATTCGTCAGCGTACGTGATCCAAAAGCGACATTCCAGTCGAGAATTTGGCCAAAAGTGTGCAAACCGTCTCGTTTTTCATCTGAGACGGGTCCTTGGCCCATTGCAGTTCGCGCGGTCTGCAAGTTTTCTGTTCGTCTGCGTCTCGATCTCTGCCTCACTTTTCGCCCGGACCTCCGGAATGGACGATCCGCACATGAAGGTCGCCTCGCGAGAAGAGCGCCCGGAACTGAGTGCAGTCGTCGGACACCTGAAATCGGAACTGGAAACTGTGCACAAAACAGTCGCAGACATTCGAGTCGACGCTTCTGGAACGGCTCGGCGCAATCATCGGAAGAGGGACGACGCTCGTGTTCTGCTGGTAAGACTGATGACAGAACGGCGGCACCTGCGACAGAATCTCTTCACTCTCGGCCGTTCTCATTTCAGACCTTTCTGACTGCCGGAAGACGCGGAAGACTCGATTTGACCGTCCGAATGTTCTCTCGCACGATGTCTCTGTTCTTGACGTAGTACCTCTTGGACGTCGTCCAATCGGAAATATCCGAAAAGTAGTCGATGGGACGGCTGAAAGCGGGAAAAAGAAGGGAATGTGCGAGGGAAAGGCGAGAAAACTGACGATAATCTGACCGCTGGCAAAGACTTCTCCCGGCATTCTCGATGAATTTTAGCCATCTTGCGGGGGAAACAGCACTCGGATTAGAGAGACACAGCTGACAGAATTTTAGAGAAGCCTCACGAGTATGTATTGCGAGTGTGCGTGCATATTGACTTCGCAAACGGAAGTGACACATTTCATGGTATCGTGAGCAGCGTTTCCGGAGGAATAGAAAGAGGGCAAAACATGACGAACAGAGTAGGCCCTATGCTGTTCTAGGGAGCGTCTCTGTGCTATGACTAAAACTCCAAAGAGTACCCAACCGAGAGGGTGACACTTTCTGCCGAGGGTCCAGGGACTTTCGCTCACAGTTAGCGCGCTCAACAAGGAACGTTTCGTGGCTGCGAGTACTCACCTTGTCGTCATGCAGTCGGTCTTCAGTATGCAGCGCATTTGTATAGCGACCCGCGGGCAAGCGGCCGACATTTCGCGGGTTCCGCCCGCCACTATACTTTCTACGCGAGGAGACTCCGCCCACTAGCGGGAGGAGGGTAGACAGACAAGAGAAACGGGATGAGAGGGAGTGCTGGGGTAGAAAAAAAAAGATCTCAAAAGTTGTCAATCTGTCTGCTTTTGACCTTTTTTAGCTTCTTCTCGCCTCTCGGTCATTCGAATCGTCTCGCCGCACCCGGTTCAGATGTCATTCCAATCATTCTCATCATCACAAACCACACACTTTGAAGACAATGCGAAGCTAGACCCACTACAACTTTGTTTCGTTTCGCCCCCTACCGGTCAGTCCACAAGGTCACACGGCCGAGAAGACGGGGGGAAAAGAAGGCGTTTGCAGTCGATTTTGCGTCGTTATCACTGTTTGACTGCTTCTGCTGAATGCGATGAAACTGCTGCTTTTCCCGATATTCCTCTTTCTTTCGTGCGATGCGAGGCCGCAGGACGGAAATGAGCAACCGATTCCCATTTCGAAGTCAGAAGACGTCGTGTAGATGCAGAATCTAACTGACTGAAATTTCAGAGATTCTGCCCCGGGACGACCCGTTTACAAGCATGTTGCCAGTGAATTCGCGCGAGGACAAGTAGAGCAAACGACGACACATAAACCTAGAAGACGTCACAGGTAACTCGGGAAAAGAAGACGTCGGAGGGAGGGGAATTCGTGATTCAGACACCGAAGGCCGAGTTACGACGACGCCTACGAGAGGCAGATGGAGCAGTGGAGGGAGCAGCGAAAAGAGGCCGACAGGGCGCGCAAGGAGCAGTACGACGCCTACTACCAGCAGTACTTTGACCGAATGCGTCAGTACGCAATCAACACGCACGTCAATCGGTAGGCGTTCTTCGATGTGGGAGACAGAAAGAGAAGTTGACGTCTTCAGGTACAATCAGCTTCTGAAGCAACAGGCGGACGAGAAAGTGAGATTCGCGAAGAATATGGAAGAGTTCGGACTGAGAAGCTCCGCGTTGGGAGTGGATCCGGTGGAAAATGAGGACATTCCACAGCGACCCAAGTGAGAGTGTTGGCCCGTTTCTCTTTGGTGGGAACGTCTTCTTTCAGCTCTCCGTTCGGAGGAATCACTGACAAATCTCAACTGGAAACGAAGGCGAAGGCGGCCGACGTGAGAGGAATGATGGTGAAGAGACCGCCGTCGGCAGTCGAACCGCGTCCAGAAGACATCGACGTGCATCGGAAGGCACTTCATCTGGAGGCTCTGTGCAATCGATTCCTGCCGACGGTCAGGAAGCACTGCTTCGGTGGGAACAAGACGGAGGAGAAGTACGGAAGCAAGTGCAAGGGATACTTCCACGTGGGCCGACGTCTTCTGATCCTTCCGACCGTTCTTTCTTTCAGGACTGTCAGAGGTTTCTTCCAAAGTCCGATCCGCTCTACAACATCGCGTACGCCTTCGACTCGAACGTCGGTTTGAATCTGGGAACGTGGAGTGTCAAGGGAATCCCCTACTATCCGATCAACGAGGAAGGAGCCATCGGCGCCGGAAGACTGATGAACGTGCCGTTCGGATCCTGGGGCGGCGGCTATTCGGACCACATCGGAGTCAGGGACTACTGGTCGCAGAATCAGGAGATCGGAGCCAACTGGTACGAGGGAAAGTACGGCTACAAGTCGGGATGGAGTGTGCCTCTCGTGCAGTCGCTCGGCATCGAAGGCGACACTCACGCAGTGGTCAGTGTCCCTCTGAAGCCCGGAGAGGCCGGCAAACCGATCGGCGTGGACGTCGGCGGCGGCGTCGGACCGTACTACCAGCAGAATCAGCATGTAGGCGTCGACTACCTCAACGGACAGGTCGGCACGAACTTCGGAGTCGGCGTCCCGATGGCTGGCGTCGGAGTGAACACGGGCGTCGGCGTCTCGTTCCCGGGAGTCAACGACATTCTCGGCAAGAAGAAGAAGAAGAAGTGATGACTCAGGGCGTTTATTCGGACAGATTAATGATCTACAGTGTGCTCTCAGTGTAAAAATAAACGGTTTTCTCTCGTTCACAGCTTCGAGGCGAGGTCCGCCGGCACCGTCGGAAGTTCGGAGGCTTCGGTCAGATCGACGTAGGCGTTCGAGATGACCACCTTCTCGGTCTCCTTGACCTTCGTCTGGAAGTGGATTCTGTTGCCGTTCTTCCACGTTTCAGTGACCAACGTCTGTCCCGGAACGACGGGAGACGAGAAGCGGACCTGAAAGCGACGTCTTCATCTCTCCACTTCTCCCTCTTTTACTCACCTTGATCGCCTTGAACTTGTCCGAATCGTTGCCCGCCCACGCGGCGATGACGTGTCTCGTCGCGAAGCCGAGCGTGCACAGACCGTGCAGAATCGGACTTTTGAATCCGGACATCTTCGCGAACTCGGGGTCCACGTGCAGTGGATTGATGTCTCCGGATCCCATGCGGTAGAGGGCCGCCTGATCGACCGACGTCTTCTGCTCGATGACGGCGTCCGGAGCACGGTCCGGAACTGGAAGAGCCTTCCTTTCGAACGGAGACGTGCGCTCTCCTCCGAAGTTTCCGGATCCAGACTGGAAAGTGGCGAACTGCTGCATCGCTAGTTTCTTGCCGCTCTCGTCGTAGGAAGTGACTGGAAACAAGAAGACGTTGCGTGTTTCAGACTGGGGAAGGGAGTTCAAACCGTTGCTGAGGATGAGAGCGAAGGATCCCTTGTCGAGGATATCGACGACTCTCGACTCCGTCTTCACTTTTCCTTCCGACGGCAGCGGATGGTAGACCTCGATGAATTGCTCTCCGTGCAACACTCTGAAAGCGAAGTTAGAATCGGAACAGCTCCAGAAGTCACCTCATCAGGTCAAAGTCGATTCCGGGCCAATCCATAAGACCCATGGCGGCGAATCCGGGAGCGACGATGAAGGAGGGGAGCACTTTGAAGTTCTCATTTCCCTCGTACACATAGCTCAGATCCTCTTTCGCACGGGCTCCGACTGGAAAACAATGGTCGGAACAGTCGGAAAAATCGTCAAACCTCCGAGAGCGTAGATGATGGCGTCTCTGCTCGTGTACTCGAAATTGCTCGGTGGCGGAGCGTGCGCGAGAGCTGTCTTCTTATCCATTCTGCAGGGAATTCAGATGTGACGAATGAAGAGGCCGAAAACAGAAACAGTGAATAAAGGAAAAGAACGGGCGAGGTACGGTGTAGTCGACTTGTTGATGACCCGTTTGGTGATAAGACCACGTTGCGGTGCCGACTACATCGAAAGAAACGCGCGATCGATAATTCCTGTCAAACAGGAACTGAAACTGCTCGAATGACACAAATGAGGGAGAGTGAATGGTTTCATTGAATCATGTTTATCGATGTTATGAAGAAGATGGATGGCTGGAAGAAAATCTGAAATTAATCGGGGGATGAATTCAGTTCATCCTGTGTTTTTGTGTAGTTGTTTCCATTTGATGTCTTGTGAAACCAAAATGTATTTCAGACTCACAAATGTTCGGAAAGTTACTGTCGTTTTTAAAGGCGCATAACTTGCTTTGTCTTAGGGGTCTCGGAGCGGGTACGCGTGGAATCTTGAACGACGCATTCTGAAAACCTTTCTTTTTCTTCAAAGTTCCCATTTTCGTCTTGCTTTTCAACAGGTTTTCGCGATAAACGCGGCAGTTTAAAAGTGCTTTTCACGAGATCAGTGATGTTTTCTCTGTTTACCCACACTTCCATCGTTCCACAGGCCCTCATTGCTTGCTTCTTCAATCCCGTACTGATTCTCTGGACTATTATGGAACATAAAAGAAGTGCCCAACGATAACCGGTAGCGTATTTTCGGTAACAGTGACCTATTCTTTATCCAGTAACCTTTCCCTGCGTATGTGTGTAGTCTCTTGCGTGTAGTGCGTAGTCAGGTCAGTCCAAGGTACAAAGTGCAATCGGGAAAACGAAGATAGGAGACAAAGACCCGCTCCACGTGTCCTCACTTATCGCTGCCGTTACGCAGTTTGTCCGTTTGTCAGACAGCGAAGCTGCCACTAAATTCTCAACTTCTCCAATTCTGGAGTGACCAGTTCTTGTTCTCCAATATTTTCACAACTGAAACAAATTAATTTTCTGTTGCCTCTTTCTCTATAATTTTTTTGTTTCAAAATAATCAGAGCTCTTTCTGTTTGCGTATCCGTTTGTTTTCATCATCCTCAATATCGGATACCAATTAAAACTGCTCAGTCATCTCGCAATTCCTTTCGGTGGCCGCCTGTTCTTTGTCCTCTTTCGCGATCTGCGTCTCCGTTCTCTCGTCTTCTCCGTTCGACCCACATCAAGTTGTTTTCGTCACTCTTTATCTTCTACTCCGTCTTATTCTTTCTCCGTTTCTCCTCTAATCAACAACTATACACTTTCAAAGCTTTCAGAAGACGAAGAATGCTGTCGACGTTGAGCAAAACGGCTCGTGTCTCGCAAACACGATTCATTCGTTTGTCGCATTCAGCTGCTGCCTCCAAGGATGTGAAGCCGGTTAAGAAAGCTTCGCCCGCCGTCGACAGCCCGTCGTTCGTCATGAATCTGTTCAGAGGAAAGGCCGTCAGTGAGCAGGTATTCCCGTACCCGTTGAAGTTGAGCGAGGAGGAGAGAGAGACGCTCGGAATGGTGATGACGCCGCTCGAGAAGATGCTCGTCGAAGTGAACAACGTCACCAGAAACGATGAGACCGCTGATATCCCGCGAGACGTTCTCGATCAGTTTGCCGCTCTCGGAACTTTCGGAGTGCTCGTCCCTCCTGAGCTCGAGGGATCCGGATTCAACAACTCGCAGATGGCCCGAGTTGCGGAGATCGTCGGTGCTCACGATCTCGGATTTGGAGTCGTTATGGGAGCTCATCAGTCGATCGGATACAAGGGAATCCTTCTCGAGGGAACCGATGCTCAGAAGCAGAAATATCTGCCCGATCTTGCCACTGGACGCAAGTTTGCTGCCTTCGCTCTCACTGAACCATCCACTGGATCTGACGCCAATGTGAGCTAATATATTACAGTAGTTATCTCAGTTCATTTGTATTTTCAGTCAGTCAAGAGTAGAGCTGTGTTGTCCGACGACGGAAAGCACTACATTTTGAACGGAGGAAAGATTTGGATCTCTAACGGAGGATTCGCTGAGGTCTTCACTGTCTTCGCTCAAACTCCTGTTAAGCAGGCTGACGGGTCCACGAAGGATAAGGTGACCGCTTTCATTGTTGAGAGAGGATTCGGAGGAATCACAAGCGGACCGCAGGAAAAGAAGATGGGAATCAAGGGGTCGAACACGACCGAGGTGCACTTCGACAATGTGAAGATTCCGGTCGAGAACCTTCTCGGAAAAGAAGGGGAAGGATTCAAGGTTGCCATGAATATCCTGAACAACGGAAGATTCGGAATTCCTGCCGCCTGCACTGGTGCAATGAAGCACTGCATTCAGAAGACCGTCGATCACATAACGACTCGCGTTCAATTTGGAAAGAAGCTTCAGGAGTTCGGAAACGTTCAAGAAAAACTTGTCGATATGACGGCGAGACTCTACGCGACCGAATCGATTGTGTACATGCTCTCGGCTAACATGGATCGTGGAATTAAGGAGTACCAGCTGGAGGCTGCCATTGGAAAAGTTCTCGCTTCGGAGAACGCGTGGCATGTGTGCGACGAATCTATCCAGTTGCATGGAGGAATGGGATTCATGCGAGAGACGGGACTCGAGCGAGTGCTTCGTGACCTTCGCATCTTCAGAATCTTTGAGGGAGCGAACGACGTTCTCCGCCTTTTCATCGCTCTCACTGGAGCCCAGCATGCTGGAAAGCACCTTGCTGCTCAAGCGTCGGGTGTCGGAGGTCTCATAGGACTGGCCATGCAGAGAGTCACTGGGTAAAAAACTCTTGATCAGACTGAAAAAAAGTTTATGTTTTCAGAGGAAATACTGGATCCAACTTCGGAGCAGTCGTCGATTCTAGTCTTCAGGATTCCGCCAAGAGTGTCGACCAGCAGATCGGTCTTTTCGGACAGACTGTCCAAGGACTTCTCATGAAGCACAAGAAGGGAATCATCGGTACGAATATTGTATGGCAGCTATCCTGTTATTACTGAATTTTTACAGACCGCCAGTACGAGTTGATTCGTGTCGCTAACGCGGCCATCGACATCTACAGCTCCGTTGCAGTCCTCTCCCGTGCCACCCACGCCATTAAGAACAAATCCTCGAGTGCCGACTTCGAGCGTAAAGTCGCCACTTACTACATCGACAAGGCTGTGCGAAGTGCGAACAGAAACCTGAAGGATGCCGGAAGCGGTGTCGAGAACGCGACGAAAGTGGCGACGATCGAGTCGCTCGCGAAGGAGGTATGCGGTAACGGAGGACTCACTCTCCAGCACCCAGTCGACTTGTAAATATCTCACTCGTTTTATTTGCTTCCTTTCCTTTTATTTAGCGACCCTACCTGTATGTATCTAGACTCGGATTTGCCTTTTTTCGATTTTCGGGTGCCCGCTCTTTTATTCTTTTCTTGTACGATGAAGACTGACTCAAAAAAGAAAGTTCATTAGAAAACGGAGAAGTAAATAAAAGGAAGAAAGTTTCAAATATAAATAATGGGATCGAGAATCAAATCGTCTTGATCCTTCTCGTAGACGAATCCAGAAGCCGAGTACTTCTCATTGAAGACTCCGATCTGATCGAATCCGAACCATCCGGAGAACGGATTCGAGGGTTTCGAAGTCTTTGGAAGGAATCCCTTCGATTCTCCGAACTTCTGAAGAGGAGTTGAGTACGAACTGCGCCAGTATCTCTCGAAAACGGCCTTCAGCTGAAGATTGATCTCTCCGAAATGCGGCTCCTCTTCCACGATCACAGCGGTTCCGGAAGATTTGTAAAAGTATTCGGGCGCGTAATTCGACGATCCGACGAACGAGCGCGACTCGGAGAGCATGAATTTCGCGTGCATTTTGCGGTCTTTGTACGATTCTTGAGCAGTTTGCGGAATCAAAATGTACTTCTAGAATGGGAAGAACTTGGTTTCTCGAGAGAAAAAAGTAGCAGTCTCACCACTTGAACGAATCGTTTCTCGGCGGGCGAGTGCAGAACGGAAAGACTGTGCAAGTACGAGAACATCAACTTTTGCTCCTCTTTCTCGTCTCCGGAAACGAGAATTCTGAATCGGATTCCACGAGAAACGCTCATTCTGATGGCGTTGTCGATTTGCGAGAAGAATCTGAAAACGAGAAGATCGTCAGGATCGGGCAAAGGATCGCCGACTCTCGATTCTTGAAGTAGATCCACGAGGGAAAGTACTGCATCACGGCCAGATCCACGAATTCGTCGGCCTCGTAGATCAAATTGAGCAGTGCCTCGAGGTCCCAACTGGAAGAGGTGCCGAGCAGGAAGGAGGGCGAGGCCAGAAACTGCACGGTCGAGTTTCCGATCCGATGAACCGGAAAGTCGACGAGCTCGCGTTTCTCGTGTCCGGAAAGCGAGTCGAAGACCTGGTCGAAGAGTCTGGAGGCGTCGGAAGCGATGCAGTCGCAGTCGTGGAACTCCAGTCCGAGCTCGAGCTTCTGCGAGAACGACTTCCACTCGAAGTTCATCGATCCGACGAACAGATGACGTCCGTCGACGATGAAAGTCTTGCTGTGCTGCACGCCTCCGCCGCCGCCATTCAGTCGATTCATGTCGAGTCCGCGACGTTGTATCAGTCCTGAATGCATCTCGTTTCCCCGCCAAGCTCCGCCCCTTTCTCACCCAGCTTCTGGAGCTCGTTCGCGTCGAAGTCGTTGGCCGGATTCGTCGGTGGCTGGCAGTCGACTAGTCGAATGACGACTCCGTTTCTCGCCTGTTTCTCCAGAATCCCGTACAGTTGACGTCCTTCGAACGTCGAATTGTCGACGTCGTACCGCAGCTCCATTCCTCGAAGGTTCATCTTGTACGCGAAGACGTCGATCTCTCTGAAACCGTCGACGTCATCACACCTCTCCAGAATTCTCACTTTTCGGCCGTTCCGAGAAGCTCCGCCCACGAGTCGAACGCATTCTTCGTGTGCACGCCTTCAGAAAACCAGACGCCACGTGGAATCGATTCGACGACGGAAATGCTGAAATCAAAGAAAAAAGAGAGGCTGTTTCTGTTTGTTTTTTCCACTTTTCAGTCGAGAGAAACCAAAAAGAAACCGGTTTATTAATGGGAATCACTGGTTGACCATGTTGTCGAAATAGCCGGTTATGATGTGAATTGTGTCTTCGATCCACTCGACGAACCTGCACGTTTTGCCGCACTCCACGCCCACCGGAGGGATTTGCGTCGAGTGCACTTCTTCTGACGTCACGTCTTCAGATGAGTCCGCAGATGACGTCGTTCCAGAGGACGGCGCTGAAACAACAGAGGAAGGTCAACTGGAAACCGGGCGGAATCGCTCACTGCTTTCAGTTGTACTCGTCCCGACTGCTTCGGTTTGGGTTACTGTAGTCGTCTCGAGAAAGTGTGTAGTTTGACCTACCGTACTCGTTACCGTAACCTGCACTAGAGTTTGGTTCTCAAAATCCACGTGCTCTTCGTCTGCGCTGGAACTGCTCGAATCTTCAGAAGTCGACGATGAGACACTGCCAACTGTAGTCGTCACGACGACTGTTTCTCGGGTTGTGACGACGTCGTCTGATTCTTCTGAAGAACCGTCCGATCCAGCAAACAGTGATGAGTTGATGGCCTTCGTGACGTCGTTGTCCTCGGGAGCATCGGGCAGTCGGTGCACAATGTTGATGACGACGACGGCGACGACGAGAGCGACGACGATGGCGGCGATGAGGTAGATGGGGAGCTTGGTCCGCGTCTTCGGAGGCTTCGAAACCACCGTCGGCAGTTCAGAAGACACCGACATTTTGGGAGAATGGCGGGCGAATCGGGACGAGTGGACACGCGAGAACGCATTTGCATGAGCCGATTTGCCGCTGATTCAGAGGCAACTTATCGATTCGAAAACGAGAGTGGGTGGAGACAAAACGACGAGGACGACTTCAGGTGAACTATTCTGCGATTAGAGATCGGGCTCTCTTTTCCAGATGTGACGGGCTCACCGAGCTCAATCTTCGTGGGAGGAGGAGTTTGGTGCTCAGAGAGCCTCCAGAATGCTCCGCTCCGATGCTGCTCACAGATATTGTTGCTCTCTGCTCATCCCGTCGCTGCTCATTCTCTGCGTGCTCTCCGAACTTGTTGCAAGCCTTCAGAATTCCCACGAGATTCGCACGTCGACACCTGATGTTCGTTTCCGTTTCCGTCACGCCAAAGAACGAACGAGGGGCCCCAGAAGAAGCACATTTTCCCACACGCTGCCACCAGAAGACGTCGAAACGTTGACCAGAAGGGAAAAAAGAGGCGGCACGAGGCAAGAAACACGCATGACACCCCACAAAGCAAATCTTTATGCTCCCGAGATTCGTCTTATTTCAGACTCCAGCGTCTTTTGCATTCTCCCGTTTCCTCAGGTTACTGTAGTCGACTGGCCGGAGCATCCAGTCTTCTCCCGCACAGTCCCAGCTCGTGGAGAGTCCCATTTGTTCTCGAGTGTCCGTGACTGCTCCATCGGATCTCTGTCACGGTCACAATCTTTGGTCTTTCCCACCGTGCTTCCGAGCATTCCTGCAGGCGTTTTGCGTGTTCTCCAATCAGTTCCGCCGCCTCAACGATCACTTCTTCCTCTTCTTTCTCTTGTTTGCCACCCCAAAACTAGAGATTTCCTTCCCGAAAAGAGCAAAACATCGTCGACGCTGGGCGGAGATTTAATTAAAACGTGCCAAGCACATGGTGGTGCCTGTTGACCCGTCCAGAAGCACTACTTCTCCGTCATCGGCCGGTCAGAAGTCGTGCTCGTCATGCTGTTTCAGAGCATGTTCCCCGGCGACGGCGAGATCCTGCTGCGCAGCCGTCTCTACATCATCTGCGGCATCCTCGTCCTGATCCCGAACACGATCTGTCTCGTCGTGTTCAATTCGAGCAAGGATTTCCGACAGAGATTTGTCTTTTTCACTCTGCTCTCCGTTTCCGACATGGTAACTTCCCACCCCCGCTCTTTTCAAGACTCCAGTCACTTTCAGATCAACGGAATCTCGTTCATAATGTCTGGAACGGGACGGCTGGACCTCCTTCTGCGGAACGAGTACCACGTGAAAACGAGCAGTTCGGAGTGCATGACTGGCTATCTGTGGCCGATGTTCCTGCTCTTCGGAGGCCAGCTCCCTGCCACTTTCCACTGTCTGCTCACCGTCGAGAGGGTGCTCGCCGTGAACAGAGTCAGTTGGTACAGGAGCAGATGGACCTGGAGACACCGTCTCTACCTCTCCCTCTTCGGAATCTTCCTCTGTGTGGTTCGTCGGAAGAGCAAGAAGAAGGCGTCGGACGGTTTCTTTTTTGCAGTCGCTCAGCTTCATCGCCCTTCTCGTCTCGTTCATTTCGCCGACTCTCAACGAGAATCGCATCTGCGCCGTCATGGACTCGACCGGAATCTTCTACGGAACGATCCACTACTGCTGGATCGCGTGCTCCTACATGATTGCATTCGGAGTGACTCTCAATCTGTTCCTCAGATCTCACGGTTCCAAAGTCAGTCAATCCGAAGATCCGAGGGTTCGGATGAGTGTGTGTTTTCAGTTCCTGAACCTCACGGAGAAGCGCAAACAGATGGCGATCCTCATTCTCTCGGGCATCAACGTCGTCATGGTGAGCGTGCCGAACTTTGTGCTCGTCGTCGACCAGTGGCACTCGGAAGAGTTCGACGTCTTGCTCGTCGGTCAGTACCTCCCCTTCCCTTCGCTTCCAGTGAGACAGTTGCAGGCGTCGCCTACCTCCTCTACGGCTTCCAATCCTGTTTCAACCTGCCCATCTTCTACTTTTTCCGTCTGGAATTCCGTCGACGGTGTCACGAGCTGCTCCGTTTCCGGCGTAACGGGTCGAACACAATCGTGGTGAGACCCTCTCGCCCTCCGTTTTCAGCCCGCTCCTTGTTGTTTTCAGTCGAACGAAATGAGTCGCCAGAAGCTGTCGCGAGTCAACGCTTCTTTCGTGCACACTGCCATGTAATCCCCTCACTTTATTCATTGTTTCTGCGAAATAAAACGAAAAAAGACAATAAAAAGGAAGACGTAGTATTATGGAATGGGGTGTATTAAAAGGAAGAGGGGGCTCAGTAGGAGAATTGTTTTGTTTACTGAAATTGTCTGAAAACGTCTGAAATTGGGAACGGAAGCGAGATCTTTGGGATTCGGGAGATATGAAGATGAGTCAGTCGTAGTAGAGACGGACGCGAGAAGTGCTCACGAGCAGATCTCCGTCGTAGAAGAGTGTCTCGACGATGACGTTCCCGCTGAAATTAGCGCTCTTCTGAAGACGTGACACAGCAAATGCAGACACCCACTTGGCGACGTGCCAAATGAAACTTTTCGCCAGAATCCACACTTACCTGAGCACCGAAGGCGGGAGCATTTGTGATTCTGGAGCCGCCTCGATCATGTTCTGCCACGTGTTCGTCGAGTCCGGGATGACGAATCCAAAGTCGAAATACCACTCTGAAGGCGTCGGAATACGTTATAGGAATACGTTAATGACTGCCAGATCGCGTGTTATTGCGTGCGATAACATCATGAATATTCAAACGCTTCTTCTCGTACCTTCGATGATATTCCCTTTGAGATACACACGCTGCTCCAGACGGAATTTCTCGATTTTGACCGACGACGTGAAGTTGATTTCGCGAGACACCGTACGACATTTCAAGAGGTTCTTCGGCACATGAGCTGCAATTGAAAATACGAAGTGTGGTGGTTGATTGCCGGCGCGCGCGCGCAGCAATGTGTACGCACTGAAAGAAAGAGAGTGGATGCAGCAGCACGGCGCAGTGGTTGTGTGCGCGAGGTGCGGGCTGCGCCTCTCGCGTTCAATTCTGCGCTTTGTCAGTGACGATATTACATACCGCCCCAGGCATAATGTTGGTGATGATTGGTTACTTCCGAGACTTTTTGTGTTTTTTCGACCCACCTTTGTGCTCCTTCTTCGGATCCGCCATGTCCTCGGTGCTCTGCCACAGCACTTTTCCAGTCTCCGCATCACGAAGATTCATCCAGTTGAGTTTGAAGCCAGCGAGGATGCTGTCAGCACGCTCGTTGGAGTTGGTATCCTGACGACAGGCGACGGTGGCCATCCTTGTTGAATGAGGAGAAAGCGTTCCCTGAACGAGCCGCGAGTGTTTTGGAAGAGTGACGCGAGAGGAGCCACAACATAAAAAGAGGAGAACCGGTCAACTCAGGAACAAGGAAATGTCAATATTGACGAGGGATGACGAGAGCCCGGAAAGGGAATCCACGAGAGTGGACACGTGGATCGGAAGTCGTGCGAGAAGTGTCGTGCCACTTGTGAGAAGACGAATTCTGAAGAGGAAACGAGCATTTTCCTCTTCTTTTCTCGCACGAAATCGAGCCGATGATGAGGAAAGTTGGGAAAAAGAAAGAAAACTCGGGCGGAAATTAGATTCTGTCAATGTGAAATGTGTCGGAAAACTAGGAAACTAGTCGAAATTTCTGGCTTTCGGCACTCGAAAAAGCGCGTGTTTCGCGATTTCGGCAGTGTTTTTACGACCGAACTCTCGATGAAGACGGCTCCAAATTAAGCGAAAACCGAGAGAAAACGGCGGGAAACTAGGGGGAGAGAAAGGGGGAGAAGAAGGGGCGAAGAAAAGAAGTGAAAGGGATGGGAGGGAAGAAAGAAAGAGAAGAAGGAGCCTCTCTCGACGCAAAAGGCGAAGAAATGGGGCAGAAGAGAGGGGCGAGCGAGGCGGCGGCGGCGGCGAGCAGCGAATTGAGCATGCGAACAGGTGCCCGGTGGGCGGAGTCACTACGAAATACGAAAAGTGATCTTCTTGTCCCAGCGATAAGGAGGCCTCCATTTCACTGCGTAGCGACTCAACTCTCTGATACACTGATACGGAGTGACGTGGATTCTGCGGATGGTTTCCGTTGTTACCTGTCTCACCTCTTGAACGAGAACTTCCTTTTGCAATAGAGCGCATTTGCTTCTAAAGGGGAATCGAAAAAGAGAGAGTGATAAGAAGGCGGGAAAGAGACAAAACATTGAAAGTTGTTTGCCGAAATCTCGCTAGTACGTTTTTTGTTTTGTTTTTATGCTTTTCTCCTCTTTTTTCTCTTTTCTCACGTTTTTCGCCGTTCCCACAACATAAGGCGAAAAGAGAGACGGAACACGAAAGAAACGAATAATTTATCAGCGAGTGGGAGCCCGGAACTGCTTTGTTTTTCCGCCGAAACGCCCTTTTGTTTTCGAGAAACTTTGAGGGAATCGGAAACGAAACGAGGGGGATTTCGGTGTGGCAGCGAGTGAAAATAGGAGTGCGGAGTGCACTCGAATCGGACGAAACACGAACGGATTATCTCGCAGCAACGAATCGGAGAATCGACCGAATATTCGAAACGAGAAACACTCTTCTGGAGGAGAAGGAGAGGGCTCTCGACGGCGTCGCGGCGCACGCCTTCTCGAGTCGCAGTCGCCGTGGTAACGGGAAGATGCGATTAGAGACACGCACACGCGCGCACACGGCTCTCTCTCTCTCGCTTTTCCTATGGGAAGTGGGGGAGGAAATGAAGGAAGGCACGCGAGAGATGAGGGAAAACATCGGAATGGAAAGCGAGGATGGGAAGACAATCGGGACGTCTTCAGATGAGACTCCATCGATATGAAGAACATGAACCGCCATGCACTTTGAAATGTGTCTTTTGGATCTTTGAAAAACAGTAAGAATAATGAATGAGAAGAGGCTGAACATCCTGACAAAAGTCTCCTCTGGCTTCTCTTCAAGTGCTTCTCCCTGCCAATGTTTCTGCAATATCTCTGCTGAAAATCGTTTTCGAAAACCCAGCCAGACGTGTTGTCTGTGTGTGCGAGTTTCATAAATAATCGAGGGATTCGGTGAGAAGAAACGAAGATCCGAAGATGCTTCGGGGCTTATGACAAACCGAGAGAGAGAAATCTTCTTCCTGTTTTCATTTCGGCCCGTTATCCTGAGGCTGCGGCGGCTTTCAGCGAATTAGTGAAATCGGAGGGGCTCTCTTTCCACTCGGCGGCCCTATTTCCGGCCGCTTCTTCTGTCTTCCGTGACTAATTATGGGCCGAGAGATGCGCTTCAAAAACACGATTACTCCGATGCGCGGACGAGCCGGCTCTTCTTCTTTCTCTCGTTTTCGCCGGTGGCCACTTTGCTCCAGGAGCCTCGGAAAGGCCATTTCCTCCTTCTTTTGTTCTTCTTGTCTCTTTCGCCTGCTGCTTTTTCAGAGTGCCACCTTGTTTTTCGATTCGAATCGGCGCACAATCGGAGAAGGCCTCGGGAAAGAGAAGACACAAAAGAATCAGGAAGCGGCTCGCAACACAAACCGAATTTCCACGTCTTTTTGCCGGCGACGCCTTCTTCTCCTTCTTCCTCCCTTTGGATTTTCAGAACAGAAGCGCTCTCCTCCTCGTAGAGACCTGAAAGCGTGGCCGAGCCTCCGACTACCGTATTCCTAGTCCGCCGGTCTCGCACGTCGCGTGTCACTGGCAGACGCGCCTGCGACCGAAGGTCCCATCTTTTAAAAACACCTCAATTATTCACAATTCTTATTGTTTTGTTCGTCCAAATCCCATTGTCTCCTCCTACTTTTCCTCTTCCGTCTTCATCTTCACACCCACCAAAAAAAAAACGCTTTTCCTCGTTTTCATTTATTTCTTCTTCAGTCTTTTAGCGAGAAACGAGAGAGATGGGAGAGAAGAGAGGAAAGAAACGTAGTAGTAATAATAATAATAAATTCATAAAAATGTTTGAGCAAGCGGAAATAGCGCATGGATTACGGTAGGGCGCAGACGACGAAAGAGATGTGCCGCAGGCGGTCATCCGATACTTTTGACGCCCTGCTGCAAATCCGTGAGCTCGCCGAGCCGCCGCCGCCGCCGGTATTATCTTTCGGAGAGGAAAGTGCGCTCCCCTGTACTCTGCCTTTGTTTTGGTGCTCGTTGGTGAGAAGAATCGCAACCCGCTTCGCCTTTTCTCAGGGACCTGCTCCCGGATTCTGAACTTTGTCTCTGAATACCCAATGTGTCTCGGGAGGCGAGGAGCCGAAAATCAGATTTCTCACCTTTTGTCAATGACGTCTTTGCTCCGAGCAGCGGCTCCTCGGGGGCTCGGCGGAGCACAATATGAAGAGCCGGCGAGAAGAAGCTAATCTCGAGTCCCGTGTTGTAATGCGGGTCCCCCCTCTTTCTCTCGCTCTCGTGTGTCCCATCATAACCTGTCATCTCCTTCGTCTCTTTTTCAGCTTCAGCGCCTCCTCTCGCTGACTCATTAGCGCCCTTCTAATTAGCCAAATCTGACACTGCGCGGTCAAGATGCGAGATCAGTTTTCGGGGCCATGTTTCCGAGAAGAAGAAGAAGAAGAGAGCACTCGTGTTGACGACGTCGCTTTCCAGAAGACTCTAATCCCCGAAATCCTTCTGCTCTTTCCTTTCTTCCGATGTTGAGCCGCGACGCGGTCGGCGTGCGTTCGAGTACAACTTGGACGACACATGTAATATCACTTGTCATACTTTTTGAGCCGGAAACCGAGCTCCTGTCTCGAGTGTGTAACTCCGTCGTTCTTGAGTTTCTGCAAAACCGTCGAAGAATCTCTTTCTCTCTTGCATCAATTCTGCGTGCTCCTTGCCTCGTTGAATATTCAAAGGAGTTTCAACGAGCACTTATCGGCGGCTCCTTCTGAAGGAGAAGAAGAAGAAGACGTGCTCTGCACAGATACTTCTTCTTCTTCGTCGTCGTCTTCTTCTTCTTCTCCGTCAACGTCTTCTGCTCGTTTTGTTCCGATTGGCAAGAGGAAGCGGCTCGCGCGCCTCTCCTTCCTTTCATCCCATTACAAGTTTCACGAGAGCAACTCGAAACTCCTTTATCTGCTCTCGGATTTCTGCGGATTCCGACGTCTTCTTCTTCTTCTTCTTCTTCTTCTGTTTCGTCGCTGCCCGCTGATCTAACACCGCCTTCTGTCTGCGTCTCGCGCTCCTCCGCTCGTCCACCATAATTGCTTCACCTCTATGAAATTGCCAATTTCCATATATGTACACAAATCTGAGGAGAGCCGCGAAAAGAAGAAAAACGAAGAAGAAGAAGACTTCTTGACGCCTTCTGGCTGTTTTCTCGAACTTTCTCACCTGCGTCTCTCGTTCTCGCACACTCTCTCGCACAAGTGCAAATCGAATTGAAGCGCCGATTTGAATTTGATCTGAATACGGAAAGGGCACAACCATTGTTATTCTTTTGAAGAGCGCGCGCTTTCAAGAGGTCTCTTTCTCTGAATCGACCACTCGAATACAGAAGCCAGAGACCGAGAACCTACCGTAATCCTTCGAAAGACTCGGTCGAAGGGGGGTCCTTCCGAAGTGTGATAGCGGATTCTGGACGAGCGGGCAGGTGCATTCGACAGGAGGGCTCCGAATGTGGCATGTGCACGCGTGCCCGTTGACTCGCTACTCCCTCGTCCGCTCTCTCCCTATCCGCAAAATGGCCACTAAAATGAAGTGGTTTTCGGCATGGCCCTCCCCGGAGCAGCACTAGGTATGCTTTCTGTGTGTGTGTGTGTGTCTGGAGGGAGCAGCCGGGCAGCGCGAGCAGTGTGTTGCACCTCCACCACAGGTTATCGCCCCTTTGTTGCGGGTCCGCAGCGGCGAGAGACCGAGCGACGCAGACAGAACGTGCAGAAGCTTCCGGACTGGAAATCTTCCATTCTTGTTCTTCTCCCCCTCTCATTCCGCTTCCCTTCTGCTCATCTCGAGCAACTCGCTGCCTCTTTCAGCATCTCTTCCCGTCCAACATCTCCGGAATCCCTCGCGTACCATCTCGGAGGGAATCGCTCGAAATGCGAAGGAAACCGTCATCCGGTCAGTATTCTTCGTGATGAAAACCTCGCTCTGCGTCTCTCTGCTTCTCTCGCTATCTCTTCTTGTCACGACTTCTGGCAAGAAGCCGAAGCCCAAATCATGGTGAGTCCCTGCAGCCTTTCCAGTCTGAAACTGCTCCCACTTTCAGCAAGAGAACGGCCTTCAGTCGCCACACGACCAACTATCAGGCGTGGCGGGAGCAGATGACCGTCTGCGACCTGCTTCAGGACTACGATGCGGCCGTCCGTCCGTCCGGAAGAACGCCGTACAACGACACGCGAGGAGCCGTCATGGTCACCACGAGCCTCAACATACGCTCCATTTCGGCGGTCTCCGAGAAGAACATGGAGTTCGTGGCGCAGTTCCGATTCCGGCAGGAGTGGTACGACGACCGTCTCCGATTCATCGAGCACCAGGGACTGCTCTCCTCCGACTACCGTAACTTCGAGTTCATCCACGTGGCACGCGATCAGTCGCTGTGGATCCCGGACACCTTCTTCCAGAACGAGAAGAACGGATGGTACCACATGCTGAACCAGGAGAACCGCTTCCTGAAGATCCGATCCGACGGCAAACTAATCTACGACAGACGGCTGACTCTCCATCTCGCTTGCTCGATGCACCTTTCTCGATATCCGATGGACCATCAGAACTGCGAGATCGCGTTCGCTTCCTGTAAGAAAGCCGAACTGATTCCAGCAAAAAATGATGCCAGTTTCAGATGCTTACACCACGGCAGACATCGAGTACATCTGGGATGTTCCTGCCATTCAGATCCACGAAGGAGCGAACGGCGCTCTTCCGAACTTCGAGATCGCCTCCTTCAAGAATGCGTCGTGCACCTCCACCACCAACACGGGCACCTACTCTTGTCTGAAAGTGGAGATCCGTCTGAATCGCGTCTTCTCGTTCTTCCTCCTCCAACTCTACATTCCCTCCTCCATGCTGGTCGGAGTCGCGTGGGTTTCCTACTGGATCGACTGGAAGTCGACGGCGGCTCGTGTTCCACTGGCCATCGTCACGCTCCTCACGATGATCACCACTTCCCACGCCATCAACTCGAACCTCCCGCCCGTCAGCTACGCGAAATCAATCGATATCTGGGTCGGAGCGTGTGTCGGTGAGTTTATTTCGAATCAAAAGAACAGAAACGAAGCTTCTTCTTCTTTAGTGTTTATCTTCTTTTCTTTGATTGAATACGCCGTCGTCAATTACATGGGAATTCTGGATGAGCACAGGTGAGAGCAAGACGAATGGTGCTCAGTTTTCAACACTAGTAAGAGTTTCAGACAAATGCGAAAGGCGGCGTGCAACCGATCGCGACTCTCGAATGTGATGGACAACGAGAACTTCGGAGAGTCACTGCAGTCGCTCACTTTCAGTCCCCAGGAGAAGAAGGTAAGAAGCGAGACGACCTCCGCGACCGAACAGCCCGCTTCAGAAGCTGATCCGTCGTCGCAACAAACCGTCGATGGAGATGTTGGAGGGCGACTTCGAGGCGATCGAGATGACGGACCGAGGGCCGCCTCGCAGTGCCGGCCTTCTCGAGGAGGGCTGGACGTTCCACGACACCACCGACCTCGTCTACATCGGACAACGGAAACGGGTCGAGCTAGTGCGCTGGTGCAGTGTGCTTTCGTCGCGCGGTCGAGCCGAACGCATCGATATCATTGCCAGGTGTCTCTATTCAGTCGGTTTCCTCTCTTGAAATGTGCTCCATTTCCAGAATAATCTTTCCGATAGCTTTCATACTATTCAACTTTGCGTACTGGAGCATCTACCTCGAAGAAGAGGATCCGAACGAGTCATGACAGAGCAACAAACGATAAGAACAACAAAAAGAGCTTTCCCTCCACTGCAATACTTACTGACCGATTGTGATTCCGCGATTCAATAACTCTTTTTCTCATTCCGGGTTTATGACAAATGTGTCCCACTTTCATAAAGAGATTTTATATATGAACCAAAACGATTCTTCCTCCGAACTTGCACGATTCTCAGAAAGAGGCCGTATAATTGGAACACGACCACCCTGCGAGCGGGGGTCAGTTGTTGCATTCGGGTCTCCATGGCAACTCGCGTCCCTCGCCTCCTCGCTCGGGCTCCAATTGTAGTAGTCGGCTCCGCTTCGAATCCCTTTTCTTCCCCTCAAAATGGTCAGTTTCGTTCTCTCTTCCGTTCGTTCACCCTTGATTCTCAGTTGAAAGTGTTCCGTCGCGGCAAGAAGAGCAATGCGGGCACGATGCTCAAAAAGACGCCGAAGATGCCGGAGTTGGACGATTTTCTGGCAAGACAAGACTACGAAGGAGCCATTTCTGTGTTGAATGTGAGTGAAAAAAGAGCCCAACGGAAAGACGAGACAATGGATTTCAGCACAAATTGAGAGCCGGCGGAGTGAGCGGCGACGAGGAGAACTCGCTCGAGTTGTGGCTCGCCTTCTGCCATTTCAGACTCAGAAAATACGACCAGGCGGCGGACGTGTACCAAGGTCTCATGGAGAAGTAATGCGTTCCACTCTCTGCGTCTCTCGTTTCCAACCGCTATTGCTTCAGAAAAGACGCGCCGGCAGAACTGGGCGTCTACTTGGCCGTGTGCAAGTTCCACATGAAAGAGTACGTGGAAGCGAGAGCCATTGCCGACAAGAGCCCGAAAACGGGGCTTTGCAACCGCCTTCAAATGAATATTGCTCTTTTTCTGAACGACGAGAAGCGCATTCTGCAATTCCATCACAACTTGGGAGTGAGTCGTGGCACGTCTCCTGAAACTTCTGATTTGCTCGGTGCTTCAGGGAGCAATAGAAGACAAACTGTGTTTGGCGGGCGTCAACTACCATCGACTCCACTTCCAGGAGGCCATAGAGACCTACACAGAAGTGATGCGAGAAAGTCCGTGAGTAGTCCAATCTTCCAATCTTCGACATCAAAGTTCGGTTTCCAGTAATCTTCTCGCACTCAACGTCTACATGGCCATCTGCTTCGCGAAACAGGACAATCCGCACGTCGCCTACCTGTTCATCAAGAACTATCTTCGGAACTTTCCCAACAGTCCGTTCGCCAACAACGTCCTCTTGTCACTCATCTATCGCACGATTTCTGCGAGAACGACACTGGACGAGCAGTCGGAGCTGGCGAGAAACATTGATCGAGAGGGGTTGACGATCCTCCCCGAGATGGAGAAGCTCTTGAAAGGGAAGCTTTATCCGGACATCGAGCGCGTCTGCAAACACAATTTGGTTTTGTTCAAAAACTGCGAGACGGCTCTCCAGGAGCTGCCTGTTCTCATGAAGCACGTGCCGGAAGCAAGGCTCAATCTGATCCTATACCATCTCAGAAGAAGTGAATCTTGGAATCCAGAAGACGTGAGTAACCCGATCTCTTTCAGACAGCGTCAAGGAAGCCGCCGATTTGGCAAACGATCTGGATCCGATAAATCCTCACGAATATGTGGTGAAAGCGCTTGCTTTGCACGCGTACGGAGTCTCTAGAGCTACAGTAAGACGGCTCACATCGATCTGAAAAAACAGAAACACTGCAGAAAGATCACATTGAGAGCCTCCAGATGGCGGAACAATTCTTCCAAATGGTCGGAGAGAACGCGAGTTTTCGAGGTGAGAAGACGTTCAGATCAGAAGACGACGCCTCCGATTTCAGACAAGATTCTCGGTCGACAGGCGATGTCATCGGCACATTTCCTCGCCGGCAAGTACTCGGACGCCAATTTGTTCTTTGAGTCCATCAAAGTAAACCAGTGCTCTTATGACAGTTCAGACTTTAGTTTTCTTCAGGACTACTTCCTCGAAGACGACACTTTCCTCATGAACTACGGTCAATCTCTTCTGATGTGCGGAGAGTACGCAGAGGCCAAGGACGCGTTCATTCGAGTGTCGGGGCCCGAAAGAGACAAGTCCCTCTACAAATCGATGCTCGCCAGATGCTGTCAGAGAGCGGAACGAGCATTCGGAATCCCAATCTTCTGCTTTCAGACGCAAAAAACAAAGAGCCCCAAATGGCGTGGGACATGGTGATGAAGATGACGCATCCGGAGGAGAAGAAGAAGTTTCTGCTAATGCTGGCCGACGACTGCTACAGCGTGAGCTAGAAGCTGAGAAGACGTGAGACAGTGATCGGTTGCAGGTGCAAGAGTACTACTACTCTGTGAAGGCGTTCCACGAACTTGAGCGAATCGACCACATGAACAATCCGAGCTACTGGAATGGCAAGAAAGGAGCGGTCGCCGGACTGTTCCGTAAGATGGTGTTGGCCTCAAAAGATGATAAAAAGTTGCGGGACGTCTTCTTGCTGCGAACATTGAACCGAATTGCAGAGAGTTGGCGGAGAAGCTGAAGGAATGTTTGGTGTTGGTCGAGAGAAACTACCATCCCAGCTGCGACTTCCTTCTCAAAACCATCCGAGAACATGGATCCTCGCATCAAATTGATCTTGGCTAATCGACGAATAAACCAGTTTATCAGCGTGTTCCGTTCTCATTTCTTTTCGTTTCTTGACCCATTTACCCGGTTACCAGTTGTGATTGTCGCGAGGAGGAACCTGCTTATCAGTCTCCGGGTGTCTCGTATAAAAAGCGATCCGTTCGCTTGGATCTTCAGTCGTCAGCTGAACATGAAGATTGACAAAGAGGACGATCAGCAGCAACAGATGCGCCGCGTCGCGTTCTTCGCGGTCGCCGTCTCCACCGCAGCCGTCATCTCGAGGTATTTGAAAGGTTTCCGATGCCTCTCCCCAACTGCTTCTTTCCAGCATCGTGACGCTCCCGATGATCTACTCCTACGTGCAGTCGTTCCAATCCCATCTCATAATGGAGACCGAGTTCTGCAAGTCGCGTGCCCGTGACATGTGGGTCGAGATGCAGGTGCTTCACAAGTCAGGAGTCACTCGCAGCCGCAGAAACGCCGGATACAAAGAGGGATACGCCGGAGGCTCCGGCGGCTCCGGAGGCGGCTCCGGAAGCGGCGGATACGGAGGACCGACTGGAGCCGGAGCCGACATCGGCCCGACTTGCTGCCCTTGCCAGCAAGGACCGGCCGGACCACCAGGACCACCTGGAGACGTCGGACCGAACGGAAACGACGGACACCACGGAGCCCCGGGAGTGCCAGGAAAGGAAGGATCCATCCTGAGCTCCGCCCTGCCACCATCCGAGCCATGCATCATCTGTCCACCAGGACCACAGGGAGCCGTCGGACAGCAGGGACCGAAGGGACCGCCAGGACCGAAGGGCAAGTCGCAGGAGAGAGCCGGCGACGGCAAGAACGGAGAGCCAGGAATGATCGGACCCCCAGGACCACCAGGAGGCGTCGGAGAGCCAGGACCTCCAGGACCAGCCGGACAGCCAGGAAGAGTCATTCAGGTCAACGGACCAGCCGGACCAGCCGGAGCTCGCGGACCGAAGGGACCACCAGGACCGAAGGGACTTCCAGGAATCGCCGGACTCACCGAGGCCGGAGGACAGGGACCACCAGGAGACAACGGAGGCCCGGGACCGATCGGAGGACAGGGACCCCCAGGACCACAGGGACCGCAGGGACCGCCGGGAGACGAGGGATCCTGCGACCACTGCCCGGAGCCGCGCACGCCGCCAGGCTACTAGACCCGCACGCCGGTCTCGCCGTGACTTCCGAGTCGCGGTGCTTTTGCTGTATGCTGTTCTGCCTTCTTCTACACTCCTCTATAACCAATTACCTCTACCCTAACTGTTTCTCTTTGTTGTTTGGCTGACGACTCAACCCAGCTCGACTCGAATAAATGCTCGCTCGAAAAGAAGTCGTCAAAGATCGGCACGATAATTGACACAAAATCATCGTGACACCGATTGTGTGTTCTGTAGTTGGGAGGAGAAAAAAACAGAGAAAGAGATGAAGAACGGGTTTCGCTTCTCTCAATGATCGTCGTTTCGTTCGAAATCAGTCCATTTTCTAAAATCCCCTCGTTATTTTCTCACCTCTTTTTTAGTTCCTTGTCATTGTTTGAGCTCCATCGTCCCACTGATAACGTCTTCTTTCGGCGACTCGTCAGAATAGACTACATTCGTTTTTTCCACGACACACACTGTACCCAGCCGTTTCGTAGATTGTGCCGAATGTAGTCGATCCGGTTGAGTGCCGAATAAACGGGAAGAGATTGAATGGAAGTGACAAGTTTAACTCATGGTTTGTAGCGAGAGGCGGCGATAAGAGGGCCAAAAAAAGAGGAGGAGGAGGTTTATGACTTTGCGCCGAAGAGTCAGTTCAGACTGATAATGAAAACGCGGCAGAAATTTGTTCTCGTTTCACCGTTTCCCGCTGTTTCTTCCCGCTCCTCCCTTCTTCTGAACTTGGTTAGATCCAATCCGATTTCGGATAAAATGGGGAAACCCACCCTCCAATTATCTCGATCGCATATCCTTTTTGCCCCGTAAACGGTCTCGCAACTCGCTGCCAACTTGTCATAATTCCCTCCGATCCGCCGTCATGATCCCCTTCCCTCCGGTACGTCCTTTCCGTCCCTCTTCCAGACGTTTCCTTCCACCCTTCCCTTATCTCAGATCAACATGGGAGTCATCCACAAACCGACTCTCGACCTCGTCGTGGCAGTCGTCGGTGCCGGATTTCTCTTCTCGATTTCGGGTCTTTACTACATCAAAGTGAGTCTAGAAACACGACTGATGCAGTACGGGGAGAGGACAAAAAAACGGACAATGCGGCGGGTTCTCGCAATAAAACACAGTTCGAAAAGAGGAGAGATGGGTCGAGAGAGAGAGAGAGAGAGCGAGAGCGGGAAGGGCGGCGACGACGTGTCGTTGTTTGTTGTCAATCTGTTGATACGGGACGAGAAGAAGAAACAGACGGAAACAAGGAGATCGATCAGCGATGCCGTTCGCTTCTTGCCGTTCGCTCATCAGCTACTCGGCGCTCCTCATCGCGCTCGTCTCGTTCGGTGCCGACTGCATCAACTACGTATTCACTTCCAAATACATCCAGGTTTCCTTCTTCTCCCTCTTCTTTTCAATTTCGATCAGGTTTCATGCCAGTCGGCCCTTCTTTCGAAAGCGAAAATTAAAAGAAGAAGAAACTAGTATCGATTGATTCAGGTCTTCTTCGATGAGTACCATCTGCCTCCTTCCTACCTCAAGATCGTGCAAATCCTCTTCCTGGTATGGAACGCCGTCAACGATCCGATGATGGGATACATGCAGGTGAGCCACCGGACACACTGGAACAGTCCTAAGAGCCGTTCAGGATCTCGGATGCTGTGGAATGACGTGGATCATGGATCGTCGGAAGGTGATCCTCTACGCGGGACCCGTCTTCGCCGCCTCATTTCTGCTCTTCTGGTTCCCCTGGTCGACGTGAGTCTGGGCAGCTAGCGGGTGTTCTTGAGCACTTACTGTATCGAGAAGAAGACTGTATTACAAAGTGTGTTCCCGTATCATGCAAATGCGACTTAGTCGCTCTGTGTCGAGACGGACAGTCTGCGACAGAGATGAACTTCCCGTTTCAGGTCGGTCGGATGGATCACCGCCCTGCATCTGCTCGTCTCGCTCTTCATCTACGACACCCTGCTGACGCTCGTGCTCTCCGCCTACTGCGGTCTGTGCGTCGAGAACTCGCAGAACCACCAGGACAGAGTGCGCGTCATCGTCTACGGCGAGATCTTCACCATCATCGCCGGCCTCCTCATCTACCCGCTCGAGACGATGCCCCACACGAACGAGCACTACTGGATGTTCCAGACCTGCTGCGTCGTCGTCGCGTGCATCTCGGCGGCTCTGATGGCCTACTCCGGGTACAATATGAAAGTGACACGGCCGATCAATCAGGACCATCAGCTGGAGAAGTTCCAAGAAGGAGAGGTGGTGAAGGAGAAGAAGGAGGACGGGTGGAGGAATGCGTTGACAGTGTCTTGGCAAGTGGCCAAGGAGCCTCGCTTCATCTGCCTCGTAGGAGCTCAGTTCTTCCGAATTCTCCGCTTCATGGCCAACGAGAACTTTCTGATCGTGTTCACAGAGAGTCTTCTGGTCAAGCACGGCTTCTTCGAGAAAAACTCGAGCACTCTCGGACTGTTCTACATTCTAGCGAGATCATGTGGAAGCGTAAGTCGTTTCGACCCTCCTCGTTGAACAAAGATCCCCTCGTCAGATCCTCTTCCTGCTTCTGTGGGCGCCGACGAACCGCTTCGGAACGCAGGCAGTCATCCAGTCTTTGAACATCCTCTCCATCTTCAACGTCATCTTCGTTTTATACGCCGGAATGGACAACGTGACTGCCATCGCCGTCTTCATCATTCTCGAAAAGTGAACGTCTTCTACTGAACCATTCCAACTTTCTTTGTTTTCAGTGCGATATCTCGTTGCGGCTGGCAAGGATTCTACATCGTCGTTGCCGGAGAAGTCGTCGACACCGACATGAAGCAGAACAACAGGAAGTGAGTCTCCGCCGTCCTCCCTCCCCTTCTGAATCCCTGAATGCGTTCCAGAACCCCGTTCTCCACGATCATCTTCACTCTGAAAGCGCTTTTCAACAAGCCGGCCGACCAGTTGGCTCCGGTGCTCGTGCTCTCGCTGTTCCTCGAAAGAGGCGGCTACCCCGAGATGACTGTGCCGTGTCAGAACCTCGGCTCTTCATTCCTGAACGGAACATCCTTCAACTCCACCACCGTCGATCCCATCGGGTAGCTCTTCCATTCCGATTCCCGCTGTTTCATCTCTGCTAGTTCAGACTGCCTTCAACGGAACAATGCAGCAGCTACTCGCAGTGGATGTTCCTCGCTCTCGCCATCTTCCCCGCAATCTGTGCCATCGGAGAGTCGCTCTTCGTGGCCATCGATCAGTACTGGAGACGTCATGTGAAGGGAAAGACGGGGCATCTCGGCGACGACTGAACACTGTCGACCTGTTTTCTCTTCTGGATCTCCACTCATCCCAATGACAATATGTGAGAAATCAGACTACAAACAACCATCGGAACACGGGTGATAAGGGCGGGGACTCGTGGTTTCGAAGGGGAGCAAACCTCTCTTTCCCTGTTATCTCGACTGTTTCCGGTGGAAAGTGCAAGGCACAAATGTGTTCTCGATGCGGGAAAATACGTGCTTCATTCAGTTTTACATGGGGTAAATGCATCAGTTTTTATCATCGGGGGGCATACTTGCATTGCGTTGTCAGTTTTGTGAATCAGCGGGGGGGACGTGGCCGAACTTCGGAAGGCGGTTTTTCTAGTCCCTACAGAATATCGGAAATCTCTCGACGCGAGGCTGTCGCATCGTTGTTGAGAGAAGTGACGAGCACATTGAGCTCGGCGACTCGGCTCTCCGAATCAGCGAGCTTCTCTTTCAGACGACTCATATCTTCCTGAAAACGAAAGTGAGCGGGGTTAATCGAAAGAAGAGAAGCCATGCAAACAGAAGAGAAGCCACACGAAATAATTTATTTTCGAAGCGAAACGAGAAAACGGAGCAAGTGTTAGAAGCGAATGGAAGACGACAACCGATGCACGGGACTGCTGCTCACCTGCGTTTTGATGTGCACTGCGTCGGAGAGTCGACGCACTTCGAGCCGCTCGTGCTCCAGCTCGTTCACTCTGAAACTGCCCCACCGGCTCTTCTTTTCTCTCTTTCTAGATTGCTCTTTCCGTTCAACGGTTCCCTCTTCAGACAATGTTCACGAATCATTTATTGTGCGTTCAAAACCGGAACTGATTAAAGGGGAAACCGTTAAACGGAAGGGAGCCGGGATGGAAACGGGGAGGAAGGAAGGAATATGGCTTTGGAACGTTCCTGACACGATCGAAGGAGGCGAAAATTTCAGAGCATTTTCAGGGCTTTTCAGAGGTGTTACGTGGTCTGGGAACGGATGAGTTTCAGAGAGGGTGCACTTTACCGGAGAATCTCGAACCTCTACCACTCCCAGATGACGTTTCTGAAGAAGTGAAAGACGGGGCTAGAAGAGTGAGTACTCGAGAAGTGGGTCAGCTGACCTTCGTGCGTTCTCCGCCGCTTCTCGCGTCGCCGCCTCGAGGATCGCCTGAAGATGTCCGAGTTGCTCGCGCAGAGACAGCACTTCCGACTCGGCGGCCAGTTTCTGGAATTGAGCGCTTCGTCCGGTTTTGTGTGTCTGGAGGAACTCACGATCTTCTCCCAGTCCTGCTGCTTCTCCTTCAACTCTTTCGCCCAGTTCTCGTTGACACAAGTGAGCTCCTCGTCGACGTGCTCGAACCTTCTCTCGAAATCCTTGTTCTTCTTCCGCAGCGTCACGTTGTCTTGGAGCACCTGCGAGTTCATCGCGTGCAGCTGCTGGCCAGTCTTCCTGGCGTCCTCCAGATCCGACGTCAGCAATTGATTCGACACCTTCAGCTCCTTGTTCTCCTGCACCGCCTGGATGAACTTCGGGATGTTCTCGTAGTCGTCGATGTCGGCGGCGTCGGCGAACGGCCTCAGTTGGTCGAGCTCCTTCGACAGGATGTCCTTCGAGGAAGTGAGCATTGAGATGGCGTCGCTCATCTCCTTGATTCTGTTCTGACTCGTGTCCAACTCCGCGCGCATCGTCTGGTTCTCCTCTTCGACGTTCATCAGCTTCAGCTGCAGCTCCGTCACCGTCTCTTCGAGCGATTCCTTGCTCTTGTTCAGGTCCTTCATCTTCAGTCTCGCTTCTTCGTACATCTTCAGGGCACCACTCACCATTCGCAGCTCGCCGTCTCTCTGATCAATTATCGCGCTCGACCGTGTCAGGTTCGTCTGTGTCTCTTTCAATTCCTTCTCCAATCCGCGCAACTGCTCGTTCAACTTCGCAATTTCCTGTCGGTTCGCATCGATGATCTGATCCTTCGCAGTCGAAATACGGCACAAGTCCAGAAATTGTTGCTCCAGAGGGCTCAAGTCGCGACCGGCACTCTTCAGAAGGTCCGATCTCTCCTGAATCGCCTGAATCGGATCCAGAGTGATCGTGGAAGAAGACGTCGACGACGCGGTTTCGCGTGAGGAAGTGTGCTGACGCTTCTTCGTCAGATGGCTCATATCTGAAACGAGTGCTTCTGAATCCCGCACGTCTTCTTCCCTTTTCCCAGTACCAATCTTCATTCCAGACGCCAACATCATCTTCTGCACAGCCTGCACGCTCTTCTCGAACTGCTTCGTCGCCTCGCTGTACGCTCCCGTACTGCCTCCGTTCCCGGTGGCCGCGTGGCATCTCTGGCCTGAATTCGAACGTCTTCAGAACGCAGACGTCATCTGATCGCTCACTCAAAGTCACAAAGTACTCTCGATCGTTCCAGGCGCCTCCGGGAGCCAAGAACTTCTTGCCGTCGAACCGCACCGACTTCTTGCAGGTGTCTCCGACGTCTCGATAGTACATTCCCGAACATCCTGCAACCTTTCCCCCTTGTCTCTCTTTTCCCGCATTTTCCCTCCCTCCTCCCCATATCAATTTCATCTCCATCACCCTGATTAAAAAGCAGCGAGAGAGTGTGGTGATCGGCGAGACGCAGACGACGAGACGCACGCTTTTCCCCTTCGTCGGCACAAGAAAGCGCATTTTCGCCCCTCATTATTTGCATGCCTTTGCCTGATTTGATTACATCAAAAAAGGAAACGGTCAGCAGAAAAAGAAGATGAAACGGCTACAAAAAGAAGGAAGGAATGGCGTGTTTGATGCCTACATGACAGAGTGTGGCCACAAAAATAACAAAACGGGAAGAAGTTCAGCTGAATTTCACATGACGCCCATCCGAAAATAACGTCGTCCTTTCGGAGCCACGAGTCAGATGACGTCTCCTCACCTGGGAACGCAGTCTGGAGCGACGTCCACAGAATGCCGTCGTCCTCGTCCAACTCCACTTCGACGGATTCGACTCCGATCCGCAGCGATTTCACTGCAAACACCCTTCACATTTTCCACTTTTTACTGTTTGATTAGATATGATATACAAGAGAAGAAACACGTAGTTTTGTACCGTATCCCGATTCTGCAAACACGTCGCTTTTTAAATCGAAACACGATTCTCTAGGTCATTGGGTAAATAATTTGGAAAGAGAGAGAGAGAGAGCACTGATTCGCGAGAGACGCAGACAATTAAGCTCCTTGCGCGAAGAAGGAAAAGAAACGAACAAAGGAAAGTCTACCTTCTGAGGGGGCCTGATTAGGAATACGGTAGGAATTAGTTGGAAGGCGCGAAACTTGAAAGCTTTCGAAAGTTCAAAACGGGTTGCGAAACTGCTCAGTGGAATCCGAAACCAAGGTCAACTAGTGCACTCGGAATCCATTTTTCAGTAGTGATTTGTCTCTACGGCAGTTGACTTCTTAGGAAGTTTTGAAAATAACTCACCGTGCACTCCTGTGATGCTGCTCATTGTGTCTGTTTCGGGCGTTCCGGAGACAGTCTCCGAGGGTGAATGAGAGAAATGAAACGGGGAGGGCGCCGCAAGAGAGATGGGGAGGAGAGATAGAAGTGGAGAGGCGGCGGGGGGGGGGGGGGGGGGGGGGGGGGGGCAGAGACGGTGACACGCAGCTGATGGGTGGGGAGCGAGAACATAAACACAATGGACGTGTGCCAACATTCTTTATTATTGTCGCCGAAAAGAAGAAGAAGAGAACATACGAAAATAGTAAGGGTAGAAAAGAGTTTAGCATTTGATCTCTCAAGGAGATCACACAGATAAATAGGGAACCAAAACGAGTGATTATATATTAGATTTGGTTTGAGTGTTGGGATGGTTATCAATCATGTCGCGCTTAGTACGGTCTGTAGCGGTCACCTCCTGGTGGTCCGCCTCCTCCGCGACGTTCTCCGCCGGGTGCTCCTCCGCGGCCTCCTCCGTCAGATCGTGGCGCCTGGCACTGGTTGCATTCCTGTAATGATCACACATCATATTGTAATCCCCAGATTTCTTTTGATACCCTTCGGAAAGCGAAGTTGTTGTTTCCGCACTGTTCGCACGGCCAGTCGTTCTTTCGTTGCTCCATGTTAGCGTTCGGGCCTCCTCCACGGCCACCTCGGAAGCCTCCACGGTCTCCTCCACGGAATCCACCTCGATCTCCGCCACGGAATCCTCCACGGTCACCGCCACGGAATCCGCCGCCACCGCCACGTCCTCCGTCGAATCCACCTCGGCTACCACCACCGAAGCCTCCACGGTCCCCTCCGAATCGGTCTCCTCCAAAGCGGTCACCTCCGAAGCCGCCGCGTCCACCCGGCGGTCCTCCTCGACCTCCACCGAATCCACGGCCACCTCCACGGCCTCCGAACCCGCCACGACCACGGTCGTTTCCATCGGATCGGAACTTGGCGAGCGAGATCGTCATCGAGTTTGAGCATCCCGGGAACGGTTGTCCGTTGTACATCGTGATCGCTTGTTGAGCCGCGGCAGGATCATTGAAAGTAATCATGCACTCTCCCTTCGGTTCTCCCGAATTCCGATCCGTGTAGATCTTGATACGCGGTCCGCGATCGTTCTTTGCGATGTCTCCGCAAGTGCTAAACACATCGGCGATGTACGCCTCGTTGGCCCTGCAAATTCAGTTTACAGACCAGTCAGAATTGTAATGACGTACGTCGTCGAGATTCCCTGCACAAAGACAGTCTCCTTCAGTTCGACACGTCCGTCGGCTCCGAACTCGCGGCTTCCGCCTCCAGATCCGCCTCCGAAGCCACCTCCTGGCGGTCCATCGCGTCGCGGTGGTCTATCTGGAAGTGAAACGATTAGAACGCGAATGAAGTGCATCTCCACTGATCAAATGATGACAGGAAATTCATGCTGTTCAAGATACTTGTTTCAGATGGACTCGAGTTCAAAAGAGAGTAAAGACACTGTTCTGTACCTTGATAACCTCCTCTTCCTCCGGGAGGTCCTCCCTGTCTGCAATACTTCATTCTTCATCTCGAAGCCTCCTGTCTTCCTCTCTCATGCGACCCAAACACTTTCAATCTCAGTTTCGTTTTCAGTTTCAATTTTAATGACAACACATCATTTTTTGAGACCCAAACACTCTTTCGATTTTTTGATTTCAAGCATGAGAGAAATCGGACAGGAGTGCTCGAACCCATTGGACTTCTTCATTTGGATTGTGCTGATCGTTTTGTTTTGATAATAAACGCTGAACTACATAACATTTTGATAAAAACCGGGTTCCAAAGAACCCTGAGAACCTCCGGAACTGACCGACTGACCTCTTTGTTCCGGAAACTTACCACAACCAGTCGGACACGACACCGACAATACCGACCATTTTGAATTTAAAGAGAGAGACACATAGATTTTGAACACCCTGAACTCTGTAGCAGTTTCGATTTTCGACACAACACAACACAGTTTCAACACTTTTTGAAAGGCATTTTGAAACCACGCAGCATATTTTCTGAGCAATTGTTAAGGTAGGTTATTTTTGCTTACCGATCAGAGCTTTCTTCTCCCCAACGACTTCCACTGCGGCGTTCTCCGTCGTAACCGCCTCCTGCAAACGTTCAATTTATCGATTTTCCGGCTTTACACTCAGCTACCTCCTCCGTATCCCCCACGGCTTCCTCCGCGATCCCCTCCGAATCCACCTCTTCCACCGCCTCGACCTCCATCATATCCACCTCGGCTGTATCCTCCCCGACTACCTGCCGGTCCTCCGGATCTTCCTCCGTTCTGCCCGTAAGGATCGGACCCAGCTACAGCTGCCTGTCCATATCCGTCGGATGGTGGTGGTGGAGGAGCATACGCGTTATGCGGTTGTTGCGCTTCCTGTCCGTATCCAGCATAAGGATCCGCTTGGGGCTTCGAGTACGGATCGTGCGCGTGAGCTCCGGCTGCGACAGCCTGAGCGCCGGCAGGATTATTGTAAGCGGCGTACGGCTAGAATGAAGCTTCTATAAGTGCTAGCAGTTTCGCACTTACATCGGTTGGCGGTTGTTGTTGTTGCTGTTGGTAGTAGGAGGCCCAGTAGGCTTGTCCTTCCGGCGTGTTATAGTCCGGTTGACTTTGGTCGTAAGACGCTGAAAACGGAGATAAATCGTTTCCCAAGAGCGAAATAACGAAGTCCCCTTACCCATTCGTTCAGTTTTTTCAAGTCGAAGAGTTCGGCTGTCTTTGGCACGTTATCTGAAAGTAGAACATGCGAAAAGCGACAAGAGAAACAATAAAGGGTGGGAGCGAGACACGGCGATCGACGGCGCATCAAATAAAACGATTTCTGCTCGCGTGCGTCGCGGTCGCGGTCGACATTAGCGGTGGAGCGTGTTTGCACACCCATCTCGCGTTGCGGCGGCTCTTCGAATCGTTCTTCTCCGGCACATTTACTGGTATTCGGGTCAGTCCGAATTTCTAATAAGGAATACTTCTCAGATTTGAGAAAACCAAAGCTGAATCCAAAGAACTTGAGACCAGACAAAAAATGATTTTAGATTCCGAGAACATTGATGGTCTTCCGCCGAGAATTGTTCTTCTTTGAATCACAGAAAAGAATAAAGAAGATGTGAATAGGAGAAAAACAAGTTTTATTTTTTGCATGTAGGCTGAAAATACAGATAAACCCGTTGGAAGCAACCAGTTGTTAGACTCGTGAATGGCAAGAATCAATTGTAAATACAAAAAGCTATCGGGCGGGCTCAGACCATGTCGCCGTCGGATCCCTTCCTCGTCAGAATGCTGATCTTTGCGCGGACTCCGTACGGAGAGTTCGGCTCCTGGGAGACGGTCGACTCCTTCGGCGAGCTCTGCAGGAACGAGGCTCCGGCGGCGTCGTCCATCGAGCCTCCGACGGAGCTGCGGTAAGAGATCGAGTGGAGCACTTTCATCGAGGGCGGCACCTGCTGCCGCAGACTTCGGTTCGTCGACGGCGACGCGGCGTGCGACATCGTCGACCTCTTCCTTCTTTCCGTGGCGAACCTGGAATCGAGTCTTTGGTCAATCAGTCCGCCTTTTGCGCGTGACGAAGAAGCCGTTCCTACGCCACAAAGTGCTCCTCACGAGACTCCAATTTCCCTGTCTTTCGGCTCTTCTAATGAGATTAAGCATTTGAATGAAAGACGCCGGATGACCATCAAATTAAGGGATTAGCGGGCGAGGGTGGTGGTGGTGTAACTTTTCTCTTTCAAACAAACAAACAAGTGATTAAACGCACCGGATGAGATTTCTGAGATCCCTGTTCATGACGGCGTAGAAGATCCAGTCGCCTGCGGCGTTCGTCGAAGTCAGCCACGTGGCGATGAAGATGAGCCACCGAGTCAGACTGAAAACGCGAGTTTCGTCGGAACGTCTTCGATCAGAAGGCGTACCTGAAGTCTCTGAAGTTGCTGAACAGACGGATTCCGGCAGTGAGCTCCGATTGGATCGCATTGTCGGGAATGAACTGAAAAAAATTAATCAGTTAGCCTTCTAGAGCTTCATTCTTCCAGATTTGCACTTTCCAATTTCAGTCTGACACTCTTCTTTAAAAATCAGAAAAGAAGAGATCAAAAGTGCAGACTCCGATGAGCACTTTCGAGAAAGAAACGGACTGACCTGCATGAGGGACATCGGCAGCCAGCAGACGACGTGGAAAACGCCGACTCTCACGATCGCCGCCGTCATTTCTCGCATGTATCGGGGCTCGTTGACCAGCGACTCGCGGACTCGATTGTTCGCTTGCACTGGAAACCGGAAGACGTCGTCGGTAGTTCAGAAGACGTGGGACCTCACCTCTGGCTCGCCGCTTCGTGAACTTCCTCCTCACGTGGCGGACGATCTGCGAGTAGTTCAACGAGATGATCGTCAGGTCGACGAGGAAGGCGACTGCCGTCAGATAGGCGGCGACTCTCGGAATCGCCCTTCCTCGGTACGATCGGACACAGTTCATGCCGTCCGAGGAGACTGTCACCGAGTTGATCTGCACGATGATCGCGCCGACGACGAGGCCGACGAAGATCGAGGCGCCGATGGGAGTGGCGTTGACGAACTGCCGGCGGACCTCGCTGCAGAACGGCTTGCGGATCGTGATGTATCGCTCGATGGAGATGCACGAGAGCACCGTCAACGAGGTGATCTTCACACTGTTTTCGAGCACGAACATGGCTCGACAGCTGTTGGAGTCTGCACAAAACACATTTTGGATTGTCGCCAATTTGGACGGGGGACTCACCGAGCATGAAATGCGGTAGAAAGTGGTAGAGTGCTCTGACGAGGAGAGCCATCAAAACGGTGAGATCGATGACTGCCAGCACTGAGATGTAGGCTCGTAATCGATCGGAAGGGGAGCTTCTCGACATGAGTGATCTGAAGACGAAGACGGATTTGTAGTTGTGGGGAAGAAGGAAGGGGCTCACTTGGGTTTCCGACTTCTGGCTACTGAACACACGACCCAAATGTTTCCGAAGAGGCCGGTTATCACTGTTGCTAAGTAGAGAAAACCGGCAAAGTAGGGAGACATCATCTCCGCTGAAAATTGGAAGTTGTGCGATTGTTGGGGGCGACGAGAAACGAACATTGAATCGGGGGGAAGACCTGCGCGAGAAAAGAGGGATGGGGCGGGGGAGAGAAGATTGAGGGTGGAGGATTAGGAGCAGCGAACGAGAAGAAGAAGAAGAAGAAGACAACACGACGGAGAGAGGGGGCACGTCAGATGAGGTGCCACGTCACAATGTGACATCGAGGAGGTATCAGATGAAGCACGTCTTCAAAACGAAAGACTTTGAAGACTTCAGAAATTATCAAGGCGGATAAAGTTTTGACGTCGGATCCATTCAGAAGACGTGTTGGAGTCTCTGACCGCCTTGAAATAGTTTTCCTTTTTTGCAGAAAAGACACCGGGGGATAAGCGCCAGTTTCAGACATTCTTAACGCCTTCGCGACTCATCAAACATCCTCCGAAAGAGAAATGAATCATTCTGATCAGTCTCCGGAAGAAGCAGAAACTTCATTCTTCTTCTGCACACAGAAAATGGAGGAGGATCTTTTTGTACTTTGAGAACACAAATTGTTCAGTGATAAGGAAATCAATCAAGAAGAAGAAGAAGAAGAAGAAGAAGACGTGCGGATTAGAAGAGACGCAGCAGATGAGGTGGTGATAGTAGAACGGACTAATCTGATTGATTCGAGCGACGCGAAGAGGCAATAATCGAATTGTTGCCGAGAGAAAGAGAAGCAGCAAGTAAAAGGTCCCCCCTTTCAGAAACAGCAGCACAATTCCAAAGAACGTCTTCTTCTTCTCCTTTCTTCTTGTGGAACAGAGAGAGAATTGAGTTGGGTGGTCGCACGATGACGTTCAGATTAGTATGCCGTCGGATTTTAAGGAACGAGCACACCGCCTATAAATAAGAGTGAATCACATGAGAAACGGAACGCATTGGAGAGAGAGAGAGAGCTGAAAACGAGGCGAACCGATTTGGAAGTGATTCGAGTCTCGGGCGCAACATTCGAGAATGAATGGGCGAGCCGGAAACTGGAAGGAGGCGATCGGAAGCGGAGGAGTCGCGCGATATTTATAGGAGCCGGAAGGACGAGGATAGCAACAGACGGGCGGCGCATCCGAATGGAAAGAGCAGCAGCAGTAGGTGGGCGTCGAATCGGAATGGCGAACAGAAGACGTCGGAGGCCCCGACGGACGGTCTTTTCAGATGTGTGGTTGAGTGCAAACCGGTTCACACTCTTCTGGAAGACAGAAGACCGTGGTGATCATCGTGTTCTGCTCATTTTCTACTTCGTGCTGGAACTGGATGTAACTGGATTAAAAGTTCAAGGTGGAAAAGAAAAACAGAAGGAGGAGGGTAGGGTGATGAGAAGGGAGAAGAGGTGAATTGTGGGAAAGGGGGGATAATCTGCACCCAACTACACTCGCATCTCGAGCAATTCGCTATCATGAGGGCCGTCCCAATTTGCGCAGATTCTCGTGAGATTCGTACTTTTCTGACTCGGATCGGGGGTTGGGGGGCAGGAAACGCGCGCACGAACATCATCTGGAGAGGCTCTTCTAATCAACACCTTCTGGTGGTGGCTGACCTCATCGTGCCACGTCAACAACAACAACACCAAGTAGAAGACGTCGGAGCATCTGCAACTTCAATCTGATGTTGTTTTGACGTGGCGATAGGGGGAGATGGAGAGAGAGAGTGCACGTCTTCTTCTTCCACTTCTCATCGCTTTTCGTCTCAAAACAGAGATTATCAGTAGGGCTCGTCGATATCAGCACAGATTGGCCCCCCATTCCACGAGACATTTTCGTGTCTGCGTCTCCACGTGGCACTGTAGTGTCTCGCGAAATCCGCGCAAGTGTCAGCCGTTTCGGATTAGAAGGGGCGCTGCTGCTATCGGGACAGGAAAATGGAAGAGAGGAATACGGACAATGGAACGAGGAGATGAATTTCAGATTCAAGTTTCTCGGAACGTCTTCTTCCGGTATCAAATAATCAGGAATCAAAGTTTAATAAAAGAAAGAGAGAGAGAGAGAGAGAGAGAGAGAGAGAGAGAGAGAGAGAGAGAGAGAGAGAAAGAGA